>OY829327.1:17327568-17927568 GCA_963691655.1 Toxonevra muliebris | reverse complement strand
ACCATGTTAAATGGGCTTCTGCTTTATGTAAAAATACTTTAGCACAGCTTCTCAAGTATAATCTTAGTTTAGTTGTAGAAATTTGTATCCAAAATTGTATGTAACTCAAAAAGTAGAGGAGCTATCGGTAGAATCATTGACGCGATGGATGACTCTTTTATGTGCGGTTATATAATTTTTCTTGGAATTCTTTCACTCTTTTTATGGGTGACGTGAAGTGTGACTACTAAGAGAGAGAGAGGGGGAGGGGTTGGTGTTTTCAAAGTGATACATCAAACCCTTGAAAGTTTTAAGTTTTTTGGGGAAGTAAGAACGAGTTCATCATACAAAAATTGCCCTTTTATTGTTATATACAGTTACGTAAATATTCACAGCTTCCTGCAGTAGAACGTAAAGAGTGCAATCATGTAATTCAATATAATAAAAACACTTTGGCTTCACAACAAATACGATAAACTTTTTCAAAGCATGTCAAACTGTTACGTTTTTAAATGTTTGAAGTGGACTGTTAAATGTAAAATCGATTTTTGTTTTATTATTAGTAAAGCTTCTTCGGTTTTATCGTTTTTTTATTATTGAATTACGTGAATTTGCCCCTAAGTTTAGAGGAACTTAAAAGCAACTAACTCTACTTTGATTTCATACATTTTAAGGTCAATTTCACAGTGAAAGTTAATACTTAGACTATAAGTTTAAAACGAAAAAAAAAAACAAAAAAAATAGGACGATTAGTTGAATCAAAGTTTAACTATTACAGAAAAATTTAATCTTACAAAATCTTGATATGAAAATAGTCACATAAGCTTAGATATTTTTTTAAGATTTTCCCTACTTCTTCGTTAATTAAAATATTAATCTAAATACCAAATGAAAATTATAGAAACAAAAGAATATAGATATGTAGGTATATAGGTAAAATATATAGTTACTAGGTAAGATATTGAAGAATTAACAAGTGCACCAACTAAAGCTAAACATTAGTAGATAGTAAGAATTTCGTTTATATATATATATATGTATGCAAATGTGTAAAGATATGATATACATTCTTATTTTTTATATAAAACAGTAGCAGTAAATTGAATGAATGATGAGTTAAATTAAATTTAAAAACCCAAAAGTAAAAAAAAAAAGTGTTATAAAATTAATTAATAATTACAAAATGGAAATGAAATGAATTTTTTGCGCAGTAAAAGTAGAAAGAGAAAAAAAAAAAAAAGAGATAAACGAAAAAATTTTCAGTTTGCGCTGATGTCAAAAATTGCAGGCAGCATCGTTCATCAGTTTGTTGAGCCAGCGATATTTGTGTTGTTGTTTTGGTTGTTGCTTGTGTTAGTGTTTGGGTTAGAAGAGTTGCAAACGGCTGTTGTAGCATGAGGTGTTTGCAATTGTTGATACTGATATTGATGCATATGTTGTTGCTGTGTTTGTTGTTGCTGCTGCTGCTGCTGATATTGATGGTGGTGATGATGCTGCTGTTGTTGTTGTTGCTGCTGCTGTTTGAGTTTATCAAAAATTTGCAATTTTGATTTCACCGCACCCTCACACACCATCAAACGTTGCTGTGTCGGTTTCTTATCGAGCTCAAAACAGAACGCTTCATAATCTGAGCTAATAGCAGCATGCCTCTTAAAATCTGAATAACGACGCGTTTCATACGTTAGATAACTGGGGCCCAGAGCAGATGCAGCAACAGCTGCTGCCATCGAAGAGGATGATGAAGCAGCAGAGCCGCTGCAGCTTCCTGAGCCAGTAGAATGTGCACCACCGCCGTTAATGCTACTCCGATGATGATGATGAAAACTGGGCGGTGGCGTGGACTCAGGTACTTGTCGCTTACGTTCAAAATACTCAACAATTTTGGCAATTTGCGCTGAGCGCGTATTCGGTATTGCGGTAAAGCTACGATCATCCCAGAGGAGCGAATCGGAGCCAGCCAGACTGCTAATGTCATCCGAACTGTCCGTGTAGATGGAAGATGTCCGATTCTTGCAATAGAGCAGCTGACTGGCGGCGAAGGGACTGCGCTGCATTAGCGAATGTATTTCGGAATCGAGTGCTAAACGATTTATTAATCCCATATCGATGGCTGAAGCAGCGGTAGCCGTTATATTGGAGTCTATAACGCCGCCGCTACTGCTGCCCAACAGATGATGGTGGCAAGTGTAGCGACGATGCGGACGTGTCGCATCGGGCAACTCGAGGTCGTCGAGTGAACGTAATGCGGCCGCATTGGATACTGATGTAGCTGAAGATGTATTGCATCCGGTGGCATCGTCAATCATTAACACGGATGACGAGGTCGATGAAGAATCATTCAGATGCTGTTGTTGGTGTGATAGCGGTGATGCAACGCTAGAGGCGTAGTAGCAGCAACGGCACAAGCTGGCCAATTTATCACTAGAAGAAAGAGCGTTATTAAAAAATAGGAAAAAAGTCAAGAATAATGTAATTGCTCTATTTCACTAGCATTGGGAATTTTAATGCTAATGCGGGTTCAATTTTAAATGATAATTTCAATGTTACTAGCATTAGCATTAATATTTTTCGATTTATTCCAGTTCCAGTTCGATTTGATTGGCATTTTAATACCATTTCTAATTCCATGCCAAGTCTGATTTACACTCACTTGATTTCACCATTGGCGCTTGCTTCCAGCATCAGTTGCGTTTTTAATTGCTCGAAACAGCAATTGCTGCCACAGCCAAAGCCGAGTGAAGAGACCCCACCACCAACACTACCGCCACCACCATTGAACTGGCGATAGTTGTGTGTGGTGGTGATAGCTGGATCGGATTCCTCATTGAAGCACGAATAGAAACCACTCTCAATGGAGTCACGACGCGTTAATGTACTCTTCGTTGGTATGAGGTCGCAGGGCTTTATTTCATGCAGTTCAAAATCGGTGCAAGAGGAGACAGAGGCGGGTGTGGCAACAAGTGGTGCAGACGATGCTGGTAGTGATGGTAATGTGGATGGTGCTGCTGCGGCAGCGGATATTTGTATGTCTTTGGGTTTATTCAGCACCGCTGCATCTTCGCAGCAATCTTCCGATGAATTGGAATCGATGCCACAGCCACCAACACCAGAAGTCGCCGAGCACATTGTCGTCGCCGATGTTGTAGCAGTCATGCAACCAGTCGTGGCGGCAGTAGCATCATCGCTTTTCACACTACCACGAAAGAGCGGATGAGTAAAAAGGGAATTGGCGCGGTATTTTCGTGTCGTTGGGCCACTGGTGTGTGCAGGCCGCTCTGCGGAATCATCGCTACTTGATTCAGCATCGGCACAGTTGCCACCGCCATCACCATCTTGTTCAGCATCTGATGTGCAATCGTCGCAATCATCATCGTCATCAGCGGCATTGGCATCGGCATTGCATTGCCGACGTAGTGGCGTCGGTGCTGAGTGCTTCAATTCGATTGCGCTGAATTTCCGCGACAGCTGCGGTGATGCAGGCAGACTCTTTGGTTCGTTAGGTGTGCTGGGCACAGTGCCAGCTGCCGCACCTCCACCAACACCACCAGTATTTGTGGTTTTTGAATTTTTGCTTTGCAAAGCGGCAAGTTCTTTGAAAAACGGTGCTGTCATTTCGAAGCATGAACTGAAGAGATCACCTACTCCAGCGGCATATGTCTTCGGATTGGCGCCAAGTATTTTTTTGACGCCACGCAGCTGCGCCAGTGCCGTGAAAGGGTTCGTCTTGACGCCATTGTGATCTGTGTGTATTGGCTTATATTGATCATCCTTCAGGCACATCGTCTCGGCCACTTTGCGCAGGGTCAACACCGCTATCACTGGTTTTTCATTTGTCTCCTGCACTCCTTGCTGCTGCACTTCGATCGCGCTGCTGCTGCCGAGTATGCCAGCAGTTGCTGGCGGTGGTGGTGTCGGTGAATGTGTGTTAGAGCGTTGTCGTTGCATTTGATGGCAGCGTGCCTTATCGCTGGGTGTCGTATGCAGGGGAAAGTGTATAATGTTTTCGCTCAGCGAACGACGATGTTGCTGCAGCAGCAATTCCGCCTCAAGTTTTTTCGTTGCTCGTCGAACGCGTGTTTGCATGACACGCTCCTCGAACTCGTTGTAGCCGGCAGACCCATTGGGCGTTGTGGATGACTGTGGCACTATGGCCGACTCGGAAATGGAGTTGCCGTTGGGGAAACGGAAGCCATTCTCGTCAACTTTACACATATGTTGTGGTGCAAGACAAGCGGCCGGTGCTGTGCTGATAATTGACAAAGGCATCGGCGTGGTCGTTTCACCCTTCAACGAGCCACAACCATGCGTTAGAGAACTATTCTGATAGCATTGACGCTTGCAACCGCTCTGTTGGCAAACGGTTTGTGTGTGAGCCGGTTGTATAGTTTGATTCTCCGAGTCGCTGCCGCTGGGCGAGCAATTCGTCTCTAAGGAACTGAGGGGACTTGTGCTGGTCGATGCTGCGCCACCAGCGTCATGTTCATATTTCTCTAAGAGCAGCGTCAGCTTTTTGCAGGCGTCGTGAAATGTTGGCCGACTTTTTCGATCATACTAAAAAGGCAAAGACAATGAAATGAATATATAAATATAAATTAGAAATCAATTTCTTTTCAATTTTTTTTACTTACGATGCAACAATAAAATGCCAGTCTTAAAAATACAGGAGGCGTATCCATCGGACACAATTCAACAAAAGCCAAATAGTCCAAACCAAACGAATCGGTACGCGGCATAACATCCGGATCGGCTTCAATCCTTGCAATTATCTCGCACTGTATGACGCCGAACGAGAAGACGTCGCTCGTTTGATCGTACCATTGACCCTTTAGGCACTCTGGACTCACCCAATATGGTGAGCCGACGGTGTCGAGGCGACTTTTACCACTATAAAGAAAAGAATAGCTATGCTAATTAAGAGGAAGCAATTAGCGAGAAAGAGGGAACTTACTGTTTATCGGGAATTTTTGCTGCCAAACCGAAATCACCAACGACCGCATCGAACTGACCATTGACCAGATTGCGTATTAGCACATTTTTACTGGTTAGATCCCTATGAAAAATGCCTGCATCGTGTACGTACGACATGCCGCGCGCTATTCCTAGCGCCAGTCTTATTTTCATGGCGGCTGTCAACGTCACGTCCGTATTGGCCAGCAATTGCTCCAGCGAACCGCCATCAATATACTCGGTTAGAGCATGCAATTGTCCCTCTTGTACGCAGACACCCATAAAACTGGAAAATAGAGAGAAAAAAATTTATATTTATATTTTATTGATTTATAAAAGAGATCAAAGAGTTTTCTATAAAAAGATAAAGATTAACATAATTTAAAAAAAGTCTGTAATTAATAACCAAACCGCTGACCCTAGCCAATGCTACCAAAAGGGTTATATCAAGCAATCAAGAGAAAAAAAAAATTTTTTTCTAACAGTATTCAGTAAGTAATTGAGAAGACAAGTTTTCTCTCGAAGGACAAAAATATCGCTCGATGAATCTCTCATTCTCCCTGTCTTAATGTATGGCACTGAGGTTAGGAGTATTTGAAAGGAGGAAACTTCGCAAGATAAAAGGTCAAATATATTTACGTGGACAGTCTGTATCGAAGATAGAGCCATGAGCGCGTTAAAATTATAGGCTTCCCTCACTAAGTTCATTGTTCTTTTAAATTAAATCCGAACGGCGAAGAGAACCGCTTTCGGTGGGCAGTTTTTACATTGGGAAGCTTGTCATTGTCCGCCAAGAGATGGTGCGGTGCTGATGATATTCCGTTTTTAATTCTTAATCGTGACAAATATCCTGACACCCTGCGAAGCTGGTTAGCGCACTAACCACGCCAACCGCAATTGATGAAACAGACGCTGGGATTTCCGCTAGACTAATTTCAGCAGCTATGCAGTTAAGTGTTTACAATCAATATCTGTGCCAGTGCTGTATGCCCTACTTGTAGATCTTAGTCTAACTCAATAGGGAATGACTTGCACAAAAACATTCCTCCCTGAATTCTCCCACAAAATTTAAACATTCTTGTTGAATCCCTAATTGAGGAAACAGCAAAGCACTGATAGGATTTTAACAAGATACTGACATCTAAAAGCAAGTGACTTTAAATCAAAGCTTTATCAGAATCCACTTTGGAAATTCTATTTAAAAGAGGCACGACATCTATACAACCCATAGCAGATTGTTTAAAATCTTTGCCAAACGAACTATTTCTGTAGGATTCTTGGGCAAAATTCTTCCAGGAAACATACTTGAATTTCTAGATTCTACCAGAATAAAAGAGTAACTTGCATACATTCTCCCTCCTTCCCTTGTTTTTTGGTAGCTTCGTATGACGATCAAATTGGAATTACGAAAATGTGAAATTCACTGACTCGAGGAAAAATTTTTGTTTGAATTTAATTTAATTGATTGATAATATTTTAGAAATTACAGAAAAATTTAACTTTTATAGTTCTAACCACTATTTATGAACTCGTGGACCTTTTTTTGGTAAGCCTTCCATTAGAGATTCGATAGTTGTTTCTGACACCTTTTTGGAATAGTTTGCTCATCTCCTTTTAAAATCTTCTATATTTTGGGACACCTTTTTTGTGCTCTTTAAGTTTCTTTTCACAAGAGCCCAATATCTCTCCACTGGTCTTAGCTCCGGACAATTTGAAGGATTGGCCTCTCTTGGTATAAAAACTATGTTATTACTTTGGTACCACTCCAGAGCTTTCTTCCCGTAGTGACATGATGCCAAATCGTTCCAAAAATATGTGGACACATTGTGCTCTCTTATGAAAGGAAGAAGTCTTTTTTTTTTCAAACATTCTTTGATGTATATTTCAGTATTTATAGAGCCCACTATAATAAATGACTTGCTTCTTTAGCCGCAACTGCATATAGCTTGCCATACCAGGAATTTTTTAGGAAATTTTGTCTGCTTTTAGATTCTAAATTGTTCTTCGACATTTCCTCGAGCATCAGCAACATAAAAATTTTGACCCGGAAGCTGCGTAAAATCTGCCAGTACATACGTTTCGTCGTCCATTATACAACATGAATATTTTTGTATGAAATTCGATTTTAATTTCCGAGCCCTACTTTTGGCGTCTAAATTTTTTGCAGCATTCCTGTCTGGAACTTTTTGGACTTTGTATGTTTTTAAACCTGCATTGGCTTTAACTTTTCGCACCAAATAGTCAGAGCACTGGGCTAACCGGGCAGCTTTTCTACCAGATGTGTTTGGAGATCTTTTCATTATGCTTACTATTTTCTTGGCTTTCCCAATATCATGTGGTCCTTGTTTTCTTTCCGAACCAGGTTTCCTATCGATGGTCAAATTCTACTGAAACTGTTTAATAACATTGGAAACAGTTTGACGGCAGACCTTCAATTCTTTGGCCAATTTTTTGTAGGACCAATTTGGAATTTTTTTGAAAATTTTTAATAATTTTAAGACGTACTTCTTTTTCTTCACTTATTTTGATCAAACTCACAATAAATAAACATGTTTGTCATTGAAAATAACAACTGACAAATTTTTCAAAGATAACTAGATCAAAGAAATTTTTAAATTTTACACAAAAAAAAAATTATTAGGTAAAACGTGTGTTAAGATTTTTTCAACCTCACTCCTTACTTTTTAGATACCATGAGCTTCAATTAATTAAATACAAATATAAAATAAAATTAAATTACTTTTCTAAGGGGGAAGGCCACTGTGACGGCTGGAAAAATGAGTGATTTTCCGGAATTTTTTTGATCTGTCAAATAAAGGAATATGGGGATCGTTTTATCATTCACTCACAAAAATATTGCCATAAATTTTTATTAAAAAATATTGAATAGTTTTAAAGATATGGGCGTTGCCGTGGAGCTCGAAAAAAATTTCCCCTCCATGGTCGCGTCGATTTTTCAAGAATGGATTTCTATATAAGTATAATAATCCATATAAGTATAATTCTCGTCGCACGTAGCGTTTTTTTTATTTTATTATTTTCCACAAAATGGCGACTGATTGAAATTTTTTTTATGTTTTCGACCCTTTTTTTTTGTTTTAAAAGAACTTAAAAAATAAGAATTGGAAAATCGACTGCGCTTAACGATAGCCAACAAATAAAAAAATTAAAAAACGGTTAATATTTGATCGAGTTATCGATGCGTCGTTTCGAGAAAAACGCGTTTAAAGTTTTCAGTCCATTAAGTTTCAGTCTACTTACTATCACTAAAATGGCTGCAACTCAAGCAATTTTTGGAATTTTGACTTGAAATTTTGTGCATATATTTTTTTGTCCCGTCACAGTGGCCTTCCCCCTTAATACTTAATCTAAAAGAATTTCAATTAATTTACAACTGAAATCGATTTATATTTATGCATCAATGTATTATTTAATTATAATAAATCACTAAAACTCGTAAGTATAAATTTATGGGCAATACATTAAAAAAAAAAACTCTCTTACTAAACTCAACTATTACAACTGCTGTACATTGTTCGACAAAGAAAAATTGTTATAGCATCTTCAGAGAAATCAATTAGCTATGGTTAAGTGCAGCAAAACTAACGGTTAACAGTTAAGCGCGTACTGTTTACAAGACTCTAGATGCAACACTGTGTGTGTGTGTATATATATGCAACACTGCGTAGTGAGTGGTAAAAGCTTAAAAAAAAAAAAAAACTAATCATACCAAATAAAATTGCAAAAATGACAGATGAGCGAAAATATTTTCTTTTCTTTTTAAAAAAAAAAGTTTGGAAATTAGTTCTTTTCTTTTCAGGAGTTCATTATCATTAATAATTGCATAAGTATTCGAAACAAAGACCCAAGAAAATAATTTATGAGCCATGTGATATTTTATTTTTATTTTTTTTGTCGGCTGGTTATCATCGCAACAGGTAGAAAGCCAGACAGGTGCCGATTTTTCAGGGCATAATTTAGTTTTTTTTTTCTGTTGTGTGTTTTTGCTTAAATAAGCTTATCAATTTTTTGCGCTGGGCATGCACGTGCTTTCGTGTATCTTTAATTACAAACACTTCATAAATTTATATTTGTATTTTTTTGTTTGATTATTTAATTTTTTGTGTTTTTTGTTTTCAATTTATTTTGAATGATAACTTATCACTGATATAATTATTATTATTTTATTTTTGGGCATTATGTTAACAATTACAGCCCATTGTCATTGCCATTAATTTTACATTTTATTATAGGCTGTTGCGTTACTTTTTTTTAGTACTTTCTTTATGATTTTATTGTTCGTCGTATCGTTCATCGTAAACACGTAAATTTTACATGGTATTGAACTTTACTTTTCATCATAATCTGTCATTGTTTCTTGCTTGCAGTTTAAGGGTTTTTGACTGAGGTCAATTTGTGCCTGTCTGTGGTTTGACACTTTAACTCAAGTGGCACGAATTACATTTTCTTTTAATTTTGTAATCTCATGAACTTGAAATCATTTTCTCAATTAGAATTTACTGAATTTTTATTTATCAGTTTCGCTAATCTTTGTGTATGATTGTATATAATTTATTTGTTCGATAGTGTGAAGTTTTATGAGGCAATTAAAAATTTAATTAACAATAATCTACGAACATAATCTATATGTAGGAGATATTGTTTTATGAATTGTAATACTTTATATGTTTCTATATGCGTATTAAAAATTACTAGTGAATTACCTTTAATTTCTAATTTCTGAATTGACGGCAAGAGTTATAAATCCGTAAAACAATTAAAATTGAGTAACAAAAAAAGATTGTCCATACATCACACTGGGCGTGAAACAAATTATTATGAGAAAAAAAAAAAAATACCGACAAAATCTGTGAATGGGGCGTTATTCTGAATGGCTTCGTGGACATTTTCCAATATTTTTGGAAATCCGAGCTGATCCCCCCTTCGAGAAGACACATTTTAAGTCAATTCCCCGTTTATGTTATAGATTCTCGCACTAATATATAAAAGAAATTTAATATATAGAAGAAAGTTAATCCAAAAATACAACGATTTATTCCTAAATCATATTATATTTGAATTTTAATAAAATATATTTACAATAATTATGAAATTGATTCTCAAATCAATGCCTTTTGCCAACCAAGCAGTGGAATGGCATGGTCTTATGGTATATGCAACTCCGGGTAATTTAGCTGACGAGGGAGTCGGATACATTTATTTCAGTAGTCAATGCCATTAATGTTGTTGTGAACTAAGAAAATCAACATGGAAATTCTTCCCGATACTACAAACAATTTAAACAAAAATTGTGTATGCATTACCCTAAAAGTACACGTTATTTCGGATCATTTTGAACAGTGTTTAAAATTTCCGGGGGAAGAGGGGGAGGGAGTAAGGGTAAGGGAGAGAAAGGATTGGGAAATGATATCTAAACAAGCGGTAGAACCTATTCACCGAAAGTTTCTAAAATTTAATTAAATAAATATGATCGAAGATCCATCTTATGTAGAGCGATTGAAAAAATGTGTTACTGAACTCTCTTTAATATTCAGTATTTAGTATTTCATAATTATTGTAAATATATTTTATTAAAATTCAAATATGATATCATTTAGGAATAAAGCGTTGTATTTTTAGATTAACTTTCTTTTATTGGGAGTATGAATGTATAAACTCGTAATTGTGACTAAATTCATATCTATCATAAGCGCCATTTTTTTGACATTGACAGCTATTCTATCTCGAAGAGCGCCAAAAATACTATAAGAATTGATCTGTCAAATAATTTTCATAATTTTACAAAAGTGTTTTACTATAGCTGAAAATGTCGAATTTTGTGCCAACAAAACAACATTTGCGGGAAGTTTTAATTTGCTTCTTCCATTTAAAGAAAAACACAACTGAGGCACATCATTTACTCACTGAAGCTTATTCTAAGTGTGCTATAGACGTTAGAATGTGTCAGGTGTGGTATGTCCGTTTTTGATGTTGAAGACAGGGAACGTTCAGGCGGCCCGAAAAAGTTCGAAGATGAAGAATTGAAGGCATTACTCGAAGAAGATTCATGTCAAACGCAACAAGAACTTGCAGAATCTTTAGGAGTTGATCAATCAACCATTTCTAAACGATTAAAAGCATTGGGAATGATTAAAAAGCAAGGAAATTGGGTGCCGTTCGAATTGAAGCCGAGAGACGTCGAACGACGATTTTTCACATGTGAACTGCTGATTGAACGACAGAAAAGAAAAGGTTTTCTGCATCGTATTGCGACTGGCGATGAAAACTGGATACGTTACGATAACCCAAAGCGTAAAAAATCATGGGGACCGCCCGGTAATACATCAACATCAACGGCAAAGCCGAACATTCATGGATCCAAGTTCATGCTGTGTATTTGGTGTGATATGAAATGGATCGTGTATTATGAGCTATTGAAACCGAATGAAACGATCACTGGCGACCGCTACCGACTACAATTGATGCGTTTGAGCCGAGCATTAAAGGATAAGAGGCCAGAATATGAGAATAGACACGACGAAGTTATTCTTCAGCACGACAATGCTCGGCCGCATGTTGCAAGGCAAGTAAAAACATATTTGGAAACGCTGAAATGGGAAGTGCTACCCCACCCGCCGTATTCTCCAGACAATGCTCCTTCTGATTACCACTTGTTCCGATCGATGACACATGGCCTGGCTGAACAAGAGTTCCGTTCTTTCGAAGAACTCAAAAAATGGGTCAATTCGTGGATAGCCTCAAAAGATGAGGAGTTCTTTGGACGCGGAATCCGTATAGCTACCAGAAAGATGGGAAAAGGTTGTGGCTAACGATGGACAATACTTTAAAAAATAAATTTATAATTAATATATATTAAATTTCTTCTATATAATAAAGCGAGAATCTAAAACACAAAAGGGGAATTGACTAAAAATGCGTTTTCTCGAAGGGGGAATCAGCTCGGATTTCCAAAAATATTGAAAAATGACCACAAAGTCATCCAGAATAACGCCCCATTCACAGATTTTGTCGGTATTTTTTTCTCATAATAATTTGTTTCAACCCCAGTGTGACATCTTTTTTTCTTCGAAATGTTTTTTTTTTTTTACACTCATCAGTCTTGCATGTTCTCTCTCAGCATTGCACTTCTTTTCTGTTCTCTCCAGTACACTACACTCTAGTATTCAACCTTCAATATTAATTTAAGATTTTCATAAACTTTTATTATAAACTCCGAGACCTTCAGTCATCAAAAGAAGCGCAAAAAAAAGGAAAAAAAAATCGGTCACATAAAAAAGAATCATTCACACACATAAACGAAAATCGCAAATAAAAAATTATGGAAACAATTAAATTTGATTTCAATTTAATGTGCAGAGATTTACGTGCACTGCATCCTATTAATGAAATCACCGCTGCTATGGTCAGTGAGCGATTAAAGCGTCAGTAAGCTTAAATGATATGACAATAATTTTATTAAATATTTACAGAAAAACGGAAGGAAATTTGTCAGTTTAATAAATTCTCAATGAACTTTATTAAAATACAACAAACCTAAATAATCGTTAAAATTACAAAAATGGTTTGTAACGACGAGCTGCTGCCAAAAATGTATTGTAGCTACTTTTATTTCATTATCAAATATTATTTGAAAGCGTAAAGTGTTTATTATATAAATATAAATCTGTGATTTGGGTGAATTATATGCCAAGCACATATGTTGACGCCAACAAACGACAAAAGCGCCTTACCCCTGTGCACACATTGCCTCTTTTCAATCATAACTTTTTTTTTCGTATTATGCAATAATATTTTATTACTCTTGAGACTCGACTCTCTGAAGTGTATGTAGAAGTGCGTTACTGTGTTGTACTCCATTCAATAAACCAAAAATTTCTTTCTATTATGGCTGAGACATTAAAATATTTATTTAGTACTGATTGCTACTATCTAAAAATTTCTTTTTATCGTTTTTATAGCGCTTAAAAATATATATTAGAAATCAATTTTATTGCTATTTATTGTGTGAATAAAAGTGGCACTCAAAAAGGAGTGGCGACTCCTGAGTATATTAAGGTTTTTCTTTTTATAACATTAGGCGCCATTTTCATTTTGATTTGTAAAAAAATTTACAGTAGTCGCTCCTAATATCACTTATAAAGCCAGAGCTGCTTGGCATCGAAATTATTATTAACCAACTGCCGGGTTTTCCAAAAATGAATACAACATATATTGGCCAAAAATCAAACCAAAACTCAGACTCAAAATCGAAACAAGCTTTTTCCAAAATTCAGATCAAAAGTTAGGCCTGAACCGGGACTAAAATCTGACCAAAATTAGGATGGAAATTAGATCAAAATCAAAAACCAGACTAAAAATCGGACTACTATCGAATCGAAAACTCGAACCGATATGCAAACTAAAACCCAAACTGAAAATCAGATCAATATCGCGTCGACAGTGTCAGTGTCAGTTTTTTGTGTGTACAATGGCAGCACATAAAAAAAAATGTACATATAAAAAACTGGCACAGCCACTGTCGACGCGCTATTGTAATTTAGGCTTAAAAGAATAAAGTAGAACGAAGCTTTCATAACCCATTGAGTACGGAGCGTTGCGAAAAACCAACTTTTGGGTATTGTCTGTACTAAGCCACTGACGAAAAAACTTACTTCAAGATGTTCAAAATTAGATTATAATTGATAATTCTAGATTGAATCACATTTATTTTAAACCAATTTTTTAATCTTTATATACATATATACATACAAGTATTTTCGATTTTTGTCACAAGATGGTTTAATAGAAATACATCTGGCACCACTGATCCAATTCTGTCAAACGCAAGCGCGCCACAAAAGGTGACATTTCAGGCTACATTTTTTGCCAAGACAGTTTTGTAGTTCGTCATTCGTGTAAAAAGTTACATTGATTTAAAAATGAGTGAAATTTTTGAAGAAATACGCTGCGTGATGCTTTTTTACTATAAAAAACTTAAAAACGCTGCAAAAACATTCCGGAAAATTTGCGTGGTTCACAGTGAGGATGCTTTAACAGAACGTATCGTCCAACTTTGGTTTGCTCGATTCCGTTCTGGAAATTTCGATGTCAAAGATGCACCTCGCTCTGGCCGGCCAGTCACTAAAAAAGCCGATGAAATTTTGTAACTGGTGGAGCAAGACCAGCACGCAAGCTGTCAGGACTCTAAACATCAACTACATGACAGTTTGGAATTATTTAAAAAAGGCTGGCTACTTAAAGAAGCTCGAATTTTGAGTACCACACAGAAATTTAATTGACCGAATTACCATCAGTGAAACGCTGTGGAAACGGAACGAAATCGAACCATTTTCGAAACAAATCATTACGGGCCATGAAAAATGGATTAAATACGAGAATAATAAATGAAAAAAATCATGGTTAAAGACCGGTGACCCTCAAAAAACGACTTCAAAACCTGGATTGGCGGCAAACAAGGTTATGTTGAGTGTTTGGTGGGATTGGAAGGGAATTTTCTATTATAAGCTGATATAATCTAGCCAAACCGTTAATTCTGATTTCTACTGCTCACAACTCGACCGTTTGAATGAAGCAATCAAGAAAGAGCGACCAGAATTGGCCTATAGAAAAAGTGTTGTGTTCCACCATGATAACACCAGGCCACACATATCTTTGATGACCCGCAAAATATTGACTGAGCTTGGCTGAGAAGTTTTGATGCACCCACCGTATAGCCCGGACCTTGCACCGTCTGACTACCATTTGTTTTGGTCTCTGCAAAACTCTCTTGATGGACAAAAATTTGGCACTAATGGCCCTTGCTTCACTAGGAATTAAGCGGAAATACCGAGCTTAAGGAATATTTAAAATTGCTTGTTATTATTGTTATCTTTTAGAACAGAAATCACATTCCCTTATACTGTAGCACAAGCATTTTCGAGTTACTACTGTAACATATGTTCGAGCTTATACATACTTATAATTAAAATTGTTCAGTCACTTTATGGTACTATTATATAACATGCATACTGCACCATGTGCTCCTCTATCTAATTCTAATACTTCCCTCTTTTTTATGACCACACATAATCCCTAAATATGACTTGATAAATAGTGCATAATCCCCTTGAAGTGTTCAAATTGAGTTATCAATCTTAACTGTCTACTGATTTCAATGTCATTCAGATAAAATAATTTTGACATGGCATTGACAATATTTGTTTAGAGAAGAATTTGTGAAAGAATCAAGAAATGGAAACAGGTGCGACATTGTCTGCAAGCACTAAACTACATTACACATTTACTGTCATATTTGTATGTAAAATAAAAGAAACTGAGTAGAGGAGAAAAGAGCTTAAAAGTACCTACATAGTTGGAAAGTAGACATTTTTTTAAGCAGAATTATGTATGAAACGTAGACATGGTATCTCAGTATTACAGAGACTCAGTCAGACGACTGTAAGTGACAGGTTTGGAAAAACAGATACAGCAATTGAACTAAACATTCCAACTATAGCTACTCTTACCTTTGGCAAAAAGGGTTAAGGTACATACGTAAGTATAGACAGTATTAAAAAGATAAGACATCAGTAACAGAAGAAAAACGTAAGCATTAGGTGGAAGAAGAAGTGTGTAGAAATAGAAAAAGCTGAAGCAAAAATAGAAAGAAGTTCACAAGTAAAAAGTTCATTGTCAGTTTTAAGTTTAAATTATGAAACTGACATCATATAACAATTACAAGGGAAAACTTAAGAAGGAAAAACAGGTAGCAGCTTCCCAACGGGAAAAAGAACCGGTCACATGACTGGTACTTTAATTTAGATACCGGTCCCAGTTCTTATGTTTTTAGATGAAATGAACTGGAACCTTTAATAAGACAGCATCAAGTGACAGTTTCCGGAGCCGTTTCTCTTTTCCGTAGCTAATTCAGTGTACAGCTTAGCTGAATATCCATTGTGTAAGCACGCTTTTGTGTCTGCAACTTCTTCCATAAGAATTCAATTTAGATTATTTTGGCTAGGTTATCTTTGAAAAATATCACCTTGATCAAAAAGTTCCCGAAATTTATTCAGAAAATTTGAAATACAAGTTTATTCATCTAAACCTATATTGTCCCCTTCAAAGTAATCCCCATCGACTGCAACACACTTATGTCAGCGCTTGATCCAATCCTCGAAACATTTTTTATATTCGATTTTCGGTATGTCCATCAGCGCTTCCTTCGATTTTTCCATTACTTCCTCATGGCTGCTGAAACGCGTTCCTCGTAATGGTTTTTTAACTAGATTGAACAGAAAAGAAGTTACAGGGAGCCAAATCAGGTGAATTCGGTGGCTGCTGGATGGTATTTGTTGCATTTTCCGTCAAAAAATTACGAATAATGATGGCACTGTGCGATGGTGCGTTACCATGGTGCAAAATCCACAAGTTTTCCGTCCACAATTTTGGGCTCTTTCGGCGAATTGCTTCACGCAAACGTCTCATAACGTCCAAATAATACTCTTTGTTTACTGTCTGGCCTTCTGGCAAAAATTCATGATGCACTACACCGTTGTAATCCATGAAAACCGTGAGCATTGCATTCTTTTTTGACTGAAAACGACGTGGTTTTTTTGGTTTCGGCTCATTTGGTGAACGCCATTTACTTGCCTGATGTCTGGATTGCGTGTCGTACTCATAAATTCACGTCTCGTCTCCAGCAATGATCCTTTTGATGATCTCAAATCATGTCTTTTGTGACGTCAATACGGTCTCTTTTTTGCATGAAATTGAGGTCTTTTGGCACCAACTTTGCTTCTACACGATGGAAACCCAAATCATTAACCAAAATGTCTTGGATGGATTCATAGGCAATGTTCAAGTCCTCCGCTATCTTTCTGATGGTTAATTTGCGATTATTGACCAAAATTTATTCATATTTATCAACGTTTTCGTCGGTTTTTGATGTCGATGGTCTGCTACTGCGTTCATCATTTTCGATTGACTCACGGCCACTTTTGAACCGCTCGTGCCACTGGTAAACGACCGTTTTCTTTAGAGAATCATTGCCGAAACACTTTTCCAACATTTTCAACGTTCGCGCATCATTAAATTCGTTTTTTACGCAAAATTTAATACAATACAATTTAATAAAATTGTAAAAAATCGCCAACATACACAGAGATAGATGTACTCTTGGCTAAGTAACTTTTGCAAATGTCAAGCTATGACGCTAAGATTTAGAGGGAATATCAACAACAGATGTACCAACTTAACAAAAAGAACTCAAATCGGAACGATGGGAGCGCCACACGGTGGTTATTCCGGCAACTTTTTGATCAAGGTGGTATGACTAATATTTTATGTCAAAGTACGTGAGTCAATTTTGAAATGTATCTTAAATAATCCGCAATTTACCTCAAAAGGATGTTAAACTGAGCAGAAACACTTGTATCCCGAGTAATAACAAAGTCTAATACGTATGGATGCAGGGAACTGGCAGGAAAAAAGTTTGTGGTGACTACCGACAAGAGAAATAGAGTGGCGACCATGGTGAAAAAGAAATCCTAACCTGCCAGGAAGAAAAGCAGCTGGGTTAGCGGAATGCTCTGAATCATTTGTAAAATGGAGAGTGAAAAGTGAAATTGGTCTGAAGACCTACAAAATTCAGAAAGTATCGGGATGGCAATGCAGAAAAGAATTGTGAAGCAAAAATTAGTAAAAATTTTATTAAAGTTCAAACCGCAAGCGGTGTTAACTTTTTTTTTATTTATTTATTTATTTATATAGAAACAAGTGTACGGAAAACAAACGAATTGACTCGCCCTATATCACTTTTGAGCTAGTTTGGTGACCGGTTGTTTTGAACCAGTCACGGAACCATTACTTTATGGCAATTTACTCACATTTTCCCGTAGGCCTTAGCCAGTCAGTCAGTCACTTCCTAGTTGTAGCTGGAATTTTTTTTTTCTACATTCTTTACTTTTCATTTAGAATTAACCTTTTTACACCTAATGTTTCACGCTGAAAGGGTGCAAGTCTAACAAAAGTGCAGTTTTTGTAGTACATTTTGCTATTTTGTTGTTGCTGCTAATACAAAAGAAAAAAGACACAACACACACACTGCCATTACTGCCACACATGCCACTTCAAGTTGAAGTTCATGTACCTTAGGAGCAGTGCACATGATGAGATTTGATTTACACACGTGAAATTTTCCTTAGTTGAAGATATTCTATTTTATGTGAGTGCTTCCGCATTTTGTTGTAGCTATGGAGATGAACGTGTTTGTGTATTTATGTAGGTACGTGTGCACTTCGGCAAATTGTATTGTTTTTGTTGTATTTTTATTAATTTTTTTTTTGCCTTCTTCTTTCTAGTATATGTATCCTTAGGATACTTTAGTTAAGCAGCTTAGTTCGTGGTATTGTTAGAAGAGGTTCTATTTTTGTTGTTATTAGATTGTTGACAAAGGATTTCTTGTTTACACTCAACTGAATTAAGTAGAAGAATTATGAAGGCTGTGTGTGTGTGTGAAAGGCAGGAAGGAAGGACGGACGGCAGGAACAAGAGAGCAGGAAGTTTATGTCACATATTGTGCTTTATATGTTTCTAAATAGTTAGCGCAGATGTGTATATGAGCCTGTTAAAATTAATGGTAACATTTCCTTTTTATAATACATTCGTATATGAAAATAACAAAAACACTCAACAATTCCATAAACAAACAAATATAAAAAAGCGGCACATTGTGAGAGCATTTTGCGCTCACTTAACGAGAAGCAACGATTTTGATTGGTTAGTTTGAAACAAAGTGAAATATATTTTCGCTCTGAGTATAAACTACAGTGAACTCTTTTAAGGCAAAAGAATATTATGATGAGACATCAATTAAAACTTTTATTCTAAATATTTTTCCATTAGGTGCCTACTTTTAAAATATTAAAAAGAATTTAAAAAATTCTCTAAAAATTTAAAAATGAAAAGTGAAAACATACATATTTTTCATATTAACCCATTTCTTTCTCACTCCACATATATATATAAATAAAACATAAACCACCTTACACCATCACACAAATCACAAAGCTTGAAATAAAAAATAAAAAAAAAAAAATCATTCGAATGCAATATGAAAAATGTGGCACAACATAACCTCAAAAAGTCAAATTAAAATCACATCAATATCCCCCCAAAATACAGAAAAAAAAAAAAAAATTCACAAAAACGAATGAGCAGGAAAGCTTTCACTTTCTTATTAACTAAAACAAAACATAACTAAAAAAAAAACGACGAGTGCATCCACACGCTAACTGCACTCAGCGCTACAGGGCGCCTCTGTTGCCTGACTGCCTGCCAGCGATCCAGCCAAAGTGCAGCATATACTCATAGCTTTACCACGTACTATATATTCATATGTAAAGGGATTCAACATATTACATTTTTGATATGTGTTCAAAGTGAGGCAGCAGGCAGGCGAAACAGCAAAAAACAACCGACGACAACAAACCTCGAAACATGTGTCTTCCTTCAACTGCCACCATCACTCAGGTTTAACATGCAATATTCGGCAGCAGCACACCAGCACCAGCGACACATCGGCATCTGTGTGGTATGCCACATCGAAATTTCACACAATGAATGCAACATATAAGGTACAATTATTGTAACGCTTTTAGTTTTGACTGAGGAGGATATTGAAAACTTTTCCGTTTCAATAGTAAGTAAACGACCTAAATACCAGACGACAACATTGGTAGAGTGCAAGTTTACACTTAAATACGGTATGACAGACAGTTGTAAATGTGTTGAAGCTTGTTTGTGAAGGTTCAATTTTATATTGGAATTTTTGGGACAAAGTGGAATATTTCTCTTGTGATATACAACGATCTTGCGTGGATGTTTCAAATTCTTAGTTTCGGTGTAAGTTCACTTTGGACAACCATATTTTCGAACGTGCTAGACTAAGCGGCCACGAAAATATATTTGTAAGCGGCGATCTGATTTTGTCTGTTTGGCGGTCTAGGTCTGGCTGTCAGTTTGAGCTTTGTTATAGCTCTGAATCTGGGTTTGGCTTTCGGTCTAGGTTTGGTTATGGGTGTATGTTTGGTTGTCGATCTGAACCTAGTTATTCGTTACGGTTTGATTGTTGCCCTGAGTTCATCGTCGGTATAGGTGTGATTTACTGCCGAGAACGGAGTGAGTCCTATTGACGGCCTAGGTTTGGCTGTCAGTTCCGTTGTCGGTTTGAGTTTCGTCTTCGGTCTTCCCAGAACTAAACTGGCAGTCAGTTTAGTTCTGGTTGTCTGTGTGCGTTTGATTGCCGATTTGGGACTGGTTGTTCATTAAAGTCTGATTCGGCAAGCAAAGTTTTGATTTGAGTTGATTTTCGGTTTTGGTCTGACTGCCGGTCTAAGTCTGACTGTCGGTCTAGATCTGATTGTCAGTCTGGTTCTCGGTTTGAGTCTAGTTGTAGGTCCGAGTTGGGTTTCCAGTCTAGATATCTTTGCTGGTGTGAGATGATTGTCGATCTGAGTTTGATTGCCGGTCTACGCCTGGTTTTCGGTTTGAGTCTAGTTGTTGGTTTGAGTTTGGTTCCCAGTCTAGGTTTCTTTGCCGGTCTGAGACTGGTTGTCCGTTACAGTCAGAGATGATTGTTGACGTTGGTTTGATTACCGGCCTAGTTCTGGCTGTAAGTCTGATTCTCGGTTTCAGTTTAGCGATCCGGTCGATGGCTATCCGGGTCGGGTTTCCAGTCTAGGTGGCTTTGCCAGTTTGATTCTGGTTGCTCGCTACTGTCTGAGTTGATTGTTAGTTTGGGTTTGATTGCCGGTATAGGTTTGGCTCTCGGTTTGAGTCCAGTTTCCGGTCTGAGTCAGGTTTCCAGCTTAGGTATCTTTGCTAGTCTGAGTCTGTTACTACCTGAGTTGATTGTCGGTCTAGGTCTGGTTGTCAGTCTGGTTTTCGATTTGAGTCTAGTTGTCAGTCTGAGTGTATGTTGGGTTTCCAGTCTAGGTTTATTTGTCGTTCAGAGTCTGGTTGCTTACTACTTTTTTGAGTTGATTGTCACTTTGGGTCTGATTGCCTATATAAGTCTGGCTGTCAGTTAAAGTTTAGTTATCGGTCCAGGTCTGATTGCTGGTTAAAGTGTTTGATTGTCCATTACTGTCTAAAATTGATTGGCTGCCAGTCTGGTTTAGTTTTGTTAATAGTCTGACTTTGGCTGCTGGTCTAGGTTTGAGTGTCCGTCGGTTTCGGCTGCCAGTATAACTCTAGCTGCCGGTGTCAAACTGGTTTTCGACCTGAGTTTAGTTGATAGTCTGGGTCAGACTGCTGGTATAGATGCTAGTTCTGATTGGGTTTTCAGTCTTCAGTTTTGTGTTATTGCCGACTTACGTCTTAGTATCAGCCTGGGTCTGTTTGACGGTTTGGGTCTAGTTTTGTGTCTACGTCACGCTGTCGATTTGAGTGTGATAACCGATCTAGATTTGTTTGCTGGTAAGGCTTTCTCATATTCATGCATTCTGTCTGTGCGACTTATCAGTGCTGATCTAAATTTATGATCTAAACTTATAAAGAAGTCATCCGATTTCTCATCCAATTGCTCGAGATGAGAAATTCGTTGTCAGATCTCTTGTGCGATTTAAGTGATGACAAAGGCATCCTAATCACAACCTGTGTGAATCGAAGTTAGAAACTCAGACTCAAAAAAGCCTAGCGAAAAGTAATGTATCATACTTCTGGCTGAAACTTGCTCTCCTCTCAAAGACTGTATTCCGGCATTGGATACACTAAGATTTTGAAGAGAACGCTTTAGCACACAATTGTCCCTCTTCTGACCCTAACCAGAAATGATCGGCGTACCCTGGCGTTGGTGTTCCGCTGTCTATAACGTGGCCATCAAAAGACAAAATAACAAGAAAATGAGTGAGGACTAAGTTCAATTCCGCCGCACTTGTGAAATGCAACAAGAAAGAAAATTTGAAAATATGGCGGTTGTGTTTCAATTGGGAGAAAAACCCCGAATTCGATCCCCGGTCGTAGCGCTATATAAAATAATTGAAATAGGTCCCAGACGTTTCTGTGTTCTTGAACGAAGTTTTTGGCTTATTTGTTATTGGTAAATTCTCTCCAGTAACTAGAGTATTTTACGCTGCACTGCACAGAGTATGAATATTGTTCAATGAAATCATTGACCTATTCCCACATTCTCACAGTTATCCACTCACTATTTTCAGAAATTCTTTTTTGTATCACGAGTACATGTAGAAGAAAAAAAATTTCATTCCTTCTCGTATGTTGAGTTACATAATTTCCATTTTGAAAAAGTTTAAATTTCGCATAAGCAAATATTTTAAATCAACGTAGTAGCATAAATAACCAAGCAGCTAATATTAAAAAAAAAAAAATCAATGTTGTTTATGCGAAGGTGTCAAAAGTAAATTGAGTTTGCATTAGCAATACCGACAACATACATCACACATACATACATACATACAAACACATACATATTTACATACCCATTATTTAATACAAGATATGCACATAAAGTATCTGGTATCTAACCTGACATGTGCGCATATTTCATAAGTAGCTGGCTGGCTATGTAAGTACGTAAGAGCAGAGAAAAAATCTCTGAGCAAATGGCAAAATGTGTTGGCTATAACTAATGGAAAAGAATATGTTGCGCAAGAAAACACTGAGGTAAAAAAAAAAAATAAAATAAAAAAAAAGAGAGGAAGAGAGATAAGATACTACTCGACAAATGCATGACTAACGGCATTTTAAACTAAAACTTTTTACATTACCCCACAAAAGGAGATATACATACACACAGCTCAGACGTCCAGATGGAGAGGGCGTAGGGCGGGCAAACGCAGCACAGTAGGTACTTTGGTTTAAAGTTTATTATGCATTTGTTCGTCGTGTGGTAGGATTAAATCACAACGACGCAAAAAGATATAAGTACGTAAGAAAAAACTGCAAGTAGTTTACATATTTTATGAGACACTGTCTTTCTTTCTGTCTGTCTGTCCGTCTGTCTATCCGTACCTTAGGGTTTTAACTTGATACATGTCGAACTGTCTGGTAGTATGTAAGTATAAACACAAGTTATAGGTGTAAATAAGTAGCATACATAATAAATATACGGTAAAATTGAAAGGATATGTTACGTAAAAAATACAGAAATTATTGAAAAAAAAAAAAAAAAATTTTAAAAGTTTCAATTTCTCAAAAGTACACAAGTAATAGTAAAATTGATTTAAATTAACACCTTTTTAACCTCAAAAATTGTTAGTTATCCTTTTATTAAATCAGGTCTAAGTGCAATTTAAATAGTTTCAATGAAATAAATTACTTTTGACATGCAACCATCAAAGTCACAAGAAGGTAACTAGAAAGTAATGGATATAAGCCAAGCTGTCAAATTTGTGTTTACACTCTTCTAAACATGTTAGCCCATAATACCCGTACTTGCTGTCACAAGTATGAGTGCCTATGCATGTCTTTATTTATTAGGGCGGCAATAGTATTCATAAAAATTATTTTTACATTGGATGGAAGGAAATTGTTTTATATTTTCAAATGAAATAGGAAATATTCCCAGTGGGAGAAAAACGCAGTGTTAATGAAAGGTACTAAATTTGGGTTTTTTTTTTTTCTTTTTCAAATTTATCTATACATTAAAAAATTCAGTTATGTCCTTCCATTTTTTTTTTTTCAGCAATAAGAGGAACTACTCTCTAGTTTTTTTGTTGGTTTTATTTTCCCACTGGGTATATAATACATTGTTATATTACATGTCAACATATTTAATACCGTAAGTAATACAGCACATTTTGAGAAGGTGCATGCATCAGGTAGAAGGTAAAATAGAAAATCCTTGTTAATGCAGTTTAAAAATAATAAGTGGATGTTGCGTGCCCAAAGCTTATTAAACAAGTTGTTAGTCTTTTAATTAAAACAGTTTACACGTATTTTAGGTACACGGTAATTGATTTGTATACTCTAGAGAGGGAAATTGATTTAGTTAGAATAAAGATGAGGATATGTATATAAACTTGTCGGTATATCATATCAATTTCCGCTCTTGTAAAGCTTTAGCCAAAAAAAAAAAAAAACGAAAGCGTTAAGAATGTTATCATATCGAGCTGTATTGAAGAAGGCTGGTAAATCAAGCGACATCTGTTCAATAAGAGCAAAAAATTGTTGTTTTACGACTCCTTTTTCTCTTAAAGAGTCTATAAAAAAATCAGTTAAAACAACTAATTCGAAAAAATTCTAAAGGAAATTTGGAGTTCGACCCTACACGAGGTCAATTTATATTTTTTCAAAACAACTTTGGATTTTGAAAATTGAAAAAATTCTCAGAGGGAGTCAATCCGACATACTTATATATTCTCATTTCCTTAGTTTATTTCTAAATATTTATTTGAGCACCCTTTTGAAAATCAATTACGTACCTAAATTCATTAGACATTATTGCTTTTAATGCGCTGATGACCCTAAGGTACTAAAAGTACAATCAAATTATATAAGTACAGTTAAGAATTTAATGGGGTATATACAAAAGAGCAACGCAACACTACATCAATCAATCAAAAAAACCGAAATGCAATTATTTATATGACTGTAAATTATTGAAAATATAAAGTTCAATAGCGCATTAATCAAAAAAAAAAAAAAAAAAAAAAAAAAAAAAACGTCGAATTCAATTGAAATTTTCTTCTAAGAATAATAATAGGTAACAATAAATTTTTAAAAGGCACACCTTCTAATCATATATTAATATTAAACAACAGTTACGCCTCGAAGAAAACATTTTTTTGTGGGTATGTTAACTGACTATTAAATTATTATTAAAGTCTAACTCTAGGTACCCGACAATGGCATGACAACTATATCAAATTTACGTAATAATATAGACGAGTATGTGTTTGACTGAACCCTAAAGGAAGGAATAAAATGAAACGCTCCTCAATGCATAGGTACATAGTACATACATATGTCACTCAATATGAAAAGCGATTTTATATAAACAGATCGAGCGGGCTAGATAAAAAAGGAAAATTACAATTCATAGTCAATGAGTGAGTGAGTGAATACCTTCGATCAAGTTTTGATTCTAAAGAAACAGGAGGGGGGGGGGGGGGGTAAGGTTAGTCTATCATTATAACTAAAGCATTATTCATTATTACATTGAACCATTACGAAACAAGATTATAAAAAAAAAATGCATTGAACATACGCTTCTTTAAAAGAGAGACAGACACACACAGACAGAAAGACAGACAGGAGAGCGATAGACAGACACATGATATTTGTATGCATATGAAGGTAAGTTATACAGATGTCTAAACGTAAGAAGACATCAAAAAACTCAAGTGTTGACATCAACACCTAATGAACGCATATGAACAATTCAACTATTCAAATTTAAATGAAAATATATGAGGAAAATAGAAAAGAGAAGGGCCAAGAGGTAAGGGGGCTGGGGTAAAGGGAAATGTATATATGTGTAACAAAATAATGTGTTTTTGTAGCCTCACCTTTAATAACAAAAAAAAAAAAAAAATTTAAAAAAAGTACGTTCTGGCATGCACAATGAATGAATGGAGGCAGGGCAAGTCATGCAGACAGGCAAGTAAGACCTCAATAAATACCTACGACATATGAGTGACGATGATGACGACAACGACGACGACTGTGTAAGCGAGGGTGGAACGGGCATATTTATGTTCCTTAATGTATTTATGTTTTATTTTTATTCTTACACTATTTAGAACAACAACAAATACTACAATAAATGCGTGTGTGGTTGGTTGCATTTACATAGAGACGACATGCAAATGAAACAAAACAACAAAAGTGTTATAAATACCTAAACAAACCAGTGAAAAAAAAAAC
Source organism: Toxonevra muliebris (assembly GCA_963691655.1). Taxonomy (NCBI): domain Eukaryota; kingdom Metazoa; phylum Arthropoda; class Insecta; order Diptera; family Pallopteridae; genus Toxonevra; species Toxonevra muliebris. Next base: position 17,901,756 of record OY829327.1, on the reverse strand, counting down.
AAAACGTCCTACTCATGTTTTATACTAAATGGTAGACACAAAAACACACACACATGCACATATTACAGTCATCCCCGGTTAATTAAATTCTGATTAATTGCGTTTCCAGCTTAATTGTAATCGAAAATTTTCGTTTTCAGTTCAGTTCCTCGATTAATTGAATTCTCCGGTTAATTGAATTAGAAATTTTGCATTTTCTCTAATACAATTAAGCAGGGATTACTTTATTATATACATTTGTACGTGCACATGCATTTGATCCCTTTATTTGTTAATGAATCACACTCAAACCTACAACTCAATTCAAAGTGGAAGAGAAATAAATGTGGAATAAAAATGAAAACAAAAATTAACACATCACAACATAAAATTCATTCATTAAATGTTTACAATTCTATTTAATTAACAATTTTTGCGTTGGCAACTCTCTGTCTGTTGCATTTTTCCGGTTTTTTTTTTTTGTTATTTAATCCTTAAATGAATTTTATGCATATATGAAAAAATTAAAAGAGTCAAGTAGAGATGAGTTTGTTTTGAACTGTTTTTTTAATTCCTTAATTTAAATTTTTTAAATTTTTTAATACCATTTGGATTCAACTCAATTCATTTTGATATTTTGTGGTCGAATGTATAAAAAAAATTAAAAAATTTTTAAAACATTATTTAGAGTCTATAAATTTAAGGATAAATCATTTTATATGAGTGAGTAAACACTGGCGAATCAACACACACTTTTCATAGTAGCAAAATATTAAAGAACTACAAAGAAATTACAGAGTAGAATTAGCAAAATAAAAATAATTAAAAATTCATTATTTAAAATCAAATAAAAGTTTATTGCTTTCATTTTCATTTAAATAATTTCAGCGTAAATGCGTGGCAATATAAATACTTATACATAATAATTAATAAGCATGAGCTTAATTTATTTTCTTGGAAAGAAAAAAATTTGAAATAATTAAAATTAGCATGCGTCAATTAATAAAAAAAAAGAGGAATACAAAACAAAAAGCAATACCATTTAAAATAAATAAACAAAAAATAAAAGCATGAGGAAACAAAAAAAAAAAAAATAAATAAAATAAAATAAAAAAAATTGAAAATTCTTTAAAATAAATGCCAATTTAAATAATAAACGAAAAATTCATTACAATAACGACAGACAAAATGAATTTCAATTTAATACTCATACAGAGCAACAGTAGGTAATTAATTTGTCTATAATTAAGCGATTATTTATTAAAGTAAGTCAAAATTAATAATAAGCACAATGGGCGATGGCGGCATGCGTAGGATAAAAAAAATATGAAAAAGTTCAATGCACTTGTAAAAATGTAAGTATAACTATGAAAGAAAATTTCGAAGCTTCATCCTTCTATGTTGCTCTGCTATTTTTAAATAAAGTTCACTCCCACATATATGTAGTTATGTATGTCTGCTTATCGGTATGCCATTCACTCGTGTCGCATCAGTATCTGTCTGTCTTTCTGTCAGTTGCGGAAATGCGTTAAAAAAAAAAACCGAGTAAAATGCTTTTAGCCAACATTCATCTTAAGCGGCTAGAAACCTTTCGCCTACTACTATTTCCTATACTTTGTTTTCCATTTTTAACTTCTTTGTTCTGTACCTACACTATGAACATTTTGTTGTTGTTGTTGTTTTGTTTTTTCCTCATTCGTTTACTTATACGACACTTTTACACAAATGCAATAAAATAAAATATAAAAAAAAAACTTAAAGAACAATAAAAAGAACTCTGTTTTTGACAGTAGCGGATCTAGAACAGAAGTTGGGGGGTAAGAGGGAACAAAGAAGTAGTTGTCTATTAAAATATGGGAACATACTTTGCTTTGAATAAAAAAATGACCATAAAGTAACACAAAATTAAGCTCGTAAGGAGCCTTAGCAACGGTTATAAAGAAACTTAGTAAAAACTTCCGCATAGCACATAGAAGGCGAGACTGGGTTTTAAGGGAAAACTTTTAGTCCATTTTATATCCTAACATTCTTTACAAATTATCTAGCGCAAGGGTCCGCCTCTCAGGGGTCTCACTGGTCAATTATAATTATGATCGGTGAAAAAGCTCACTAGTCCCGGGAAAGTAACCTGTTCCAGAGATTTCAAGGGTCTCTAAAAAGTAAAATTTTAACCTTGGGAACAATTTTTTCTTATAAAAACCCGAAATTTCTATTATGATGAACGAAAGAGAACTCCAGACTAAAGTTTATAAAAATTTCAGGGGCCTCAGAAAAGCCTTATGATCAGAAGTTTGGTTTGATCAATATTTTTTCTATATAATCTCAAAATTTGAATTATGATTATCGAAGAACCTCGCACTAAAAGTCGCTGTCAGAGAAAACCTTTTAAAAGGCTTCAGAAAATTTTTTCCAAAAAAATTTGTGTCTGGTAAAACATTTTTTTTTGTACGAAACCTTTATAAAATACAGTAGTTTTAATCATGATGATCGAAAAGTCTCAAAAAGCAATTCAGTAGCCGAGAAGATTTTAGAGGACCCAGCAGTTTTGAGAAACTTATTTCAATTAAACCCCAAAATTCGAAGCCAGTATATGTTCAAAAAATCTCCACAAAGTATCCGATGTCGGAGAAGATTTCTCACGAATCTAACTTGCAAAAAAATTCAATTTGATTAGCGAAAAAGAAGGTACTAAAATCTCACTACTTCTGAGTTCAAATTTTTGATTTGGAAATTGCTTTTCTTATGAAATATGATAAGAATCATGATAAGCGGAAAAGTCACAGAAGGAGAAAGAAAAGCGCCAGACAAAATATTTTGAAGCAGAACTTTTGTTATGGGAAACATTTTTTTCTATAAAATTTCTGACATTTGAATGATGAAAAGCGAAAATGTTCGTACAAAAAGTTTTGGAAAAGTGTCCAGTGACATAGATGATCTCTCAGGGGTCTCAGAAACATTTTTGCTCAGAAGCATTTATGAAATACTGAAATTAGAACTATGATGAACGAAAAAGTTTATACTTAAAGTTTCGAAAAAATATCTTTCAGAATCTAGGAAAATAGTTTTTTCTAAAAAATTCCGATGTTTGAATTTTGATGGAAATGGTGGAAAATACCTCTCTGAGGTCAGCCTTGAAAAAAAAAATCATTTAATGAAATCTTGAAATGCGAAATAAGATGAAACGAAAAATAGACTAAAATCTCCGCAAAGTATTCAGTGTCGAGAAAAACCTTTCAGGGGTCTCACAAAATTTTTTTTCTGGACAAGTTTTGATTGGGGCAATCATTATGAAAATCCGAAATTTGAAACAAATTTTTAATCGTAAATATCTAGAACCTATTCAATACTAGACTAAAATTCTCATCGGAAAAGTTACACATTCTTCAGCTTTTTATATAGTATAACGTTATTCTCTGAATGTGTGGTTGATGCATGCTTCCACCTTTTAGGGGTCTTAGAAAAACTTGCGCTACTTTTGCTTACGAGACTGCAATCAAATTTAGGCCAAACTCATTTAAGCCTCAGTCTTTCTCGGTACTTTTAGCCTCAAAGCCCTTTCACGCCTTTGGCACGCTACCTCCACTGTTTGTCCAACTATTTTACATATGAAAGAGTTTTCACTTGCATAATGATAAATATAGATGTTTGTAGGTATGTCCAAATATAAGTGGTTGGGTTCTGTCTCTGATTCAGTTACATATATATAAATGTATGTTCGGTTTGTTAGTAGCAGCTTTGACAAAAGTTGCTGTTATTGACAGCATCATTCACAGCATTCACCACTGATAGCATAAAAACAACAACATGAAAGAAACATCGTTGCACTTTTTATTTTATTTTTTATTTGCATTATTTCTTTTTTGTTGTTGTTGTAATTTCTTTCTTTTCAACATTTTACATTAATTTCTTCTGCTTGTTTTATGTTAGGTTTCTTTGTTTGGTTTGTTTCTCATTCGTTCGTTTTCTAATGAAACTCATAAATTGGCACGTTTGCACGTTTTTTAAGTATATCATGGTGCTGGCTGAGCTGCATACTGTACGAATTGTTCTTGCACTATATTTTTCCCATTGAAAAGTCAGTAGCCGTTTTTGTTTTGCATACAGCTTTTTTCTTATTTTTTTAAGGTTTTCCACTGCTGAGCTTAATTTATGTTTATTTTGTTACTAGCTAGCAAGTAACATCATGTTAACTATCTACTCATTGGTTGTTTAGTAAATGGTGAAGTAAGCCGAGTTTAAATTAAAAAATAAGCAGTGGCTTTAAATAAGTAGTGTTTAAACTATTTAGTTTGTTAACATTTAAAGCTTAGTTTTTGTTATAAAATTTAAGTTTTATTATTGCAAAATCTGCTCCACTGTATCCCATTCGTTTAGTTTGGTACATTATAAAACTTTTTTTTCATCATTCACATTCACTTGTACTATATTTCGATCTACTACTCTATTTCATTGCATGGCCATACTTTATACCATTTTGTATTTAATGCATATTTTCAATGATTTTTTTTTATATATATAGATTTTTGTATTTAAGTATGCAAAAAATATGTAGGTGCTCCCCTAATTGAAAATTTTGCCACTGTTGCTATATTCATTTTGAAGTTAAAAGGTTTAACTTCCAAACAAACAAATTCACTTTTTGGCGAATGATTCGCAAACTGGCTTAGGTAGCTAGTGTAAAGTAAGTTTGAAAAAAAAATTTATTACATTAGTGTGGATACTTTTCGTTACAGTTCAACGAAAGCGCGTAAAGTTGAGTACAATTATCCAGATTTTTACAAAATCTTTTTGATTTTGATCAAAATTATACACAGAACATTTTTTCGAAGTCTCTTGAGTTTGGGAAATCGAAAAAAGGTTTGACCGAATAACTATAAATATCGGAACGAAAATTCTCTAAAATACATTCAGTGCCACCCCACACCAAACCTCTTGCAGGAACCACAGAAAATTTTTTGAAGTAGGAGTATTGTCTCAGGTCATATTTTTTACCTGAAATATAGAAATGTGAACTATAGATAAGTGAAACAAAAATCCTTAACTAAAATCTTTAAAGTATTTTAGTCAGTTTTAACCTCTAAGGAGGTTTGTATTGAATAATATTTTTTGCATGAAAGCCGAAAATTTTAGCTAAATTAAACCAAACCTTTCACCTAAAATATTCACGAATAATTCAGTGTCAGATTAGTTTGACCTCTCAGGAGTTCTACAAAAACTTGTGAAGGAAGTGGTTTGATTAAGGAGCTGTTTAATTACAAAATTTAAATAATTGACATGAAATGTGCAAAAGAAACCTCCTCTTGAAGTCTTCCTAAAGAATTCAATACGAGAAAAGTTCGAAATATGAGCCGAAAAGAATCTCCAATTAATATTTTTACAAAGTATCCGGCACCACAATTGCCTTCTCAGAATTGTAATATTACATAGTGCAACAGTAAATTTCAAATGGATAACTTTTTAAGGGTAAGTCGGGCTCGTTGATTCCGACCCTGTACTCCGATTTTCTCTATCACGTCTGAGATCCCCAGTATAGGGGCCGGAATTCATAATTTTGGAATGCGCAGGACCAAAATAAATTTTTTTTTATTTTACCTTGTACATGTTTCATAGCTAAGAGAAAGTTTTTTAACATGAAGAAAGGAATAAAATTACTTAGACAGCAACACCCCCCAATCCCCCTTACCCACCCTTTTGGGTGTTATATGAAGCCACTATTCGACATATGGCTATACCAGGTAAACGAACGTGAAACCAATCATTAAGTTTTTGGTGAAAAATGTTTCCAATCTAAAAGTAGTTAGTCAGCTAAGGTCAAAATTGGTACAACTTTTTAAAAAAAAATAATTCTTGAAAAAAATTTTCTTTATTTTTTACAATCCCTTTGAACTGGTTTACGTGTTGGAAAACTAATCAACATTCTTTGGAGAAAATTTTCTCCATCAGAAAATAGTTGACGTCATTGAAGCTCAAAATCATAAGCCCAACTTTTTTCGAGAAATAAATCTTTGACAGACTAAATTTTTTTTTTTTTTTTTTGCTATAACGCCTTTAAATTGGATTTACTTAAAATAAAATAGTTGGGGTCAACGAAAGCCAAAATTACCTAGGTACTAATTTTTTAAGAAATTAACCCTTAAAAATAAAATTTTGTTCTCTTTATGATCCCTTTATACTAGATTAATTGTTGGAAAAAATTGTATATATATTTTTCGGAGAAAATATTCAAAATAATTGAAGGCATTGAAGTTCAAAACCACGTAGGACAAACTTTTTTAAGAAACACCCCTTGAAATTCAAATATTTGTTATTCCTTTTTTTTTTTTTTGATAACAATCCCTTTTTACTGCATAACCATTAGAAAAAGTAATACACAATCTTCGAAGAAAATATTCTCCATTAAAAAATAGTAAGGGTCTTAAAGGTCAAAATTACAGAAGTCCAGTTTTTCTTAAAAAACTAAACTTTAATTATATTCTGGTAGATTAAGGTAAAATAAACACTTTTTCACATAAAACAAAAGTCGATATCTAGTCTGGTTTACGAGAAATTTACCGATAAAGTCACGGTTTAAGTTTCAGTGGCCCTCTTATGTTATACTTTATCCTCCGAGATTTTTCAAGGAAAAAAAAAACAGATATCTCGCCCGGTTTACGAGATATCGGGTAGCGAAGTGCGAAGCAGACTGCTCAATATTGAATATTTTTCTCCACTGAATATTTCCTAGATTCAGAAGATAAAGATGACTTCTTCACACTGCCCAGAAACCCAAAATGAAGTGAGAAAAAAATGAGAACAGCGACAAATGAGACAGACTTCTTGACTACGCGTCTGATTCTAACTTTTTCGCCCGATATCTCGTAAACTGGGAGACATATCGACTTTCTTTTCCAAATGTGTCTATTTTGCCTTAATATACCAGAATATAGAGTAACATCAGGGGCTACAGGGGACATTGTCGGCCGATCTCTCGTAAACCGGGAGAGATATAATTTTTTTTAAGTAAAAAAAACGTTTATTTTGTCTTAATCTACCAGAATTTAGTATCGAACAACATCCCACAGGAACTGAAAACTTCCTAGTAAGCTAACCTTAAAAGCCTCTAGACAAAAAAAAAAAAAAAAAAAATTAAGGCAAATGAAATAGAAAGGTCGACTAACACATGATGTAAAGGATATAAAAATTACACGCTGTAAAAACTATTTTGCAATTGCTACTTTAATTTGAATATTGAAATTGATGAAATTGGGCATATCAAAAAAAAAATTATTTAATTTAGAAAACAGAGGCAAAAAAAATGTTATAATGAGTACAAACAACAAACTTTAAATTTTCTTCCCAAACAATATCATTTAATTTACAAATTATAATATTCATATATACCGCAGGTACAACCAACAATAATAAAAATAAAAAAAGCAAAAATCTTGCGAAAACTTTGAAGCAAAAATAACTCAAATCAAAAAAAAAAAAAAAATGGAAATTTATATGAAAAAAACGTGATACTCAAAATAATGACATTATTTTTTATTATCACTACATACTGTGTGGAGTATATGTGTATGAAGCTTCCTGAGCTACCTCTATCAACTACAGCAACAATCTAACATACAACAACAATGAGCTTTGTATGATATTTCACTTTAATATGTTGCAGCATACAAATTGATTGAATGTTGATGACATAATTTATGAGAGAAAGAAAGAGAGAGAAAGAACGAGTGAGATCAATTTTAATTTAATTGAAAATTTGATCTTTTTTTTTGTTGGAGTGTGAGAAAATATAAAAAAACAAACGCTTACTTTGAAGAAGTTGCTTGAGTGTGAGTTTATATTTTAAAAGGGATTTCCCCCAATTGTTAAGTAAAAGAGTGAGGAAATATTTACGAGTGCCTGTATGACAGTTGAAATATTAATCATTTTATTTCATTTCTTTATTATTATTTTTTTTTTCACACGAATGAATGATTTATGTAAGCTCTATAATAAATAAAAACCATTTGAGTTCATTGCTCATTTGACAAATTGTTTGGTTGCATCTTATGTTGCATTGGGAAATATTTATTTGTTTGAATATTGAAAAATATCAGCTGGTATATTATTATTTTTTTTTTCATATTGTTACAGATGTTCGCATACATAATTATAATAATAATAGTAATATATTTGAACGAGAGTAAGTAGTTTACCTATAATAAAATGTAATCTGATGTGCTGATAATGAAAACAAAACACTTATTGAAAACAAAATCATTACATCATTTAAAACTTGAAGTTGAAACTCTTTACTTTATGCTTTTTATAGTAAGTGCCATAGTTAGTTGATACCTTGAAATAAATCTCAAGAGTCTTTCATTTCACTGTTATATACATATATACATAGTTACACACTAAAGTTACGAGTCGTTGATTATTATTATCTGTGATTTGCACTCAATTTTTATTATCGATTAGTTTTCATTTTTCATAGTTATATACTTCGATTGAGGTCAAAATAATTTGCAATATCGCGCTGCTGCATTTATTGAAAATTTTTTTATATTTTTTCCTAGCTTATATTAGTTTATCTTAATGAGTTTATGTTCCCCCTTTCATTTTACTTTATTGATGTTTACACGTAATTTAATCATTAATAAAGTTATTTGCAGATAATTACTATAGTATGTAGTTAGTTCTGACATGATTTTGTACATGTGAAGTAGATAGTTAGAAATTTAGACTAGGGCATATGCCGCCAAATGTAAAAGACTGATTTCGAGAAAGGAGTTGGGGAAATTATAGAAGACTTTAGAGGAAATTCAGATGATTTTTTTTTTAAATGAGCTTGGAGAATCCCTGATAGGTAGGTGGATTCGCAATAAACGACATGTTCATCGAAAATTCTCTATATTGTCAAATGCTTACAGAACGAAACCTTAAAGAGACATTAATAAATCAATGTGACTGTTTAACAACCATTTAAAAATATTTTAAAAAAGAGGGTGCGATTTCTGTTAGTCGCCTACTAATGACCCAGTTCTTCTATTTATAGAGTGATAATAATAGCGAAAGATTATGAAAAGAAAATTGGCATTATCTTTGCAAATCATTGACTGGGATCTGCACACAAGCACTCAAACACACGAAAGATCCAAAATCACCTGGAAACGCACTATTGAAAATGAAATTCAAGCTACTGAGACATTCAAGTTAAATCAAATATTGAACAGTTCTGGGGCAAGGTCCACATTAATCAGAAAAAGAAGAAGAACGAAATCACATCTAGAGTATTACTTTTTAAAAAGTCGTAATGAGTCACTGAGTTAAGTATCTACAGGGATTAACCCTATGCATGCCAATCATTGTGTTGATTAGGGAAGAAAAGGTTCAGGCAATAGCTAAGAATCGAACCCGGAATCGTTGAGGTGAAAGCCAAGTAAGCTCCCAGCAAAAAATTATTCATTAATTAATTATAGCAGCATCAGTAGAACCAAATTCAGTGTAAAGAGCACTAGCGGGTCCAAGAAGAAAGGTGATGGGGTAAAAATACCGCCCTCCCTTCCTTCTTGATCAAAAAGCTTATACCTAGTGAACATGCATCCATCGGTGACTCTGAGTTCCCAAATGAAAAAAAAAAAATTAAAAATGTTTTGAAGGAACAAAGAAACTAACCTCTGTTCTTCCCTTTCCATCTTTCTAAAATCGTTTGATACTTTATTTTTCTGATTAGTAACCCTAGCATCCTTTTTGAAGTTAAAGTTACTTTCGACTTAACTATTGTATAATTCGTTCTTGAAAATGAATAGCCTTATTGTATTGTATTGTATTATAGAGGTTTCTGTCGTTGTACCGCGACCTATAAGATCTATTGTACGTCCCTCTTTTCTTTCTAGTCTAATCTGCCTAGAGTACCTCATCCAGTCCAGTCTCCCTCAAGAATTTGAGTATTGCGCCCGGATCTATGGATGCCAGTTCTGTACTGGGCACTTGGTGCATGCCCAGACATTTCCTTCTTTTGTGGATCAGTGCTCCACATTGAGCTAAAATATGTTCTGATGATTCGTCTTCCTCATTACAAAACCTACAAATCGAGCTTTGCTCAACCCCTATCTTACAAAGGTGTTCTCTGAGCCCGCAATGCCCAGTCAGAATACCAGCTAATATGCGCAAACTGTTTTTGTTGAGACCAATGCAGAATGCGTATCTACTCTTATTATAATTACCTAAAAGCGCTTTGGATTGCCTCAGTCCCGTAAGATTGGTAAAGAGCTCTTGCCTCTTGTTCCTCTCTTCTTGCCTGAGTACTTCCCTGATTACGCTATCTCCTATTCCACAGAAGGGTTCAGGTCCCACGAAAGTGGTTGCTGCCCCCTTTCTTGCAAGCTCGTCTGCCTGCTCATTACCCTCAATTCCTGCGTGTCCAGGGACCCAACATAGAGCGACTTTGTTGTCATTGCCCAGTTGATTGAGCTTGCTCAAACAGTCCCACACCAACTTAGAGGTGATCTCAAAGGAGCATAATGCTCGAATGGCTGCTTGGCTGTCCGACATGATAGCGATATCTTGCCGTTTGTACTGTCTATCCAGGTTGAATTGCACACATGTGCTAATTGCATGAATTTCAGCTTGGAAGATGCTAGGATACTTCCCCATCGGCTCAGAGTGTTTGATTCTTGGCCCAAATACTCCTGCCCCAGTTCCATCCTCGGTACGTGACCCATCTGTATACCACTTAATCGTGTGTTCTTTGAGTGTGTAGTTATACTCTACACCCTCCCATTCGTTCTTACTACTAAGTTTTGCAACGAAGTGTTTCTCAAAACTATACTGTTTGTCCATTCTGTCCTGGGGACAGTCCAAGAGATAGTTGTCTTTCGCCGGGTTATCTCGGTCTCCAAGCCCTATAGATCTCCTCGTCAACCTTTTATTTCTTGTTCCTCTTACGATTGCTGCCTTGGAGGCATTCTCTATCACGAGGTGTAATGGAGTGAGCTCCAATAGTACCTCTAGTGAATAGCCTTAAAATTATATGGAGTATTCTGAGTACATTTTGAAAAATATTTGGAGAATTCTAAAATGAATTTTGAATATTTTGAAATAAACATATTAGAAATTTTATGTAACTTAGGTACATTAATTTGATTTGGTAGTTCTGAAATTAATTAGAAATAAGCCAACATTAATTTGAATTATTTTGAAATACATATGAAATTTAGGGGCATCCATTTAGAATATTTTAAATTCAATCTAAAATATTCCGAAGTAATTGAAAATATTCTGGAGTCGATCATTCAGAATTTCATTTGAAATATTCTGAAATCAATTTGAAGTATTTATTCTGAAGTTTATTTGAAATATTCTGTCATATATAAGAAATTTTTTGAAATCAAGTTAAAATATTCGGATATATTTCTAAAATAGTTTAGAGCATTGATCTTCAAACTTCACGAAATTTTCCAAGGGCTCAATGGGAATATGCTAAATTTTTAAAAGAGTGAGCTTATTCCAATTCGAATAACTTGTTTGTTTTTTTTTTCTTTTTTTTTTTTAATTTTTCTTTCTATTTCATTACGATTTTATTCTAAAGGCTTCACGAAATCGAAAGCCAGCCGAAAAGGCTCCGCGGATGAAAAGGATTGAAGATAACGGGCTTAGAGTATTCTGCGATCAGAATATTTTTAAATCAATTTTGAATATTTAAAATTTTCTGATGTTATTTGGTACATTTGGAATAATTTAACATTAATCTTGAAGTACATTTGGGTATTCTGAAGCACAAGGGAACCCATAAATTTCCCAAGGGGGAGGGGCGGGGGTTTAATTTTTTTTCATGACTAACGATCAAAATATGAAATTTGTACACGTACGAAGTGGAAGGGGGGGTGTAATTTGTTCGTTCTTTCAGTTTAGTTTAACCCTCAAATCTCCCTAGTGTTCTGAACTGAACTGAGACTGAACACTACGAATATCATTTTGAATATTTTAAAAACGATTTGGGGTATTTCGAAATCAATTTGAAGTATTTTTAAGCCGTTTCGGAATAATCGAGAATTTAAAATAATATAAGAAATAATTTTGAAGTACTTTTCGAATAATCTCTTAAATCAAATTCAAATACTCTAGGTAGGTAGAGTGGCTACTCCCTCCAGGGGGAGTACAATTAGCGCTAGAGCGCCGTTTTGATACCACAACCTCATTTGTTAACGAGTGTTTGCTTTTTATCTAGAGCCAGTTCGTGAGATTTAGAAATTGGAGGAGTTTTTCCATTTCGAGTTTGGAGATCTTGGTTATGTCGTCTAGACAAGGTTCGTGGAATAATTTTAGTCTGGTCCTAGCAAGAGCCGGGCAATGACAGAGAAAGTGGGTTAGAGTCTCCCTCATCAAGGCTGTTGCAGCTTCTACAATGCATGTTGTGTGGGATGCGGAGTCTTCCTGCATGGTCTCCTATTAACCAATGACCCGTCAGTACTGCATTTAGTCTGGCTACATCAGATCGAGTGTGGCAAAGAAGGTCCCTGGTTGTGCTATGGTTGAATTTTGGCCATGTTTTTTTGGTTACGGCGCAGGTGGAAAGATTTTTCCACCTGCTATCTGCAAGGGTAAGGAAGTGAGAGAGTATACCAGCTTTGATTTTATTCAGGGAAATTGCTACATATTGCGTCTGCGTTAAATCCCGAGCTGAACCTCGTCTCGCTAATTTATCGGCATTTTCATTGCCTTCGATGTTCCTGTGACCAGAAACCCAAATGAGGCCAATGTCCAGCCTGTGACTTAGAGTGACGAATAACTCTCTGCATTGGTTGACTAATTTAGAGGATATTATGTCTGAGCCTATAGCTTTAATAGCCGCTTGGCTGTATGTGAAGATAGCTACTTTTGATCAGTGCTTTACAGGCTTCTCTGATCGCCAGAAGTTCGGCCTGAAAAATACTAGCTTCACTAGGCAGTCAAAGAGATTCAGCAAATACTCATTTTGAATATTCTGAAATCAAATCAATTTGCAGTATTTTGAATCCAATTTGAAATACTTAGAAAATTGTGTATCGAATTGTAATATTCTGAAGTCAATTTGGAGTATTTTGAATTTTAAATCTCATTTAGAATATTTTATATGCAATTTGAAATTCTGAAATCCACTTGGAATATTCTGAAACATGTATTTAGTTAAACCTTTTTGAAGCGCATAATGAATATTCTGAATTCAAATAAAAAACTGAACTAATTATATTTGGAAAACTGAGAAATTAAAATGAAATATTCTAAAATATTTGGAAGAGTCTAAAGTATTCTGAAATCCGTTTGTAGTAATCTTAATTTTGAAATATATTTGGTTGTGCTACAACTCATTTAGAATTATTTGAAATATATTTGAGATTTTTAAGTTTAGTTTTGATCTTTTTAGTGGAATTATTATTAAGTTTAGTATTTTTATTTTATTTTTTTTTTTTTTTTTGACCAACAATTTTGTATAATAGTTTTTCTTTAGGAGCCATCATAGATATTCATTGAATTTTTAAAGCTTGATCAGAAATAATCTCTTTTATGAAATTGGAATGCTCAAAAAGTTAAATCAAAAAATGACATTTGGTCTACAGATTATCAGAAACCTAAAACGTTGAAGTTTTGTGAAATATTTGAGCCATTTTTTACTTTTTCTTCCCAATTTCCAAGTGTTTAAGTTTACAATATACAGAACAGGATTATGTGAATTTAAAGTCGTACTCAAACTTCATTGCATTTTTTTTCATATGTTTTAATGAAATATTGTATTAATTATCATACTCACAAAACAATATTTATTTTAAAAGATTTTTACCTGCAAATAAACAATAGAAAATAGAAATATTATTTAATTAAATTGTATGAATATAAATCAATTAAAAGAATTGTAATTAAAACTGAAAAGAATTTGTGTGATTAGCAGTTAATTGCGCAGATCTTATACAGACTTAAAAAAAACAGTACAATTAATTAAAAGAAAAACTAACCGCGAAAAAAAAACTTCAAATAAAAACTGTAGCTTAATAACTAACTACTAATAAATCGTTGTTTGGTGGATGAACATGAGCAGTTAAACGCAACAGTAGTTGAACAAAAAAATGAAAGAAACAAATTATTTCAGTTAGTAGCAAGAAAGTTCATTATCAATTTCAATTAAAAGTGGTAGCTAACGGTAGTAGCAAGAAATAACGACTTAGCATCATTGAAATTGAAAAAAACAAAAACAAAAAACATCTGCATTGTTTTAAATTGCCAAAAGAAAGAAATTGCAGTAGTAGCATAACATAAAATACCAAATAAATCTGTTGCTTTGACTTGCATGTAAATAACAATAGCAGATACCAAAGTTCAATGACATTTTAATTAAAGAAAAATAATTTGAGGCAACTCAATGGGTAAAAATAAAAAAATAAAAATAGTAACTAGTTTCTTTATCTTCACAGATGGAATTAGATTAATGTGGTAGAGCTTCAAAAAAAAAAAATAGATGATATCTCAACTAAGCTTCTAGAGAGACTATTGCTCTCACATGATGAAAACGAACGGCTGTGATTAGTCAATTCAAAACTTGGCGGGAGACATTCTCCCTATTTTTTCAGATATTCTCTCTTTTTCTTAGATATTCTCTTTCTTTTTCTCAGATATTTTTTTCAGATTTTCTCTTTCTTTTATCGTTAGATTCGGAATGGGTTCTTATTATTTTCATTTGAGATAAACGTTTATTATTTAATAATTCTCTTTAAGAAAAATACGTAAGGAAATGTCATAGCCATTCATAAATTCTTCATACAAAAAAATTTAATTTTGAATATGAACAATAAAAAATATGACTTAAGTATTATGCAAGGTAACTTATATTTAAATTTTTGACTTTTTCAAAACAAATTTACATAAAAAATTTTTAAACGTTCACACACCCAAATGAAATGAAAATTCTATTTTCGTTACGAGGAAAATCAACCCACTTCTTATATTTATTAAAGATTACAAAATATTTTTGTACATACATATTCTATGAACCCAGCAACAAATATTTCTATTTAAATACTTATATATCGCAAAAAAAAAAAAAGAAGAAATATGCTAAATTAATGTAAACATTTTTATAGGAACCTCTTAAAGTGCATAATCGAGCGTGCAATACATAGAGATACTTATAGTGCATACTTGAGTATATACGTAGACATGCCTCATTAAAATGCACACAAGTTAGAGACGACTGACTATGCAGATTAGTTAAATTAATGCACATACCATATAAGAAATATGTTGGTATTTACAATGTACCGCACTTATTTCGAAAAAATATATATATATACATTCATATGTATGAGATGATGAAAATGTTTGCGAAACTAATGCAAAATAGCTCAGGAAAATACTAAAGAATAAATGAGTCACATGAACTGTAGCTAGTCGAAGAAGAGGCTAAATTCGCAATTTTAGAAATTAAATAACGTACTTGAATATAAAAATTATTAACCGTTGCGAAAAAGTTGCTTGCCTTTTATTATTCAGATCTATTTACGTAAAGTTTGTTTCAATCAAGTTGTAGTTTTTAATTCACATATTGAGCGAATTTGTACTCTCACGCATTGGCAGCCAACGATTATGATTGGTCAGCTGAAAGATATTTTTAGATCCAGCACAGATTGATCACTTAACTGTCTCTATTCTTTTTCAGAGCAAAACTATTTAATTCAAACAAAAAACTACAACATTGGAAGCTATGCTTCATAGATATTGTAATCTCATGGGAGGAATCGTAGAGCACCTATATTAAAATGACAAGATAAGTCTTGATGAATACAGATTGCAACATATTTAGATATGCTAATGAGATTTTGGCACGGATTAATGTTTTGTTAAATAAAAAGCTTATTATACATAAATAAATTAAATACAAAAATGGTTCATAAAAATTGTGCATTTGTGAAATAAAAGGGGAATATATTTTCATAATTCTCAGGTAGTCAAAATTTTGTTTTGTATAACTAAGCAATTTATGAAACAGAAAAAAAAAATCTAAGTCTGCGAGTGATGGATGTTTTGTGTAATGATGTGCTGTTTTTGTTGACTGATCTTGTTGCAGAGCATAGCGAATATTTGTCTACTCTTGTTATATAAAAAATACATTTAAATATGCAGCTGTCAGTTGTCTGCATAATTTCTTCTATTTTTGAAGCACATCCGGAAAGTAGAGAAATTAAATTTATTCTTTATAATAAGCGCAAGTTAAACTTAAGACAAAGAAAGCGTTGATTTTTCAAAATTTTTAGATTCAATTAGGAATGAAATAGATCATGATTATTTGGACCAGTGGATTTTGCGAATTCCTTGGCGCAGACATGGACCCTTGTTAAACAAAAGGAGTGAGATTGAAAAAATCTTAACACACGTTTTACCTAATAATTTTTTTTGGGTGTAAATTTAAAAATTTCTTTGAACTAGTTATCTTTGAAAAATATGTCAGTTGTTATTTTTAATGACAAACATGTTGATTTATTGTGAGTTTGATCAAAATGAGTGAAGAAAAAGAAGTACGTCTTAAAATTATTAAAAATTTTCAAAAAAATACAAATTAGTTTTACAAAAAATTGGCCAAAGAATTGAAGGTCTGCCGTCAAACTGTTTCCAATGTTATTAAACAGTTTCAGGAGAATTTGACCATCGATAGGAAACCTGGTTCGGGAAGAAAACAAGGACCACATGATATTGGGAAAGCAAAGAAAATAGAAAGCATATTGAAAAGATCTCCAAACACATCTGGTAGAAAAGCTGCCCGATTAGCCCAGTGCTCTAACTATTTGGTGCGAAAAGTTAAAGCCAATGCAGGCTTGAAAACACACAAAGTCCAAAAATGTATGTACTGGCAGATTTTAGGCAGCTTCTGGGTCAAAATTTTTATGTTGCTGATGCTCGAGGAAATGCCGAAGAACAATTTAGAATCCAAAAGCAGACAAAGTTTCCTAAAAAATTCCTGGTATGGCAAACTATATGCAGTTGCGGCAAAAGAAGCAAGTCATTTGTTATAGTGGGCTCTATAAATACCGAAATGTACATCAAAGAATGTTTGAAAAAAAGACTTCTTCCTTTCATAAGAGAGCACAATGTGTCCACATATTTTTGGCTCGATTTGGCATCATGTCACTACGGCAAGAAAGCTCTGGAGTGGTACCAAAGTAATAACATAGTTTTTGTACCAAGAAAGGCCAATCCTCCAAATTGTCCGGAGGTAAGACCAGTGGAGAGATATTGGGCTCTTGTGAAAAGAAACTTAAAGAGCATAAAAAAGGTGTACCAAAATATCGAAGATTTTAAAAGGAAATGGGCAAACTGTTCCAATAAGGTGTCTGAAACAACTATCAAATCTCTAATGGAAGGCTTACCAAAAAAGGTCCACGAGTTCATAAATAGTGGTTAGAACTATAAAAGTTATATTTTTCTGTAATTTCTAAAATATTGTCAATTAAATAAAAAAAAATCAAAACTCTAAGATCAACCGTTTAAAAATTATTAAATTTTATATATGCTAAAATTTTTTCGATCTCACTCTTTATATCAAACGAAACAAGTTCAAGCTCTTTTAAATTTAATTAGAGGAAAAATTTGTTTTCACTTTTTGCGATGGAGGAACTTATGCCGCGAAACTGCGTATTCAAAAAGTCTCAAACAATTCCAGCATTGAACAAAAACTAACAAACATTTTGTTGCTAAGGCTGAAAAAATTTGTTTAATTTACATTGTAAATATTTGACCTTGATAGGATGATTTTTTGTTTGTTTTTGCAACTGCTACTCCATCAAACAATGTTAAAGAATGCAGCAATAAACAACTTAATAGAGTAAGCAATAATTTTTCTAAAAATAAACAACAACATCAATATAACAAGATCATAAATAGCACAGTATAATTACTTTATGGTTTTATTTGTTTTTTTTTTTTTGTTGCTGCTGCTTGTAATTGAAAATCGCACGTACAATTACATTACAATCACCAAGCAAGAAACAACAAAAATCACTCGCTAGAATAGAAAAACGAGTATGAAGTATGAAAAAATCAACGAACTGCTATACGATATGACATACAAACTTGTAGAAGAGTGTAAATATTGACAAAACTGTCACATTTTTTGCATTCGACAACCAATTACAAATTAACCCAATTTGGTGTTGAAAGCAAGTGGAATGGAAAGGAATGCCAATCGAACTTCATATGTAAACAGAGAGACACAGTAGCAGCAATAGCGGTCTATAGAGACACACACTGAGCGATATGTGCAACCATCACCACACACATAGACGACAGACTTTGAGCCAATTATAAATTGCAATAAAAACTGCAAACTGAGAGCGGTGGTTAGTCCTTGTGTGCGTACTATAAAATATGCAATAAAATGTTTAAAAAAAAAAAAAAAAAACTAGCGTGAAAAGAAATAATGATCAAGATCTTACCACAAAAAATAACTGTAATGAATTAATGGAAAAATTTAAAGAGGACCACTATGTAGGAAAATTTAAGGCACTACGATTTTTAGGTTTAGAGAGAGGGAAATAGACTGCTTTGTGTTTCAGAAACCGAAATTGGTGAGATTTGAGTTTTGAGAGGGGAAGTCTTGGCAAGGAGCTAAACTTATGGCTAACCTAAAGGGAGAGAGAACGATTTCTCATCCAAAGACTTAGGTTGAATTTTTTTATTTTTCCTTCAATTTTGTTTAAGAACCGAACGCTTTTGAGGTGTGTGCGAATACATTTTAACTGCTTCAAAATTTTTATTAAGTCTGAGATTTTATGGAGTTTTATACAGGGAATGGTTAATGTTATTTTTTCAGTGCTTCTTTTTTTCTTATTTGTTTAAGAAAAAATAAATAAATATACAATTTTATCAAAAACAGTTTCAGCCTTGGACATTATTTTTTGTTCCGGACAGGTCAAGAAAAACGTTCAAAAATCTTGTTATAGATGATTTCTTGCGCATGCAGTAAATAAATACCTTCAAATGCATTTACTTTTAAACCCATTCCAATTTCCAGGCTTCTAATAATCGTTATGTACCGAATGTAATAATTTATTTTTTCGTTGTATTTGTATTTTTTTCCAAATCAAAAGTTTATATCTTAAGTGATGATAATGATGAATGCCTACGTTGACAAGTTGTTGGTTGTTGCCAACAATTGTCCGGTTACATTTCGAAACATGTTTACAAGATATTAGAGATATTTTTATTTTTTTTGTTTTGCATGCAACAGGTTTATTTTTTTTTTTTTTTTCCTTTTTAATGCCAAGTTAGAAGAAAAAGAGGAGATAAAAAAAAAAACAGATATTTTTCATTGTAATTATATCACTTCATTATTAATAAAATAAAAAAAAAGTATTTATATCTAGTAATTTAATAACAACTAGCGGCAACTTGTAGTTTAGTAAGGTTAGAAAAGATACATGTGCTAGCAATATGTTGCTAAAAAAAATGATGCTTCAACTACAGTTAGTCTTACTGAACCTGTCATATAGAAACAATTTATCTTAACTACTATTATTGTTGTTGTTATAACAGTTGTTAGCTGTTAATATTATAGTGTTTAATATGTAATTTAATTAATTTTACAAATTCAAACATTAAGCATTTTTGCTTTCAATGTTGAGTTAGTGGTTAAGATTTATTATAGCAACATACAAGTTCAACGTTTTGGCAGACAGTTTCAGCAACATGTTTATCAACATTTACTACTGCATTCACTTCAAGCAAGGAGTGTTGAGAGATTATGACATTTCATTCATATACATAAAAGTAAATTATTCATGTAGGTATATAAAAAAAAAAGTTGATTTGAAAAATCATGTGCAAGAAAAGCAGCAACTGTTGACAACTTTTTTTCTATCTGCATTTAATGGTAATTTAGTATTTTCTTCTTTTTTGCTCGCATTTCAGTTGTCATATTAAGTGCATCATGCATTTTGATGCACTTCACACTTAAATCTTAACGATATTAATAGAATATGTTTTTTTGAGGAATTTCCAATTTATATTTAAAAATTGCATACTTGTAAAACTAAAAATTTGCACATGCATTTTTATTGCAACAATTTATTAAAGCTTTAAATATGTGTGTATATAAATTTCGAAATTTCTTAGTCACTTTATATCAACACCCACATGGACAGCAGGGGCAAGCAGGCAGGCAGGCGAACATGACATATCCGTGAAAATTGTAATTTTTCAGTTTTACAATTTTGGCACATAGACACACTTGGTATTGCATCAGCAGTAAACGCAACATGTTGCCAAAAATAAAAATAATAAGTTTAAGACCCACAATATTTGACATTTATTAATTTATTAAACAAATGTCATTATTCTTGTATAATAAAATGTTGTGTAAAATTCTAGTTTACATATATTACGAATTCTAAATTCGTAAAAATTTTGCATTCCGAGTGCAAGTGATGTGTGTCGACAGCACTTTGAACTAGACAGACATGAGTCATTTACTTTGATTTTGTTTGACAGTTTGAGGTTAGCTTTTGAAATTTGCATTATTTTTATGTGAAGGATTTGTTGAGTAATATTTTTGTTGCAAAACTTTAAACCTCATGCAACAAAATGGTTTAAGAAATAAGCAAGTTTGAAAATTGAGAGGAGAAGGGGCGGTGAATTGGTATAGGTTAAAATGAAGAGCAGGTTGAGAAAGGCAAAAGGGAACTGATTCAAATTTGTTGAAATGAAGCGCTGGTTCGAGAACTATGTTGGGGCGGTTGGGGTCAAAATTCTGGAGGTACAAAAATTTTGCTTTGCAAAATTCTAATTTTTTAAAATGCTAAAGAATATTTAAGAGTATTCGAACCCAGATCCAATAGTACTTAAAATATTAAAGAGTTTCCAAGTTTAGATCTAAAAATATTTGCGATATAAAAGAATTACTGAATCTAGGTTCAAAAAGGCTTAGTTTCAAAACTTAAGTTCTCGTAAATAAATCCAAGTATTAATTTGAAGACCAGATCCGCAAATTTTTCATATATTAAAGAATTTTCAAGCATAGATCCGCAGAAATTCTTAAAGTGTCCAAACATTTCTGAGCCTGGGTTCAAATAGGCTACAAACAGTACAACATTTTCGAACCCAGATCCAAATATACTTTTCATATTAAAGAATTTCCAGGCTAATATCCAAATATACTTTAAAAAACATCGAATTTCTGTACACAGATTGCAATACTCTTCAAATATTAAAGAGCCCAGATCTAGATATACTTGAAATATTAAAAAATTTCTGAACCCACATCTGAATACACTTAAAATATCAAAGAATTTTCGAGCTTAAGTTAAAATGGGTTCAAAATATTGCATAATTTCCTAACATGTTTACAAATTTAATTTAAATATAAAAAAATTTCCGAATTCAGATTCAAATATATCTAACAAATATTTAGCAGATTCTGAACCTAGATTCAAATAGACTAGAACCCAGAAATAATCTTCGAACCCAGATACAAATTCAGATGAAATATCAAAGAATTTCCTAATTTAAATTCAAATAGGCTGCGAATCCACAAAGTTTCTGAACCCAGATCCGAACATTCTTTGAAGAAGCTTCCGAATTTATGTAGAACTAGAACTAGTCTGATGCCTTTAGTAGAGGGCAGAACAAATCAATTTTGATCAAATCAAATTTGAGAACAGATCTAAGGGCAAATTTCAGTAATTATGATCGTCGTTTCTAGATAGTTAAACTTTTATAGGAACAAAGAATCTTATACCCCCTCATCCGAAACTTCGGGATCTGCTAGTAAAAACGAAAGGATTAGGGTGAAAAAGGGTTCTTAACTCCAGGCTAAGAAGCAGAGAAGGTAAAGCCGACAATGAAGAATGGAAAATTGCGAATAAACTCAAAAGGGTCACATTGTTTACAGGCTTCTCTTCATCCTTTTTTACTTCAATACAGAAGCATACCCTATTAAAAAAAAACTAAAAAATCTGATTAATTGAGAAGAAAAGGCAGCGACCGTGAAACATTTCTTAACCTCGCAGGTTTTTAGTACCCACTTTTAAAAAGTAGATAAAAGGCAATTAGCTTTCATGGCAGAGTGAAACTAAATGGCTGAGAAATGATTGAAATATTTTTGTTTATTACATTTCCACATTCAATGTGTCATATAAATTTATAATCTTAAACAACAAGTAATAAAAATTTCCATTCGACAAAAGAAAAGTTTTTCACATTCAAGGTTGCAATAAAGAGTTTTCTTGTCAGCTTCTATCATACATATAAGATTTTTATAGTTATATATTACTAGGAAAATACGTAAGTAAGTATAAGTATGATATATGAGTTTTCTGTTATATATCAAAGACAAAAGAGAAAAAAAAATATATAAATTTCAAGCATCATTTTTAATAATATTAAAAATTAACATTATTGAACAATATTCTTCTACTAAATAAGTAGTAAAAAGTAGCAAAATTTATATGTGAAAAAAAATATAAATGCTATAAAATGTGACAATGAGCGCTTCCAGAGGCGCAGCGTGGAGCGGTGAATCTGCTGCAGTTTTTTTTTTTTTTTTTATATAAGTACGAACATTGCACAGATTATAATATACTAGTAAGTAATATAAGTAACCGACCTTCAACTTATATACCAAAAAAAAAAAAAAAACTACATTGTCGTAAGTGGAATAAGTATTGCAATCTAATGTGTTGCAAGTTCTATGTAGTCTATATGTGATAATCTTTTGTTGATAATTATGCCACCCAGGCAGGAAAATAGACAACAAAAAGGCAGGCCAAGCCGGCCGGCTGGCTGGCAGCAAACGTCGATCAAATAGTCGTCGCATCTTTCAACTTCAAGACGAACAATAACAACTTATTGATGTTGTTGCAAAATCAAGCAGTACAATAACAAGCGCGCTATAATCACACAAAGACAGCGGCAACAGCAACGGCGCCCACCCACCCGGAGCGCGTTTATGTCATAAATTAAATGGCAAAATGGATGTCAACGACAATGGTGATGATGGCGACGTTGTTGACGCCATGACTGTATGTATACATAAAATTTTTTACGCATATTGCTGCATTGCATTTTAATTGACAAACAAAAGGGAGTAAAAAAAAAAAAAAAAATACAGCAACAACTTGAGAGCTCGAGCTGCCAGAAAAACGTTAAAATTCACAGGAAATCAAAGCAGTTTATGGAAACAAATTTTGACTTTTTCGCGGGGAATAAGGAAATTGGAACAGATATAGCAAAACTAAGTTCGGATACAAATTCTGGGACCCTAGTTCTTGTTATAATTTTTCATCAAAACAAGACTTTTTAGCCTCTAAGGACCTGAACTTTCATGGGACACCGGTATCCATGTGACCCTCTAAGATTTTCAGGTCGAACTAAGTTTTCCAAGAATCTGATTCCGGACTGTAGCTTATATCAATAATAGAAAAACCTGCTGTTTCAATTCAAGCCAAGTATTTGAGTATTTTAATAAAGGTGTTGTAACAACAAACTAACACAAAGGTTATTAACCTATCAACGCTGCCTACACCTTGACTGATAAATATATTACCCAAATATATCACTTATATATTTATATTCATAATTTTTCCTACTAATTTTCTGCATAAATTCAGCAAATTTGCCAACATAATTTCACACTTGATTTCCAGCAACTGCAAGTACAAATTTATCACACGCTGTTGCTATGATTTTTATCACTTAGCTGCGAAATAAATACACATCAACAAAGTAACAACATACAGCAACGTCATAGGCATAACAACACTCTGTTACTACTGCTGCTGCTGCATTGAAAATATTGTAGATGTTTTTATTGCTGTTGCTACTGTATGCAATCAAAATTTAGGTCAAGTCAATTGCGGCGTTGAAATCTTCTAAAAATTTTTACTAGTAGTATGAGTACTTAATTTTTCATTCATTCATTCATTCAACCACAACAACAACAATAATAACAACAACAACCAGCAGCACCGACACCATTGACACCAACAGTAACGCTTAGGACTTCCATCGATACTTTTATACTTTAACTGTGCCTAGTAGTAGCAATCATTTTGTTTTTCTAGTCTCTTTATTTTTTGTTCAACTGTGCGAAAATATGAAAAACTAAATGAAGTGTTTTGTATTATAAACAAGCAACATATTTTCAGCAACAAAATTATACTAGCAGCAACAACAGTAATAAATAAAATTCATTATGTTTATTATTATTATTACAATTTATTTATACTCATACTATGTATATAGAAATGCATGAGATTGTGTGGCATATGAATTTGTTGTTGTGTTGTTGTTGTTATTGCTGCTGATGATGACGTTGTTGTTGTTGGTGGTGGTTATCTTTTGAACGCCCATAAATTGTTGCAATAAATTTCCGTTGCGAAAATTTAATTTTTTGTCTTTATTAAATTCGGTGTGTGTGTTTTATGGTTGTGGGTGTGAATAACAGTGCAACAGCGATTTTTTCATACACACACACACTTTCATATTTAAATGTGATATATTCTTTTGCTTATAAGGGAAAATGGGGCCCTTCAATCACACTTTTTGCTAATGAAACCGTTTTCCAGTTTTCCAATACTTGAACATAATTTGTGGAATTTTGTTGTAGAAACATTTAGAGGCATGTGTCAGTATTTCCTGTCGACACAAACTTTATGCTGATCTAATTGCTTCTTACTGGTTTGAAGTTACTTTGAGACCACAAAACCCTGGTTGAATTAATCTTTTGTGTGGCCCCGAAGATTCAAAAGTTGAGACCAACTAAGTCAAGGTTGCACCATTTCATCTGTACTAATTGAATTTCAGTTAAATGAACAGAGTTCGAGGCTGTGCTAAATGAGTATGAAATGAATTCCGAACTGAACTGACCGAATTCCTTCGACTGCTTTAACTGAAGTTCGATTAAAAGAATGGAATTCGGAGCTATGCCAACCGTATGCGAATAGTGTACTATTGAATTAACCGAACGGAATTCGAGGTTGTGCCAACCGAATAGGAACAATATTTTCGGCTACACCAATCGAGTTTTGGCTAAATGAACGGGATTCAAGTCTGGGTCATAAGAATTGAATTTCGTCCAAGTGAATGAAATTCTGGAGACGAATTCAGGCTAAATGCAGAAATCAGAGTTATGGCTACAGAATATGATTAATATTTGCGGTTGCATTGACTGAAGTATGGCTATGTTAATGGAATTCGAGATGGTGCCGATCGACTATGGAAATCTGGGTTTAATAAACGAAATTTAAGGTTGTTCAACCGAACAGGAAAAGAATATTCAGCTCCGAAATCAAAAATTTCGGTTAAGTGAACAGAATTCAAAACTGAAATTTGAAGAACTGAATTTTGGCTTGCTGTAGCAATGTGACTTGAATGCATGCGAAAAGCTCAGCCTAGGTCTTTTTTAGGCTACTGTGCCATAGAAGAAACACCTAATAAAGCTCGATCCATATACATACTTTCCTACGCGGTATTTGCTAGAAAGAAGTTTGAGGCTGTGCCAATCGAATATGAATTTCGACTAAGTAAGTGAGCAGAATTCGAAACCATGAATAGAATTTCCGGCTACACTAACTGAAATTCGCCAATGTAAATGGAAATAGAGGCTGTGTCAACCGAATTTAAATAGAATTTTTGGTTGCTTTCACCGAAATTTTATTATGTGAACGAAATTCCTGATTATGAATATAAACAGAATTGTTGATTGCAGTTTATAAATTTCGGTTAAGTGAAGGAATTGCAAGGCCTTGCGAAACAAACGATGTAGTAAACGAATTTCGGTTAAGTGAACGGAATTCAAGGTTTTGGCCACCAAATATAAATATGAACATAACTTTCCGCTAAAGCTAACGAATTTCAGTTAAGTGAACGGAATTCAAGGTTTTAAAAATCAAATATGATCAGAATTGCGCGCTAAAGTTAACGAATTTTGGTTAAATTAACTGATTTCGAGGCTTTGACAACAAAATATGAACTGAATTTTTCGTCAAAGTTAACGAATTCCGGTTAAGTGAACGAAATTCAAAGCTCTGCAAATCAAAAATGAGAAGAATTTTCGGCTGCAGTAAATGAAAATGAAAAAAAAAAAAATTTTACGTATCAAATATGAGCAGAATTTTCGAATGCTGTAACGAAGTTTCGATTAAGAGAACGAAATTCGAGACTTTGTCAACAAAATATGCGTAGAAGTGTCGGCTGCTGTGAATGAACAGAATTCGAATTTGCCTTAAGTGAACAGAGTTTGAGGTTGTGTCAACCTAAATTCGCCTAATTCAACTGAATTCAACTAAAGTCAACAGGATTTGAGGCTGTACTAACCGAATATGAATGGAATTTTCAGTTGCGTTAACCTAATTGCAATTAAACGAGCAGAATATTAAGAGAATTCGGGGTTGTAGTAAACGAGTTTTGGTTAAGTTAACGGAATTCAGGTTTCCGCTAAAGTTAACGAATTTCGGTTAAGTTGACGGATTTCAGGTTTCCGCTAAATTTTGGTTAAGTGAACAGATTTCGAAGCTTTGACAACAAAATATGAATAGAATTTTCCGCTAAAGTTAACCAATTTCGTTTAAGTAAACGGCCAACAAAATATGAACAGAATTGTCGTGTACAGTAAATCAAAATCGATTAA
Organism: Toxonevra muliebris; assembly: GCA_963691655.1. NCBI lineage: Eukaryota > Metazoa > Arthropoda > Insecta > Diptera > Pallopteridae > Toxonevra > Toxonevra muliebris. The sequence goes on along the minus strand of OY829327.1, from coordinate 17,875,157 downwards.
GTGAACGGTATTTGAGATTTTACTAACCAAATATGAACAGAATTTCCGATTGTAGTAAACATGTTCCGATTAAGTAAATGGAATTTGAGACTTTGTCAACAAAATAGGGACACAACTGTCCGCTGCTGTAAACGAACAGTAAATGAACGAAATTCAAGGCTTGGCTAATCAAAAATGAACAAAATCTTAGGCTGCAGCAAACGGATTTCAACTAAGTGACATGTACAGAAATTAACCCAGGAATGGTTAAGTGAATGGACTTCAAAGCTCTGCCAACCAAATATGAACAGAGTTGTCGTGTGCAATAGATGAAAATCGATGAACCAAATATGAACAGAGTTTTCGACTGTAGTAAATACGTTCCGATTAAGTAAATGAAATTCGAGGCATTGCAACACAATCTGTGAATGAACGAAATTCACGGCTCTGGCTACAAAATATGAACAAAAATTTCAGTAAAGTGAACAGAGTTTGAGGTTGTGTCAACCTAAATTCGCCTAATTCAACTGAATTTAACTTAAGTCAACAGGATTTGAGACTGTGCTAACTGAATATGAATGGAATTTTCAATTGCGTTAACCTAACTTCAATTAAACGAGCAGAATTTTCGACTGCTGATACCGAATTTTATTCAAATAAACAGAGCTAAGCTCAACAAAAACTGAACCAAACTAATATGAAGAGAATTTGCGGCAGCTTTAATTTCGAATTTCGTGTCTGTCAAGCAAATAGGAATAGAATTTTCAACAAAAAATTAACGTTTCACTGTCAACTAAATTCAACTCCTATTAAATATTCCGCCCATACAGAAGTATGACTACTTAATCATCATATATTCATTTACACAATTTTAACATATTGCTGATGACTTCAATTGATGGCAGCGCCATACAAATATGGCTTGTCAATTGACAATTAGTGAATCCTAAGTTTTTGTTTTATTTTTGTAAATTAACAACAAAGAGTCGTAAAAAAATTTAAATCAGGCAATTAACAAATATTGACAAATAAATAATTGTCCAATATAAATAAAAAATAAGAAGCAATTTAGCACTTTTTTTTATTTAAGATATACAGAAAAAAAAAAAAACCATTGCTAATTAATCATCGATGACGACATCGAATCAGCGGACAGCACAGAAATACTTTTGCGCAACTTAGTTCAATACAAAAAAAAAAGCAAACAATTTTATGATCACGTGCACTTCGAACAGTTTATAATTGCACATAGAGCAAATCATTAGATGTCGAAGTTTTACCTAGGAATTTGAGAGAGGTGTGAAATGGAGGTGAGTTGGAAACTATGGCTATACTCTCTCATTAATAATGCTACTGGTATTTGCGCGTCGTTAACGTTGTTACCCGCCTGTCAGCTAACTGTCAAAATTAACAGCTACTAATTATGAATTGCTAACTGCAATGTCTGAAAAAATAAAAATAAAAAAAAAACAAAGCCAAAACCATTTATTTGTATGTTTAGTTTGTAAACGAGCGAGTTTTACTTTTGATTGGCTTTGATTTTGTTATTTTATGTTGTCATCGTCAGTAGCACTAAAATCACATCACAGTTGATGCCTAAAGAGCACAGGGGGGGTTTAATGTTTACAGCATGAATGCATGCACTACGTGCTTTATTAATTTGCTGACCTTTTTTCTGACATTGCAAACATTTAGAAAGAAAACAAAAATTAGTCACACTACAAAAAGCAAAACAAAAAAATAAAAACAAAAAAACAAAAAGCCTATAGCAGCACGTACTTGGTTTGTTTTTTTTTTTTTTTTATAAATACATACGAACATTTCCATTATTATTAATTGAATTTAAACATGCAATTTTAAAAATTTTCCAGCTCATACATGGGAAAATTTCAATTACAATTAGAAATCGTGGGAACTTTTTTATATTTGAGTTTAAATTAAAGATAGCATCAAAAAACTATGAATTTTTGATAAAGTATTAAAAATGATTGCAATAATTTTACAAAGCAAAAAAGTTTTTGTTTTTTATAACCACAAAAACCGCAAATATCATTGGCATTCACAAGCCAAAAAAAAAAAAAATGCGTCTCTGCAATTTTGCAACAGCGTTGCCAACTTAACACATAAATTATGTAGTAAACCTCCCGCAAAATTTTGCGATTATGTCACAAACTTTACCACCAAAATCAATTGACAACCGACTCCATTAGCTGAATCAGCTTAGCTATGGCTGGAGCGGCTGATGACGACGCTGACATTGTCGTCGTCATCGTCATCGTGTGGTTGCTTGCCTTCATCATTTGCGGCTATAACTTGCGCTACCTACAAGTCTGTGGAATTTTTGCAATTTCGCGCAGTTCCTGTGGCAGTTTTTCAATCGCTGGCAGACGCCATGCTCAATACGCGCTCTATTTCTCTCTCTCTCTCTCTTTCTCTCACACACACTCAGTCGTTTCATCTCATGATTATTTAATCTTGAATAGTCTGGAATTTTTTTGCAGCGATTTTTCTTACAACCGCAAGCGTTTTTGCTTTTTTCTTATTTCTGCTTACTTGCAGGTACAACATTCCAATCCACCTCCAAGTGTGTGTGTTGTTGTTATTGTTGCTGCTGCCTGTTTGCTTACTTACTTACTTACAACTTCATAGTCGACTCCATATTTCTTTCATCGGTTTACGTGTGAAGGTGTGTGTGTGTGTGCGTGTGTGTGTGTGCATTTCCGTCAGTCTTTGATTATTTGTGTGTAGATGTCTGCGTTTTTATTTTCGTCTTCTTTCAGATAGTTGCCAAAACATACAAGCGTAGGTACATCGCTTTCATCTTAGATACTTGCAACTTTTTAATCATTGTTGCAGAAGCAGTGGCAGCAGCAGTAGCTACTAAAAAGCTATAGAAGTGTTGCCAATCTCTTTTTTAGGTTTATTTATTTTTTGCGTAGCGTTGTAATATTTATGGTTCTATGAATTCATTTACACTATTCAACAAATTTGTAAATTTTCATTTGATTTTCAGCTAAAACTCAAAATCGAATTTATAGGTAAACTATTTATCGGCTATGGATTAAGATTTTTGGGATGAACTCAGACTATACTAAGGATTGAAGCTAAATAAAGCCAGTAACATCGATACTAGAACAATATAGACAGAAAAGAATTCCAAAACTAATTTTTAAAATTAAAATCAATTTTGATTGATTGGTCAAAAATCAATATCCTTCCAAAAGAATTCTTCTTCTTTGTTTTTCAAAACGTTTGTTAGAACTTGAACTAAAGTACCGCATACAGAAGCACTTTCGATTTTTAAATCTGTCTTCAGGCCTTTCTGATCGATCAAGAGTTTTCTAGAAAACTTGGCCACTAATCAAGCTGCAAGAATTGTTAATTCTAAGGATCTATCGAAAGCACAAATAACAACCTATGAAGGCAACCAATCAGATATTAAAGTCTTAAACTAGGTGGAGTAATACTAGAAAGAATACTGAAAGAATATCGCAAATTTTGAGTCCAGATTCATCCAAAATTATTTCGTCAAAATATTCAAAGTTTCAGGATACGGTGGAGTGAAGAAATAAATATGCGAATTAACGAATTTGCGAACGAACGAATCCCATCCAGCTTTCCCTCCACCGCTGGATGCTTTATAGACTTCATATATAAGCAGCACTTGACCAACAGGAGAATGGAAGAAACGGGTTTAAGATGAGCGATAATGGCTCTGAATTATAAGACAAAATTAATAGAAATCTCGCCATTCCGTAACCTTAGATCTGTTAAACATCTTCCTAACTGCACAACTTAATAAAAATAAAACTGAAAATCATAAATCATCTGGTACTTGAAGAAGTTTCACACCGTCTATGCAATTTCCAGGGTGCGCTGATGGTTGAAGGGAGCGGAATCGGAGCTAGCTACTCAAAAGGCGGAAACCATGCACTTAAGCAGAAGGAAGAAGAGAAAACAGGTGGTAAGAGTGGAAGAGCATATCATAATATCTCAACCGCATATCCCAGAGTGCTCTTCGACAACAGAATGCCTTTCAAAATATATCTAGCGGCGATCAAAGGTCAGAGGGCCATGCGCGAACAGAAGGACGAAGTCCACGGTGATAGTCTTTTTAGTGTTATACAAAGCACCCATTTGGCCGAATCGTATCGGAAGACAAGATATGTGTTATCGCGGGAAAGCTGCTCATAACCATCTATGCGCTAGAGCTCAAGACGCTTTATAACAAAAAGTGGAAAGGCCCACGGGAAAATTAAAAATGGAGAAACGAGGACGATCTATATTGGAGTGGCTGCTGTGTATTGGATTGCTTCACAAAAGAGCGCTGGCTGCTTACAATTGACTCCCCGACATGTGGATTGGTGTCACGTGACTAAGCAACATTGGGTTTTATAAGCAGAACCTCACAGATTCGGACATGAATGAGGATGAGCCAATACTGTCTAAAATATACGAATGAAAGTGTCCTAGACACTTGCTGCGCGAGATGGAGGAGCGCTTTGTCACTAAACAATACTTACTTAGTTTATAGTAATCTGACATAACTGACAAGGTATCGGAGAGAGAAATTTCCACTTTTTGACCCAAGAGAAGAAAACATCGTTTAATAAAAGAGATTATAATGGCAAGGTAATTATAGTGGCTCATCGGCCCTGATAGGGGCATAATCAATTTAACTACTGAAGGGAATACAAAAGGTCAATCACAGCGATTCTTATAATGAATACGAGCATATTTTAGATGTTGATTACCTCTTGACAAAACTTCATTACTTTTTTCAACTTTCTACTTTCTGAGGCCCAAAGCTCTTGAGTTTAACAGAGGATGAAAAAACTTAAATTTCTGGTAGAAATGTACGAAATTTTAGCATGTGTTCAATCCAATTTCAAATAAAAATGCCTTAACCGGAAACATTGCGATAATTTCGAAGTAATTAAAGCATTAAACTTTTACACAATCAGTTCTAAATGGATTTGGGAATACCGACATAGACAGCAAAATTGAGAGGAAATAAACTTCCAAATTCTTTTCGAGGGCCCAAGACTATTCTGCGGTAAAGGCTAGAACGTAATCAGAGCGGAACGGACTGAAAAACAAATTTTTCCAAAGAAGAAACAGAAAAACCCGAGCACTTGCTGAGGTAATGTGATGCTTTCGATAGCACTCGGAGACACTCTTAAACTTTAGCTTCGGTTGGGAAGTACAAGAGATGAATTGTGATCAAGGTACTAATTAAATCCAAAAAGTTCATTTGTTTTTAAGGAAATATTTTTTTTTTTGGGGATTGGAATGAGAAGTTTTGATAGAGTGCTTGTAGTTGACAGGCTGAGAGGAAAAACGGGCTAAAATTTATATAAGAGCAAAAGTGAAATAATTTAGTGTGTCAGTGCAAGAATGGCATAAGTAATACGGTTTAGAGTGAAAATGAAACGCCTTAAAAGTAAGAGCAAAAATGGTATAACAATTTTTTCAGAGCAAGAACAGCATAGTTTTTTATTCCGTTTTCGCTTTGAACATATTTCGTTTCACTTTTGCTCTGAATATATTTCGTTTTGCTTTTGCTCTTAAGTAAAATTATTCCACTTTTTTCTAAACGTAGAAGTTATACCACTTTTCCTCTCAGCCTCTCAGTTGATGGCCGAATTGATATTCAAACAGTACGAAATTTTGCAAGTATAAGTTTCTATGTTGAACAGTGTTATTTGATGCACAGCAGTTCTTGCAAAGTTTTTGTTTTTTGTTTTGGTAGTAAATCTTTGGACTGTTTTCAAAATGAAGACATAATGGCGGCGGCGTGCTGCAAAAATTTGTCTGTGTTGAGTGATAAAATCAATAAAGTACGAATAAATCTTAGAGTTTATATATTTCAAAGTACAATCACTTCAATAGAAGCAGTTTTTTATGTGAAAAAAAAAACTTAAAGAAAAATGTACAAATAATTTACTATAGCAGCAAAAAAAAAAAAAAAAAAATAGTTAAAATAATTCGAACTTTAAATAAAATATGTTAACCCAGTGAAAACAATAACTAACATAAGGAATTATCTAATTAATTACCGTACACAGGCAAACAAATCTTTTTAAATAAATAAGTTTTTTTAAATGTAAAAAGGCGCTATGCATCACGGTAATTGTAAAATACTTATATTTGCTTTATTTATAAAAAGAATTAAACAATTAAATGCGTAAACATGTCTCAGACTCTGTCTCAATCTTACAAACAAAGAAAATGAACAGAAAGCCGCTGAAAAGCAACGCTGGAGTAAAACAATATTTACTTGTTATTTGTTGTTAGGATTGTTTTTTTTTTTTTTCTTTCTTTTTTGTAGCTGTTTAAGTATTTACTCAATACAAAAATATCATGCCTTTTTAAACATTTTGCAAAGAGGCATAAAACTTTATTACCATAAAAGTTAAAGCACTCAATTGCTTGTAAATTAAAAAAAGAAAAATAACCTGTAGTAGAACTCATTACCAAGAATAATGATAATTGTGCATGTCGTTTAAATATTGACAAATTGCATTATTGTTAGGAAATCATGCGTATCAAGTTAAGAAGAAGAATAATAAAAATGTCAAAACAAAAAATTATACAAATAAAGCAGTAAAATTATGAAAGAAGAAAAAAAAGAAGAAACACCAGCAGCAGCATATTAAAATTATGCAGCCGGCCGTAGCGGCACAAAGAAAGAAAGGTGAACAACTTTAAAAAGTAAGAGAAATTAAACTTATAAACTGATAAAGTTATATGCATGTAAAGATTAACTATTATAATAAATATTACATGTTAAAAGAGTAACAACTTTCAAGTCTATAAATTTTAAAAATTGAAATTTTTTATTTATCAAAATGTGTGTGCTGTGAATTAAGTGAAGTTGTAAATGAAGAAATTATGAAGCAAGCCATTAAAATTAATAGGTAGTGATAAAAAAGTGCCACAGAGGTGATCAGTATATTAATTGATTTATTGAAAAGGGATTATGTAGTACTACGACTTATCAGGTTAATCCTACACCGACCATTCTAACAAACTATCAAGCTTCATAGTAGACTAGCACTTTTTTCAGAAATCTCAGTAATAAAACTGTGACCAACACAAGCGGATTCAAGGTGGAGTTTTGGATATCCCTCCCCTCTCCCCCCCCCCTCCTCTCCATAGATCTTCTAATGACGGCATACGTTGAAAGTGAGAGTAATAAAACTACTTATTTTTCAAAGAATGAATGCTTGTCCTGGCGATCATGATCCACAATTTAAAAACACTAATTTGGAGGGGAAAAAAAATCAGCCACTCTCTTTTGGCCTTACTAGTGGTGTCTCATACACATCTACAAGCTAGCAGGTGACTTCATGCATTATGTCTCAATTTCTGAACTCTTCTGATTATACTACAACTCCCTGGAAAGAACTTCATAGTAACTTCTAGGTTATTTTTAGTTAGGCTCAGGCCTTGAATAAAAATACCGGATTCGAAACTTTAACTGCGTAAACCGAGAGATTTGAGCTCGACCTGATGACTAACCTTTCTCCTATGTTTATGCCTTGCTTTTCCTCTCTATTTATGCCTTACCTTTCTTGTCTATTTATGCCTTACCTTTCCTCTCTATTTGTTCCTAACCTTTCTGATTTTTTCCTTTTTTTCCTTGTTACCAGGGGCTCTCAGGGGCATGCGTTATAATATTTTGTTTACTCTATCTAGTTTAATTAGTTTTTTTTGTTGTTCGTTGATATCTCAAGGAAATCAGGAATGGTGTGGTTTGACTTTCTCTAAAAACAAGCTTAGGAACAAGCCTAGAGCATGCCTCTGCGCTTAAAATATACTGGTTTTTTATATATAGGTTTAACTATTGAACTGCCCTTTTAAGACAAAAATATCTAACTAGTAACTTTGATTGTCTAAGCCTAGGGATCTAATGATGGCCTTTGTAGTCTTCGAACCAGGGCAAGGCTGCAAGAACTTAGATCTGCATAGTCTAGACTACCTAATATCATTTTCGAGATAGAACCGGGTCTTTTATCCATATACCTTAAGTAGGAAATTTGGATCAGACATTGATCTGCTCGTTTTGTATTTAAGTTCTCGATTAGTTACATGTTCTATCTAAGCCTAGGGAACTGAGCACAATAGAAAGATCTACTCACTCTTTCTTCGTAGTATGACTCAAATTGTATGCCTGAAAAGGACTTAGGATCAATGAATATCTTGGATACTTTCTTTCATCAAAATTTATTGAGTTTCTCGTTACCATTTATTTCTCTTTGGTTAGGAACCTTTTTTGTTTTTCTTCTCCACTTTATTGAATTGTTCGAGCCATTTCCATTCTATTCTCTGGATATCTGAAAACAGCATCCTCGTGCTTGAATGAATATCTTGTAATGTTTTGATTTTCATACCTACACGTAGCTACGTTCAAATTTCAACACAGCGAAGGTTCATAATCCATGAATCTTTGCTTCACTCTGAACCTTTTACAATGTCATAATTTTCAAATCATTCTTGAGAGCTAGAACTGTGTGCAATCTCTACTTGAAAAATAATATTAATTCATGTGCGCTGAATCCGAATTTGCAGCGGCATTTTTCTATCATTACTTCACTACTCAAACCTAGGGATCTGAGTCCGATAGGAATATTTATAATCCCTTTTCTCTTTACTTAAAATGTATGCCTTAACAGGTATTGGAACCAACAAATGTTGTGGCCAAGACCTTTCATGCCAGTTTACTCACTTTTTCGGTACCTTTTGTAGTGTCTAGAGACCTAGACCAAGATTACCTTGTGTATTTTGTCTATTTTATTCAGTATTTCTAAGCACTCATATATTAAGTTTAAGTATATCTGAAAGGTGTTTAGATTTTTCAGGCTATTTGACTAATATTGAGCATTTATTTGAAGGATATTTGGTATTACCCACAGGTTTCAAGTTGTATTTCTACATAAGTTCCAATTAAGATTAAAATTCCGGATTTGACTACCTAAGTCTAGGCATCTTTTTTCCATTTTTAACTTAATTTAAATAGAGTAGGGTCCAATGCTTAGTAAGGCTTCGGACATTTCGTGTCGATTTAAAGACTTCTTCGTTACCATTGATTAATCTGTGCCCTGAGGCTCAAACTAAGATTATTTTGTGATTCAATTGTCAATATTTCAAACATCCTCTTGTTCGAAATTGAACTATTGAAATACATAGACGAAATGTGTCCCTGAATGAAAGAAATTGGCTGTGAGTAAATCATAGGTTCTGAATGCCTTTTTTTTTTTTTTTTTTTTTTGCAATTTAATTTCAAGTTCAAGGAGAGAAAATCTTTAGTACTAACCCAATAAAATTTTTTCTTTAAAGATAAAAAAAAAACTAAAAATATCTACTTAGCTATAAAATAAGAATATTAAGATTTTTATTAAATTGAGACATTAAAAAATAATCTAACAAAAATGTCATAACAATAGCAGTTCAGTTCATGTCTACGATATTCACAAACATACAAACAAAAAATGTATAAGATTATATGATACAACATTTAATGAATACGTTTCCGACTATTACACTTGACGACAACAACAACAACAACGACGACGTCAAAAGGTCAAGTTCATGACTATGTACAATGTACACAGAGAGCATAATTTTATTTGCAACCTTGCAAATGGTTTGCATGATCAAACACTCACACACACACACATACATAGACAAACAGAAAGTACACAGGTGTACTCAATAGTAGGTACTTCCACAAACTTTGGGGAGCGGGAGCGGGAGCTAAAGCATCGAATGAAAAATGGCTAAGAAATATGGTGGTGGGGAGGTGCTGGCTGATGTTCATAATTGCCTGGGTGACTATTAAATTGGATGCCAAAAGCATTGCATTGTCGTTGTTGTTGTTTTAGCCGCAATGAGTCTATAATACCTATGCGGCAAATGGGTGTTTACCGCATATGCTAAAAGATTTTTACGTTTTTTTATTACATATTTTTCTATTTCCATATCACGTGACGCATAGCAACGAGACACGAAGCTATTCAAACTTCAACCAGCGTTGTATAGACACGCAATGAAATGAAATACATGTCTGCAGTCTGTAGAGCCCAGCAAAAGTTTCAAGGGGATGTTAATTGCATCGAGTTTTTAGTTTATGTACGCTATAACCGACTATGTCCAACTTCCTCCTTCATCATCCCCCATAAATGAGATCAAGTATGTGTTTGTGTGTGTGTGTGTGTATTTGTACTTTCAAGTTCAATAAAAATTTTTAATTCCATTGTATCTTGGTGGTTAAGGTGAAGTCATTGTTGCTGCACGCTTTTTAAATGTTGTTGGAGCTGGTTGCATGACTTTGTATGTTTGTTAGCTTTTTTTTTTTTTAATTTATGCTGCAAGTGCATTCATTGATTATGAGTGTATTGGTGTGCATGCGTGTGTGTGAATGACTTATGACTTTAATAGACTTTTATGCAAGCACTCCTTCCACAATTTGCCATAGTCAACTCCTTATTTATGTTTTATATACATTTTTTTTTTATGAGTTCTTCTGGTTAAGTAAGGTTAAAGTTAATCTACTCTTTTAATTTCTTACACGTGCTTGATTTCTTTATCATTTATATGCACTGATTAAGCACACACACGTACACATAAGATTACTTGCCCTTAGCACACAGAAATCCACTTTACACATTATTATCACGCTCATTTAATCCACAATCATAAAAGACATTACCACCACTTAAATGAAGACATTTTCGAAATTTCCTGCATTTTCATAATAATTACTATAATATTCTACACCTGATTAAAATTTTATAGCACAATAAACATAAAACATTTGTGTGCATACAGCTCATGTGATTTCAGCAAGCAGCTCTTTCTTTTTTCCAAAATCGCTCTGGGGATTTATAAATAAGATTTTGTTCTATTTTTCAGTTTGTTTATTTTTATATAAAAATAGGTCAACCATACATTTTCAGATTGTTTGGTTTTGTCATGTATGTAGTTCTTTGTTGTAATGCAATTTTGTTGAGCGAATAATCTTTTTGATAGAGAAATACTTAGATCCAAGTTGCTGAAATTTAAGCTCCTGATTATATAAAAAAATATATGTTTATCAGTCATTTAAGACAACCCCTATTCTAAACTCTTGGCTAGCGCTGTACTAAATAAGTTCAGTTCAAAATATTTAATATTGCATATTTTTAGGCAATTTCATTTATGTTGCATTTAGAAGAAATTTTATAATTAAGTAACTATGGCGGTCAGAACTAGTAGATTCAAGGGAAGGAGGGATGGAGGGAGGGGTAGTATGCGTTGAAATAAACCTTAAACATTTCATACATTATGGTTATTGCCTGTGAAAAAAAAAACTTTTTCTATAGAGTTGAATTAACCCCAAAATATCAAATAATGAAAATAGAAAAGGTTCGGGCATATTTTCAGATATTCACATAATTGAACAGAACTGCTTTGTTAACAAGCCTTAGACCGAAATCTTCAAGGTAGTACGAGTCGAGTAAAACTGAAAACGATTGTCGTAAAAGGCCATGAAAATCATCGCAAGAGATCGCACTCGAAGATGTTTCGTATACTTTCCAAGGAGTGACATGATCCAATCTACAGATCAACAAGTGAAATCCAAAAACTTTTTTTTTGTCTTCGGCGAAAAAAATGCAAGTGGTTTTAAATTTGACAGCGACCCCAAAACCATAGAATAAAAATTTTATGAGGTTATGTTAGAACACTGACGTGCTGGGGTTTTTTGGACCCCAGATACGGATTCAGCGATCACAAAAACATTTAGTAAACATGGTCCGACCTCCAGACCCGAAAAAACATTTTTTTTGTGTGGCTGTGTAATCGATAAGGTCGCAGAACCGGAACTACCGTGAAAAGAAATCAAATCCATAGCAAGAAGAAGTTAAATTGAGGTTCTATGCTTTCCAAGAAGTTACAGGAAACCGTCATTAGTCTGATATCTGAATTCACCATGAGCTTTTATAGATCCATAAGAAATACTAGAACCTTCTTTTTTACCTGTGTATAATATTTGAGTGATTCTAAACTTTACTCGCTAATGTTTTTATACATTTAAAGATTAACGTTCTAAACTTAACTTAAATAGTAAAGATTTAATTAAATATACTCCTAAAAGTATGCAATACTATTGCACCACTAAAAATTGAACTAAAACCCTCGTCTCTGGGGCCCCGAGTTCGATTCTCGGCTAGGATATGGTTACTTATCTACCTATCTTCCTTTAATTTTTTTTCATAATCAACACAATGCTACTCATTAATAGGACTATCATCAGGAGTTGATTGATCATTACAAAAAAAAAAATATTCTGTGATTATGCCTCGATTTCCTACATCGGATATGCAATCAAGTTATTTTACATGTATTTTTAAGCCATTTTCCCGAAGAAAGTAATGCTCGAACAAGGACTGGGGCCTGGGGACTTTCAAATTTTAAGTAAAACCGAAATATTAAGCATAAGCAAAAATTCTGGTGTAGAAATTTTAGTATTCTTTATAGAGCAACCTGAAAAAAATTCTGCACTACAAATGGAGTCAAAAATAAAACCCTTCATATTGCAACTGAAGGTACGGCCAAATTTTAAGTGGTAACTTATAATCTCTTTAACCACGAAATCTATTGGTAACTCAATACCGACCAAATGAGCCATTTCGAGTAAGACGGGCTCATTTCTACAGTTCGACCTGAAAAAAATTTATTTTTAAAGAATTTTTTTCTGATAAGAAAAAGTTTATGGACACTTTTCAGAATATCGGCATATCCAACTTGAAAAAAATACAAAAAAAAGTACAATTAGATCACCGGTTTCTATAGAAATGTAATGTTGAACTATCCAGACTTTTTTTCTCCATTGGTCTGTATATCTCATATTTATTTGTCCTCATTACTCAGTATATGAGTAATAATATTGAAGAAATACTTCAGTTTTGTACTATGTGAATGCGGTTTTGAACTGAATTTTAGTGATAACTTTCAACGCAAAAATACTTTTATAAAGAGAATGCATATGAGGAGCTCATTAACCCTTTCAAGCACACATTTTTCTAATAATTGTTATTTTATCCAATGGTCATATTTTAAAGTTTTTAGGGTCGCTGATTACGATTTTGATATCAGATTTTTAAAATTCAAAATGGCGGACTGAATCAGTGAAACTTATTCATATCAATATGAAAATTGGTTTACGGGGGTTTTTGGGCTTGCTGATTACGATTTTGATATAAGATTTTTAAAATTCAAAATGGCGGATTTAATATAGCGAATACAATATATACATATGTTGTAATTATCAAATACCCTCTCCATAGAGACTCCTTCTGACGAGCATGCGCGGTGCATTGGAACTTTCATAACATTTGTGGTGATGCCAAACGCGCACGCAGGACGTGGAGCATAAGAAACTGGTAATCGTTGGGCAAATTGATAACGCAAAATATTGTTTTTTTTTTTTATAAAATGCCGAGAAGAGTACAACTGACGGAGCTTCCAAGTGATGCAGAATCTGCTGATGGACTTTGTGATCATCGGATGATAAAAATTGTACAATCGAAGGCACCAGTGTGCAAATGATTCTGATGATGACTTTTCTGAGAACGAAAATGAAGAAGAACCGCCGTATACTAATCTTCATATTGATATGAATCAGTTTTACTAACTTTGACCGCCATATTGGATCCGCCATTTTAAATTTGAAAAATATGATATCAAAATCATAATCAGCGACCCCGAAAACCCCCTATACCAATTTTCATATTCATATGAATAAGTTTCGCTGATTCAGTCCGCCATATTGCATCCGCCATTTTGAATTTCGTAAATCTGATAACAAATTCTTAATCAGCGACATTTAAAACCTACATTTATCAATTTTCATATCAATCCGTTGAAAAATTTTCAAGATAATGAATTTTTATTCTAGGTGGGATATACGTCTTCACACCGTGCTGTAAAGGGTTAAATGATAAACACGCATGAATCATCGCCTACTTTTCCAAGATAAATAATTAAACTCGTTCATTATAATTTTCATTATTATTAATAATTTTTTAAATGAAAATGCATTTAATTGAATTGGAAATGAGCATGAAATTTTTTATCTGCAACGACAAAAACTATAAGTAATAGTTATAATAAATTTATAATTTAATTTATAGTTGAAAAATTTAATCAATTATTTTATTTATTTATAACTAAAACTCAAGCTATTTAGAATTTGCTTTTTGAAAAATATTTATATTTATTTCTATATATTTATATAGAAAATATATTCCACAAATAGAACAATCTCTCATCTCGGCATAACAAATATTTATGTGTATAGTATTTTAAACATTTTATTTATACATATACTCAATTGATATTAGAATTAATTGCTTGTGTATGTAGCTTCACACACACACGCATACACACATGTATACACCATAATGTATGGAATGAATACCTTTGGAACAATTTAAAAATGTTTATTATTCATTAGAGACTATGATCAGCTTGTTTTTGTTTCTTTTTTTTTTATTTTATTATTTTTTTTTTGTTGTATCAAAATTGAACCTCCCTGGGTCGGCAAATGTACATGATAGGTCAGTTATGTCAAAAATTCATGTTAACATTACGTCAATTACGTTTTCAGTTGTTTTTTTTTCGGTTAATGTGTATGAGCGCGGATGGCATGAATGGATTTTTTATAGTACAATTTGAGTCAGTTGCTGACATCACTTCTCACTTCATAGATGTATAGATTATTTGTATTTTTTATGAGTTGATTTTTGATTATTTCTCTTTGTTTTTTGGTACTTTTTGTGTTTAGTAGTAGTTAATTAAATACATTAGTGTTTACTTAAATTGCAATTAAAAAAAAGCGGTAAATTTAATTGATTAATCATGCGGTGTTGAAAAACTACTAGATCTAATGGGAGATATATGTATTACCGAATGACTATAAATGTTTGTAATATTTCTAATTATATACTACAATTAATTTCTCAAGAAAATGCGAGACAAACAGCAAAAACTTGATTTATAAAAGTAGAAGTATCATTCGGATATTATTTTCATGGACTACAATAGACAAATTAGCAGATCTAGGAGAGAACATCAATAGTTATTGAAAACCAGTACTCAAAAATATACAGGTACCAAAGCAACATTACCAGAATAAGTTGGGTTAATTCCGTAATCTCCGACGCTATGTGGATTCGAAAAAACAAAAGTTAAACTATTGAGGCAAATAAATTGAAGAAAATAAAAATAGAGAGAACTATACAAAAAAAAAAAAAAAAAACACCTGTAGTCTATCAAGTAAAACTTTCATTACAGTATAAAAGAAGTTCTATAATTCCAAAAATAAATTTCAATTAAATTAATTCAATTAGTTAATTAAATAATAGCTTAATTTAAAATCTCAAAAAATCACAGCATCACATTTGCTGTTAGAAATAAATGACAAATAACACTTGTTCAAATATTGCATTATTTTCAAATAGAGACATACAGACATTTAGTAGTCAATAATCTAGTAGTTGATTATAAAGTAGAGATTTAATTATGGGGTTTCAGAAAGTAAACAAATAAAAAATGTTGTAGTGCAAATGGCATCAATGATCAGAGTATGATTCATACATATGGCACTGACCTATAAGACTGATTTATTTTTATACATATATGTAAGTGTGTATGTATTTTATTTACAATTCTACATAATATTTTAGGTATAATAGCAAAAAGACAATAATAAAGTCCATATGTCATACATATACAAGTATGTGCCGCCTAGGGAGGAAGGTGTGACGGGGTGCGCGCAATTATTTTAGCAGCAGCAGCAGCAGCTTTAGAGCAATTTTCAGCTCATGCAAAATAATTATAAATGAACGAGCGTTATAAGTAATTGTTATTTAGTGTAAAATTGTAAACATTTTAAGTAAATACTGTAATTTGGTTGAAATTTAAATGAGTTGAGTGTTGTGAATTCAAATCGATTCATTTTTGTAGCTGTTTAGAATTTCTAAAAGTCGCAAAATGATGTAATATTCACATATGACTAAACACATAGGGGTAATTAAAAAAAAAAGTGGTGAAAAATTCAATAGAATTGAATTGATGTACGTCTGAAGTACGGGACGCGTTCAAAGAAATTGTATTTTTAATTTTACCACACCAAAATCGTAGAACTTAATTAAAAATAGCAACTTTTAGGCTAAAGTCTTTGCCATTGTGCTAAGATTTACTATGAAACAAAACAATTTAATAAGCAACTAACAGCTAAGAAAAACGAAGCTCAGCTTACCAATATTCCCAAGACAGCTCAAGAATAAATCAATTCATTCATAAGAAACGGCAAGTAAGACAGAAGAGCTCATTCATTGAAGATAGACCGAAAGAACACCGAAATCGCCTATTAAGCGTAGACCGTCGAATTCTAGATCCAACCTAGTATTGTGAGGACGTGAGCTCAGTTTACGAATAGCCCAAAGACAGCTCAAGAGTCAGTCACGAGTAAGCCGGCATATTTTTAAGAAACAATACAGAACGTAGATGTTTGAATATTTGTTTTTGAAAGAAGAAATATTCTGCCTGGATAGCGCATACCACTGAATTTTGAGTCTCGCCTAGCACGGTGAGGCTCTGAGTCAATCCGTTCAAAACAAATTTAGTAAGATATCGTAATTTTAACCCAAGACAATGCAAGCAACAGTGAAAAGCTCGGTCTAGGCCCAAGACTGTTGTGCCATAAAACAAGAAGCCCAAGCGATGAAGGTCGTAGTTGTTATTTGTACTTTTAAGACTTGACTTAGGTTGAAGAGTTACCCATATAACAGTTGCAAAATAAGCAGACAGTTTATATGATTGATGCCAGAGTTCACGTTTGGACTTAGTTCAATAATGATACTATAATAATATGATAACATGATATATGAATAATGATTCAGCAGGACAGGATTTGAGATTGTCTTTGTACTTTAAAAAGCGGAGTCAATCCATTAAAAATAGTCACAGGTACACCGGATTTGTTTATTACAAAAGCTCAATTTTCATAATTACAAATACTGAGTCAACACATTCAAGATTGTCTCCTTTACACTGAGAAATATTTTATGAGGACAACCTAGAAAAATGATGCCTAAATACATCTTCGAATCTTGATGACCTGAGTCAGTCAACTCAATATAGTCACATATTCTATTGGATCCAAGGTGGAGTTATTGCGGACAATAAAAACTGAAGGAAAAAAAGCTTAGGTCCCCCCTTCTGCGATTCCTGATTTGAATTGGAGTGGTAACATACACCGGCCTGGTAAACTTGCTCCGATAGCTTCTAATTCTAATTGTTTGAAATCATTTATGTGAGATAAACTAAGCCACATCTAAGGTTTTGATTAGCCACTGAAAAAATCTTGGAAAACTATAAATAGTCAGTAAAGGGTGCACCAAGAGTTGGCTTCTTAATGAACTTAAGGATCTGAATTTATATTTATTAAATGTATCTTTTATTTATCGGGCAGAAAACTACATAATTTTGCCCGGGTCTTGCATTTTTTCTTACAGGCTCTTAAAATAGTGTTCAGGTTTTCGGTGAGCCAATAAACTTTTGTTAGCCACGGCTAAGGTTTTCAGTAGCGACTGTAAAATTTCTCTCGAAAGTTATGAATAGTCCGCGGTATTTTAGAAGAGGAGAAGGAGGTGAAGGTGGGAGCAGCTGGCCAGGTAGAACTCCCTAGAACTTAAAGACTTCAGTCAAGAAAACTTCATACTTTCTCGCGGGCTTTGCATTTGTTTTTAAGCAAGTTTTCACTAAAAATACTGGTCAGGTTCACGATAGTCTTAGATCACATCTTACATGTACTCTAACCAACTTCGTAGCTTTTGAGCAGGATTTGGCTGGTGCGCCTGGGCTCTCGAACTCAAGAATCTCAATTTGTGTTTATTAAGTTCTACTATTCTAATATATAAGTGCAAAATAGGGAAATTTCCTTAGGCCTTAGTATTTTTTCTGAAATTCTTGGCAAATTGTGTTCAGGCTCTCGACAGGTCTAACAAATACCACAATATATTACGTGACTTTTAGGTTAGGTTAGATTAAGAGGGTCAGTCCCTCAAGGCCGAGAAAAAAAAATTGTTTTTTTTTCGTTTAGTTTAATCGATTGGGAAACTATCTGAAAACGTCAGTAAAATTTAAGTGTTAAATTTTAACACTGAATTCGAAATATTTTGGAAATTATTGCCGGCAATACACGGGCGTATTTACGTTCGGTGAGCTTCTTAACGAAACTTTTAAGGATATTTTCGATAACAGCGTACACGATTACAAAACAAAAAAAGAAAAAAAAAATTTAGAACATATTGACCTCATTCAACTTTCATTCTGTAGAGTATTAAAAACTATTTTTAACATTTTTATTAGCACAAATATAAAAAAATTTCACGACAAAAATCGTAGTTTTGGTTCAAACAGCGGAACATTTTTTTAATGTTCAGTTATCAATAGGTTTTTTTTTTTTTTTTTTTGGTTAATATAGAGTAAAAATGTATACGAATTAACAAAATAAAATTTTTTGTTTTAGTTAAGAATTCCTACTACCTCGGGTGGCGAGGCATTGCAGTGAAGCATGATTTACTCCGCCATTTTGAAATATTTTGGTGTTATTTTTTTTTAATATATATATACCTGGAAGATTGTTTGTACTGTGTACTCTATAACAAAAAAAGAAAATAATTTTTTCAGCTCTAGATAAACGGACCCACTTAAAGAAAAGTACTTAGAAAATCGGAGGGGTTTAAAATTGGTATATTATGATATCCTTATATGTGGTCCCTTGAATAATTTTACATTTTTATATCTATGTGGAACCATCCCAGTGATTTTGTTAAACTTTTTTAAGTCCATAAGCGGAATGTCCGTCTGATCATCTAGCTCATTGAACTATCTCTTAAGAAACAAAATCGACGAATATAAATATAGGTGCATTTACAGCAGGTGGTGGATAGTCTCAACTTCTGA
Organism: Toxonevra muliebris; assembly: GCA_963691655.1. Taxonomy (NCBI): domain Eukaryota; kingdom Metazoa; phylum Arthropoda; class Insecta; order Diptera; family Pallopteridae; genus Toxonevra; species Toxonevra muliebris. Next base: position 17,856,161 of record OY829327.1, on the reverse strand, counting down.
TCTGCACTGACATCCAAATAAATGATAACAATTCTTATAAATAAGTTTTGGGCGAATTGGAATGTTAACTCTCAGAAGTGTCAGAGTATGGATTTTTCTGCTGTAAGTGCGCCTCTTGTAAATATTTGGCGGAAAAATGATCCAGAGAAATCGATCGCTGGTGTTTTATATATCTTTATAGAATAGAAATCAGGTACAAATATGTTTGCTATACAAAAGAACTTCGGATTTATTTGCAAACAAGAGAATTACTAATTCAAAATTCATAACTCTATCAAAGCGTATCGTTTCAGGAAATAAAATTTGCACATAATAAGCTCATAATATTTTTGTAGTTTCTACTATATTTTTATGTAACTTCTTGGCTTTATAATTAAAAAAAAATAATAATGATGAGAAATTAAAAAAAAGCACAAAGCAAAAATGCTTACCTTAATATATTTGGATGTGATAATTTATTAAGAAGTTGTACTTCTCGCAGCATATTTGGTCGATTTGCACGTAATTGATTCATTTTTAGTACCATAACTTGTCCAGTTGTACGATGTGTGACCTAAAAATTAACAGAAAAAACAAAAACATTTCATTAAAAATAAATATAATTACAACATAACAATATAAAAATATGTTACCAATCAATGCCAACATCAAGTAGTAAGGAGTAAGTATGATTGAACAACAATTTCAAGTTATAAATCATTTGAGAATTGTTGTTAACAACCCCAAAAAAGAATTTTATTGTTCAATGCAATACAATTCAGAAAAAAAAATATATAAAAACAAATTACCTTAAAATAAAAATTATGTACTAAAAAATTACTAATATATCATGTTAACAATGTTAAAAATGACATTTATAGTAATAATATTAACAACAATTCTTGACATTGTGTGCGTGATATATTTATGAATTATACGAGCAACAATATTTGTTTGTTGCGGTCGGCAATGAGGGTCAAGTTTATGGCATTCGAATTCAGTTTTACACATTAAAAGTCATTTTTACAAAAACAAAAAAAAAAAAACAAAAACAAAAAAAGCAAAAACTATCTATTATAAATATTTCATATTTTTGAGAATATAAAAAATTGTAAATTTAAAAATCTACTGCATTCCAAACACACTACATGCAAAAATGCAAAAAAATTCAAATCTTTCATCTTAATACAACAAAGTTGCAACAACATTGCAGTTGCGACGACTAAGCTGATGTTGTGGCAACGGATTTTATGGTCTGCAAAACGATTTTCAATTATTAAATTTCTCATACTCTCAGCAAATAACAACAACAACAGTAACGTTCAAGTTAAATTTTCATTTCAAAATCAATACAGCGACTGTATTGCCATGGGACTATGAGCAGCTAGACAGAAAGACTGAAACACAGACACCGACATAGACAGGCAAACATTATAGGCAATCATTGTAGAAATAGCAGATGCTGCTGTGTGTGGCATTGACACTCACCATTATGTTGTTTGATTGCTTGTTGGGTGGGTGGGTGATGATGGTTGTATGGTGCTGGAATTTGTGACAGACAGTTAAACAAACTTATGCCCACCCAAAATTGCAAGCGGCAAACATGGCAATTTATAATAAAAACCACACAAAAAAAAAAAATAAAAATAAAACCACCGCTAAATGCCATGCAACATTTTTACTGACAGCAGAAGCCAACCTCAACAACAACAAAAATGCAGTTAAATTAAATATTTAGGTAATTATTAAAAAAGCATTAAATTCTTAAAGAGAAAAACTTTGTAAAAAATATTTGTAGAAGGCTTTAATAAGTTTGGTTCGATGTGTTTATTCCCTTCGTGGATCCGCCAGTGGGACCTAGAACAGAAATCTGTCACGTAAAGGAAGCAGGGTTGTCAAAAAAACAAAAAAAACTGTCAGAAAACGGACTTTATTTTTATCGCTCTGACTGTTAATTATCTTCGATTTTTTGGTCTATACAAAAAATTGCTGGGTTTGATTCCCGATAAAGGCATCGTCTCTTACTTTCCATAATCAAAAAAATTCATCATTCATCCTGTTTAACAAAATTGTTCTAATTAGTTTCTTTTAGGATTGTGCGAATAATTCGTATTCGCATCCGCATTTGCGAATACTTCGCATAATTTTCGTTATTCGCACTCGTAATTGTTTATGCGAATAATTTATGTGAGTAATTTATTCCTGTTCGAAAAAAGGGAACAAAACTTGGCATCACTGAAATTAAAATGCACAGAAAACAGAAGATAATTGCCAAAAATATGTTGGCGGTTACTTTTTCTAAGGTATAATCTCCAATTTCTCAATTTTGAGGACTAAAATCTTAAGTTTGATTGAATGGTTTTAAAAAATTCTATTGAAGCATTTTTTTTCTTTTTTAAGAACAAAATTATTCGCATTTGCATTCGCAAACTTATATTTTTATTATTCGCGTTCGAATTTTCTTTTTCATTTTTCGCACAATCTTAGTTTTTTCTCTCTTCCTTTAACCAATTCTCTTTACTCTCAAATATTTTTTTCTCTCTTCCTTTTTATCATTTCTTTTTACTCTCACGTATTTTTCTCTCCTTGAGCTTGACTATGCTGCATACAAACATGCAGTTTTATCGCATGTGCTTTAGTGAGAGAGTCGATATAGAAGTCTCGGCTTGCTTGCATATAACTGAACTTTCCTGTCATGTGTTATATACGTGTACTAAGTCGTGTTTGTGCCGATAAGTGAAGAGAGTATTAACAGAGGAAAAGCAACAACAAAATAGAGAGAAGAGGACTGAGAAAACTTTAACAGAATGATTTATAAAATGTTTTATAACAATTTTCTAATAAAAAACATAGTTTCACTTCTACTGTTGAATTTTTCGCTCACATTTCAGTTACTTTCTCCTCCAGTCATCTTTTTTATCAACCCTTACTACTTCTTAACATTTTCTTTTTAGCGAGGGTAAATCGAAAATTTTGCAACGGAAATCGCGGAAATCGTGGTTGTTGCACTCATATGAAACTAATAAGAAACGAGTTCATATGGGGATCGACTATATACAATCATGAAGAGGGTCGACTTTTCGCAGTTTTATCTCAATATACTTTAGTGAAAGAGCTTGATTGCATACAGCTGCTTTTCTCTCATATGTTATATACGTGCACTACGTCGCCGATAAATGTAGAGAGCATCAACAGAAAAAAAGCTTCAGAAAATGGAAAAAGGATGAGTGCAAAAGCTTCAACAACAACGGTCACGTGAAAGATCGCGGTTGTGTTGCACTCATACGAAACCAGTAAGAAACGAAATTATGCAGTTGTTAATCGGTTACATCCAATAAAGCAGAGAGTCGACTTCTCGGAGTTTTCTCATGTGCTTTAGTGAAAGAGCAGACCTAGATGCCTCTGCTTGATTGTGTATACCTGAACTTTCCTCTCATGTGTTATATGCGTGAACTACGTCGTAATTGTGCCGATGAGTGAAGAGAATACCAGCAGAAAAATAGTAACAACAAAATAGAGAGAAAAAGACTTTGCGGTCTTCAACAGAATTTGTTATTAATGTATTCTAATAATTTTCAAATAAACAGCAAAGTTTCACTTCTACTGTTAGTGCCTGCAGACACATATTTTTTTTTCTCTTTTCAGCTATTTTTCTCCCATGCAATCTAATGTTTCTTTTTTCAGGTAGTTTTCCTTTTCAGTTAGCATTTTTCTCGAAATATTTTCTTTATCATTATTCAAAACTAGCCACAACTAGATTACAGACATTAGGAATTGCATTTTTCTTTCCTCAAGTGTAAGCTTGTTTCATTCAAAACACTAAGAGCACTTTCAAACTTAAAACAGTGCTGGAGGTATCTTCTTTTTTTCATTTACCCTAAGGAATAGTATCACTATGCGCCCTGACGGTCTATGTGGAACAATCACCACCAGTTTTAACCTAACTTAACTTTTTTTCCTCCTTCCCTCTACTCTCTCTAATAACGTATGCCTATTTCCTTAGAACTATTTTTTGTCTATAGTTAACTTTTCCTGTCTCCTATCAAATTTGTCTTTCTTTCAATTTATTTTCTGTCCTTCAACTTTTGCTTTCTTCTTTCAGCTAATTTTCTGTGGAGCCTTAATCCCACTCGCTGTTTTAACTTTTTCTCTCTCTTTTCAGTTATTTTTCTTTCCAGTCAACTTTTTACCTCTTGTCACAGTTTTCCTTCACTTTTCAATATATTTTTGTTTTCCTTTTTTCAGGCATTTCCATCTGCTTTCAACTTCTTTTCCCTCCTTTAAACTTATTTTCATAACTTTATCAATAACACTCAAAGAATTTGTTTTGTTGAGCTTTATCAAATTTTTTCTTTAAGTGTATGTAACAAATAAATTATATACCATACTTGACAGCATTATAAGACACAGTCTGAGTGACTTCAACGACTGTAAAAAAAATTTATATCCAAAACTTGAGGATGGGCCAAAGCTACGAAAACCACAAACCGCAAATAAAGAATTGTCAATTGCAGGGCAATGCCAACAAAAAAAACTCAATATAAATCACAATACGACGATAATTGAAAATATATGTACGACTTTGACATTACGACAAATGGCACAAAGTAACGAAAACTAAAATGTCATGTCACAAAAACAAAACAAAAATGTCATGTTCAATGTGAAATGTTGGTGGTAAAAGAAAGCCAAACGTTTCTTTTTTCTTTTTTTATTGCAACTTTTCAACGCTTTTTAATATGCTCCCGAGTGTGGTACACAATAAAAACCATTTGGAAATTCAAGTTGAAATTTAGCCTTCACATGGTCAATTGGTTTTATTCATTCAACAAATTGGCATTACATTAGATTTACAAATATAAAAATTGGCAGTCATCATATGATTTTATAGTATTGTTAAATTGTTAGAAAGGATATGCTGAACAGCTAAAAGAAACTACAAAATATTTGATTTTTTGAAAAGTGCAATGGGAAAAAAATCGTTGAAGAAGAAAATTGGTAGGTAGGTATACACTTTTAAGAGTTTGTTAAATAAACTAACAAAAGTAGAAGCCAAGAATATTGGTAGTTAAAAAAAAAGTTATGAAATACTATTGCAACTAAATCAAAAAATCAAACTAAAGTCTACTGAGAGCTTATAAATAGGAAATAGAAGTTTGGAGAATTGAACCATTTATTTGCAGTCTCATCTTAGATTTTGTTCTTAATACGAAACATAAACATTACTAAAACATAAAAAAAAAATATGAAAAATACTATTCCGCTTATATTGCAATTAAATTTAATGAGGCTAGTTGGTATACAAAAAAACAATTTTTTTTATACAATAATAAAAATAGAAAAATATATTTTTTCAATAATATAGAGATCAAAGTGAATACAAAATATAAAAATATCATATGCTTTAATTAATTTTATTTTATTTTTTATTTACTGCATACAAAGAAAAGAAGCTTAGGTATAAGAAAACAAACAAACAAAAAAGCAAACAAAATTGTTTATTTCTGGCATAGAAAGCAAAAGTTAAAAGTTAAGGATTTGTTAACAATTGTTAGTCATAAATAGATGTAAAGTAACACCCACACTTTCCCGTCATGGAAACGGAAACTGAAGTGTGTCGCGGTGGCTTCATGATTCCCTAGCATTTAGTAGTAATTGTATACATACATATGTCTGTGTGATTGTGATTGTTTTGGTTACCTACGCGTAGTTATAAATAAAAAAAGCATAAACCTAAACATCTTTTATGCAGAAAATAGAATTTTAATAAAAAAAAAAAAAAAAAAAAGTTTTATATTTGAAGGTATATCATGAAAACGTTGAGTATTGGCGCCACCACCAAAGAACAAAAAAAGAAACAAAACCAAACACCTACACCAAAAAAGCTGAAGCAATGAGAATAGCACTTGAGTAATAGGTAATGTATACTATTCTTTATAATGTTGGCTTATAATGATGACTGGCATTTTGAATGATATCAATTGAAGTGTTAAATTATGAAATTTCATTAAGATTAACTTTTTTTGTTTTGATAATTAGAACTTTGTTTTAACGCAATTGAATTAAGATTTTAATCCTTATTCACATTTTTGCATGGTTTTCGCTTCAACTATTTGATAAACATGCGCAGTTTTCAAAAGGTAGTATTTGACAAAAACAAGTTATTCAATAATAGCAAGGTTCTTAACCCATTAAGGACGAACGAAAACCAAAGTATGTATATCGGTCAAGAAAGCAATTTGAGAAAAAAATTATTTTTAAACCTAGCTTAGGAATGGCTCAGCGACAAGTTGCCATATGGCACCGCTAGGCATTACTGGGTTAAAGTGGGTTATGGTAGAGCTAAAAAAAACAAATTATATGTGCTCCGGTTTTTTAAAAGTTGACATCTGATTTTTATTTTACGCATAGTTAAAGTTTACTATTTTTTACCATTTAAGTACAGAACAAAAACCTAAGATATCTTAGTTAGTTTTTAATTTAAGATGATCTAAATGTTAATCGACATAAGTAACATTTTCCAAAGAATTTTTCCCTGAAACATGTTAACCCTTTAGCTACCATTCTTATGGATCTTTTATGATATATGTATTCGAAAAAAAATTACATTTGTTCCCGAAAATTTTTGATCGTGAATTTTAACTATGGATTACTGCACACTAGAAAATTAATTAAATTAATCAATTAAACTATTAGTTTAGTATCTAATATATTTGGGTCAGTTTTGTACATACGGTCGTTTAAATGTGCAGAAATTTATAGTAAAATTTTCCATTGAATATTTATCTGAAATATGTTAACCCTTTGCTTCTCAATCTCGTTTCTTTTTTTTAATTTTTTAACCAAAAATAAATTTTGATCTGAAATTTCGCACTAGGAATCTCTCATTTTAGTTTAGATTCAATATTTTACTATGCTATTACTAAATATATTTTTGGTTTGAAAAATTCCTTTAAAAAAATATTTTAGTATTCATAAATTTTTTTTAATTTAGATGGCGCATTCAAATTACAACTCTCTACTCGTTTGAAGTAGCTTATATTCAGATTTGTATGGAAAGTTAAAAAGTTGAAGGTAATACAACTTTGAGAATTAGTGACTTTAAATGGCTAAAGTCTGACAAATCGAAGAATTCAACTAGCACATACAAAGGTTTCGACTTTATTCCTAAGACCATCTCCTCTTAGATCCGCTACAAAAAGAGCTTTATTTTATATTATTCGAAAAAATTTGTAAACCAAAAACAGCAAAAAAAAAAAAAATTTTAAAATTCTCCTCCACTTTTTATTAGCAAAAAATTTATCTGTAAGAATTAAAATATTTTTATAGCGCTCATAAAATTTTGACACTCCCAAAAGAAAACAACATAAAATTTAACACGTCAATCTATATTAAATTTTGGTTTTGTATATACGTTTTTTTTTTTTTAAGTTTATTGCTTGTTATACAACATAAATAAAATAAATTTGTCTTATTTATCAAGTATAAAGCTTTGTTTAGCAATTAAGTTTTATTGTTAGGTAATGAATTTGATGTATTATTATTTTATTAGATATGAGTGAACACTCTAACGCATTTCCATCATGTTCTTTGACATGTGTTTTAATAATGATTGACAGTTTTTGTATATCAATATAATTATATAATATAAATGCGAGTGGTATGTAGATAAATACACAAATAAATATAAGAAATAATATAAAAAAAAAATTCCAAAACATTGGCACGAAAGAATATTGGGAACTTATGAGGTAATCTCTTGAAAAATTGTTTGTAATTTTTTTTTTTTTTTTTTTTGCAACCTTAACATGAATATAAACTTTGCCAAAAGAATTTAGTGCAAAAATAGCAATAATAAAACATTTGTTAATACATATACGCAGAAAAGGTAAAAAAAAAACACAACACAAAAAATGTTAACGAAAGCCAAAAAAAAAAAATGCAACACACCCTTTTTTTTGTCTAATTTGAATTACTTATTTTTATTTTTTTTGTTTTAATTTTACATTGTACATAAAGTCTATAGCATTCACATAAAATTCAAATATGTTTTAAATTTTGTATGTGAAGTTGAGCCTGTTTATTGGCAGGTAGTTACTGAAAAGTTTTCTTGGGGAATATAAATGATTTTTTAACCTAGGACTCAGGAAATTTTCCTTAACCTTAAGTATTAAGCATTTTTCAAGATTTTTTTCTCTTTAGTTTAAAAAATTATATATAATTATGTATTAAAAATAGATACCAAAATGCTGAGAAAATAAGAAGAGCCTCGGGATAGAAGAACAAAATACCAAAGCCTTTTTAAACTCACTTTCATAGCTAGGAAAATTGAAAATTATTGATTTCGATACTGCAGTTCTAGTAGCACATATTTTAGATTTGTTCTACACATAGCAGCAATGTTTATACACATATTAATAATACTTAGCAACAAGTCATACAAACCACACACAAATTCCCCCAGGCACATTATTTGCATACATGTTGCAAATCACTCACTGAAACGCATAAACATAACAAAAACAAAGCAATGTTTATAAACTAATTATAATATAATGAGTGAAGAAGCTCATTAGTGTGTACAAAAAAAAAAACGGAGAAAAAATAAAAGTTAAAATGAAGAAAATAAAACATTGCAAATTTATAGAGTAAATATAGTATATTAAGAAAAAGGCAAGCAACAAAAAAAAAAAAAATATATATATATAAGTTCATTAACTTATATATTTAAAAAACATACACATACTGACAAGAAAAACACTATTTAAGGGAAATTTATAAAAAAAAAAAAAATGTGCAAAACAACTGGTAAAGTAAGGGAGAGTAGGCTTTACATTTGTAATAAGATTTTAAGCATGAACTCTAATTGAAGAAAGTGTAGATAAAAAAAAACTTTAGATGTAGATCAGAGGTGCGCGCATGGCAGAGCTTTTAAAGATTGCAGTCATTTCGAGCTGCATTCAAAGTCACTGGAAATGAGTTACGTTTTCTGATTATAGTCTTTGATTTCATTTAAGACTTATGGCTTTAAAAAATGAAGTTACCAGACTTTTTGAAGTCAGTGAAGCTTACAGCATTAAATTTGAGACCTAAAGGCAAATAACTCACAATCACTCGTATGACTCCACATTATAATTTAGGTCGCAGTCATGACTTTGAATTGGTTTCAAGTCACAATCATGACTTCAAATTGGTGTGAAGTCTTGGAGTCAATAGAGACTTCACTTCCAGTGAGTGAATTCTATTATTGAAGGATAAAAAACATACAGTATTTATAAGTAGTATAATTATTTAATTAAACACAAAAAGGCTCTTCTTGCTTTTAACGACAATAGACTGTGAAAAACCACGGTTCAAAAATTTGGCCAGTTTGGGCGAATATTTGTAACAAGAAAAATAATTCATAAGTGTGAACATAAAAATGTGTTAAATTCTGAAAAAAAAAACTTAAATGACTTTGGAAGTTGTTTCTTCACTTTACTTTACTTTCTTTACTTCAAAAAAATGACTTGAGAAATGAAGGATAAGTCGTTGACTTCATTATGACTTGTGACTTCACAGTCTTAATTCTGCATTTACAAAAAGACTGGAATATTACAATCATTTCTTTTTAGAAATCATTTGACTTCAAAGTCAAAAAGATTGCAGTCTTTTACAGCTCTGGCGCATGGCTTATGCACTTGGTGCACATATGTTTTTGTAAAAGCACTTAGGCATAGGCTAAGTGGTTGGTTGGCACCCCTGGTCTAGATTTTAGAATTACTGAAAGTAATTAAGCCAAAACAAAAAAAAAAAAAAATGGGAACACAAATTTGCAAAGAAATTTCATTATAGTATATCTCTTAAAGAAGTATTTAGAGATTTTAAATTTTAAGTGAAGCATTTACTTAGTTCTATAGAAGTTTGTCTAGTTACGAAATTGATAAAGCTTCAAATCTTGATTGTTTTAATTCAGATACAATAAAATATATTGCAAATCAAGATCTTTTAAAGCCAAAGTCAATCAAAAATATTATCGTAAAATCAATTTTTTTTATCTACCTAATCAAAGAAGAAGATTTATCCAAAAGGCCAAGTTACCCCATTTTACCCTACATTATGTAAAAACGTATACAGAAGATAATTTTTGCAGCTTTTTAAATACTTTGGAAATGGAAAAATGTTGAGCAAAAATTAAAATAGAAAAAAAATAAAAATAAAATAATAAACAAAGTTTTAACGAAAAATTGCGTTTCGCTTTCATTAACACACACACACACACACGAACGCACTCAAACATACACAATACACATTAAACGCATGTAAGTTTTGCAATTGATTTAGTTTTTTTTTAATTTTTACTGCTACCGCTGTTGTTGTTGAAATGGCATCTTAAGTAGCTTTTTATTATTTGTATTTAAAATTTGTTTATAAATATTAATGAACTTTTAAATAGGCGAAAATTATTTATGCTTTTGTTTTTCTAATTTAACTTAGAAACGCTTCAGTTATTTTTGAAGTTAAGATTGAATTTCAAGATATATTAACTAATTTAAAATTAAAAATAAAAGAAATAGTATATTATAACTACAAAGCAATTAAAAACAGCTTGAAATTAGTTGAATAGTGTTGAAATCAATCTACTGTTTCAGATTTTGCTCAACACTTTAAACTTCATTGAAATTCATTGATAGTTTCAAGCAAATATTTAAAGACTTGTTGAGCAATCAATCCTTTAATTACAAACACTTGAGACATAAATGTAGCAATAATGGAACGTTTAATTTATTGTCACATTTGCCTACACGATAAATTGTACACATTTTTTTAAAGAAAAAATTGCACTAAGATTGTGATATACAGCTTTAAAACATTTTCAAATTACATAGTAGTTGAATTTGCCAGTTTTGTCATTCGTTTTGAGTTTTATGTGTGCATAATGGAATAGAAGTGACAGAAAATCGCTTAAAAATATTGTAACAGATAACGTTGTACCAAATAAGAGTAGATCATAAAGTTACTAATGGTTTTTTGTCTGATTTTTAGTTTGATTTTTTCTTTATTTTAAATCCTATTTTTAATCTGGTTTCTGCTCTGATGACTGATGATTTTTAACTTAGCTTTGATCGCATTTCAGATTCAGGTTTCGTGATTTTTCGTCTGGTTTTTGAATGAATTTTTAGTCTGGTTCTTGATGTGATTTTTAGTCTGGTGTTTGGGCTGATTTTTTCTTTATTTTTGATACTATTTCTGGTCTGGTTTCTACTCTGATGATTAATGATTTTTATTTGGTTTTTTTGCCTGATTTTTAGGCAGGTTTTTGGTCTAATTTCAGATTCAGGTTTCGTTATTTTTAGTCTGGTTTTTGAGTTGATTTTTAGTCTGGTTTTTGGATAAATTTTTTGCCTGATTTTTTATTTATTTTTGATATTTGTGGTCTGGTTTTAGGTCGGATGATTGATGATTTTTAGCTTCATTTTTTCACTGATTTTTAGTCACATTTTTTGTCTGATTTAAGATTCGGGTTTAGTCAGATTTTTGATGTGACTCTTAGTCTGATTTTTGGTTTGATTTTCAGCCTGGTTTTTGGCTTAATTTATAGTCTAGTTCTTGGTAAATAATAATTTGATTTTAGACTGATTTTTGGTTTGATTTTTAGTCCAGTTTTCGAATTAATTTTTGATGATCTGTAGACTGTAGGCTTTGTTGTAATTTTTGGTCAGATTCTTAGTTTATTTTTTAGTCCTTTTATTTGCATTGTAGTGTTATTTTCATGCCGATTTTTAATGATTTTAAGTTTGGTTTTGGTTTATTTTTAGTCCGGGGTTTTTATCTAGCTTTTGTGATTTTTAGCCTTGTGTTTTTTGTCTGTTTTTTTTTTTTAGGATTTTCCGTCTAGTTTTTGACCTTATTTGGTTTGGCTTTTGATCCGGCGTTTGGTTTGGTTTTTAGTTTAGTTTTCAAACAAACTTTCATACCAAATAAATGGTTTTTGATCTGAGTTTAGGTATGAATATTCATCTTATTATTGGGATTATTCTTAGCTAAATTTTTGATTTGGTTTCAGTGAATTAATAATGCAGTGTGCTTGCCTCTTCAATTTTTATTAGTATTTTAATCGATACATATCCAAAATGTTTGGTGTTTTGAGTTTAACAATGAAAACTTTTTATTTCAAAGTTACTTAAAATTTAGCAATTTCTACCCATTACCCACTAGGAAGATAAAACCCAATTTCTTTTAATTGCATCTTTCAAAAGGATGCCACATTAATTTACCTTGGCTATCTGTCTGTCGATTTGACTGCCTGTCTATATACAGTACAATTATGACAATTATATGACGAAATTATTGCAATAGAATGTTAAACATTTTACAATATAACCGCCGCCATAAATGTACGAGTTTTTAACTTTTAATCGATTATGATAAACGAGAGCTAAGTAAGTATGTATGAAAAGCATAGCTGGCAAAACGTGTGAACATTCGAAAAATTTTAAACAATGCAAGCCAAGAGACAGAGAGCTACAGTTACAGTCAAGACATAGTCCCACCAGTCAGCCAGCTAACCAGCCAGCAGAAAAATTAAAGTGAAAGACCGCCAGGCATGCACATGAAGATTGTTAGTGAATGAGTTTGGTGTAGACGCAACAAAAACTGACGTTAAAATGTTGTATATGTTGTGCTGATAAAAAAGGTTGGTTTTTTTTATTATTATTATTTTTTTTTTTAAAAAGCTGGGGAAAAAACATTAAAACTTGAAGACAAACAACAATATAAAGCCGACAGTCCAGAGCGGCGGTAACTTTTCAAAAGGAAACATATTTTTGTGTATAACTAAAAGGGAAAAGCAAAAAAAAAAAAAAGACTGTAGAAAAATATGAGAAGAAAAAAGTTTTCAAAAGAAAACTCAATTATTGACATATGCAATGGATCTTCAAAATCATCATCATCATCTCAACTGCAGTATGAGGTTAACTTAATTAATGAGGTTCGCATACATACAAAAAACTTATTTCTCTTGTTGCGTCTGTGTATTTATTACTAGTTCGCAGGTATCAGTTTCATAAACTTTTGACTCTGTGTAACAGTTGATTGAATAGACATGACAAGATCTAAATAGCACTGAAATAGCAAAGTCCATTCATATTTGATAGGCGCAACACGCTGGAATTCAGAACAATTCTTTCAGACCGTGTCGTACCGCTTAAAATAAATCAAAGAATTCATTCCATTTGTAAAATATTTTTGAAATTTTTTTTGTTGTTGTTCAGTGTTGGACCGGAAAGTCCAGTTTACATTTCAATCCAATGTAAAATTTAATCTAAAATTGTTTTCCGCTCTCCCCCCAAAAACTTTACTTTTGAAAATAAACTGGAATAAAATGAACAAGAAATCAGAATTAGAATTTGATTTAATTTAAACTTAGTAATGTAAACGGATTTCGACTACAGTTTCTTATAGTGTTAGAATATTCAATAGTCAAGGAGTACGTAACTGAAGTATCCGGATACCTCGAAACAATAACTGAAATATTTGAATCTGAATATTTTGATCTGGAGGAACATTTCTGATTGTTGAATCGGGTAGTGTATAACTTACGACTCTATTTAAAAAAGTAGGTCCTCATCTCTTTTCAAGAAGAATTTTGATATGGGTTAACCTTTATGGATCGAATGAAACTAATGATTTTGTTTTGTTGTCAACGTGTTCATCAGAAACTGTCCAGTTCGGACGAAAATTCAAAGTTCAATTCAACTAAAAGAGCTGACGAAATCAACCAAATCCTGACAGCATAAATTGTGATTTACTATCTGGGCATTAAATCACAAGGATCTCATACCTGGGATCCAGATCTATATCGTATATACGGATCTATAAAAAGATAAGCATTATTAGAAACACTTGGTGTAAATGAAAAGAACATAAAAATTCATTATTCGAATTATTGTTATGCAAATAATGTAAACTTGCCCTTAGCATTATTGGCATCGAATGTGAACGCCTTGATCATTGAATGTGCGTCGAGTTTGTGAAAAATCGACCTGAAATCATAATTGTGTTTCTAAGCTTTTTGTTTTACTTTGAAGATTTAATCAAGTTTATAAAATTTATATTGAAAGCACGCTGTCAAAATGCACTCATTTTAAACAATAACAAACTGGGCTAATTGTGTTCATACAGCATCTAAATATTTCAGTTTAGATTTAATACAAAAATTCATTTAAATATAAATTAATAATGACATTATTTATGAACAACAAGTGTCATTCTAATTAAACAAGTTACTTGGAAAAGACACACACACACGCGAATGAGTGCCACAAAAGAACGGAATGTAAAATCTAAAGTCAGCAAATAATGCTTAAATAGATGACTTCAAATAGTAGAAAATATTCATGTAAGTGTGTAAATAATTTCAGGTAATAAATCTCATTAAAAGTGTAAGAGCATCGAATTAACAGTAGAAGAAAAGAAAGAATGAAAGAACCAAGTAGCAGCAGCAGAAACTGGGTTAATTTTCACAGACGATGTTAAACAATAACAACATGAAGAGCGAAATGCGAAAGCTATCCACTGGAATGGCACATGCTGCTCTTCTGCTACTTTGTCTTCCATGTCTACTGCTTCTTCTTTTTAGCTTAATGATCTTACAGGTTTTTTCTTTTCTTTTTACAACCAAGAAGCGCTTGCAATATTTATTATTGTATATATTTTTTCACACATAAATATGAAAAATAACACAAGAGTATATAAAAAAAAAAAAAAAACCAACCAATAACAACAAAGAGATGTAAGACATTGGCAACACGAAAGCACGAGAACTTCACTTTGAAACATGTTTCACAACAAAGTAAATGACAAGCAGGAAAAAAAAGTACCGCAAGTTTGCACAGCAACATGTTGCAAGAAAGATGATTGGTCAGTTTTTCTTTATATACATTTTATATTTTTCTACTTTATGTTTATGGCTGTTTGCCTACCTAACTTCTTTCTACTACTGTGGCAAGCAATTGTCGACTGTCAAGTGTCAACTGTCATTTATTTAAATAGCAATAGTGAAAAAGAAGAGGAAGATGTAGTAGTTAGAAAAAAATATACAGTAAATTGTGAAATGAGAAAAAAAAGTTGTTTGTATGGCTGAACCTTTAAATAGTTAACAACAAGTTGCATTTAAGTACGACGAGTATTTGATGAAATGTCAGCATTTTTAAGTAGCGCCAAAGTCAAGTGTCAGAAAATGTAGAGGAGGTAGAGACACACACACACACACAGCAAGTTTACTGACAGATAATATAAAAATTTCTTAGCAACATTTTTATAAAATTTTCATGAATTTTAATTTATTTTTATCCTTTGTTAAACAAAACAAAAAACAAAAAATATGTGCATATTGCCAAAAAGTATTGCTTTAAACCTGTTCACCACATTTCAATGATGTGTCAAAGTAGTTGTTGTGGTTGTAGTACTGCTGCAAACAAACCAGTGTTGCATGTTAAACGGTTTTTTTTTCTTCTCCTTTTTTATTCATTTGCTGTCGCATGCTTTTTAGCGAATATGTGGCAAGGATGTTGAATTCATTTTATTTTATTTTTTTCTTGGTTTTCGAGTTTGTGGAATACACTTGAAAAATGCAGCTATATCTAATTTTTTATTTTATTTTTGTTGTTGTTACAGCTGAGACTACATAATATTATTATTATTTGGATTGTAAACGAAATTTTTCGGGTTTGTATGTTTGAATGCATGTAAGTTTTGTAGTCATGTTGAAAGTGAAAATAAAAATTGCATATATGGGAGGATGCTGTAAATGCAAAAAGATGAAGAAAAAAAAAAAAACTATTGACATAACAACTTTTTGAATGCATCGACGAATTTAAAAGAAAATAAATGAATTTCTATAACCGGTTGTGTAAAAATTGTGCATACGTATTTTTATGTGAGCTTTAAGTTTTTATTGTTTGAATATTCGATTTGCAGACATGCGCACATGCGCAAGAAAAAGAGATAAGAGTACATTTACCTTTTTACCTCAAGGTCATCTCATCATAGAAAGTGAAGGTAGTTTTAGAAGAAATTTTTTGATTCATAGAAAAATTTATTCGGGTTCGTAGTAGGAAAAAAATATTTGCTCAAATTGAAGAAGTTAAGTTCTGAACATGTTTGTTTTAAAAAATTGTCAGAGAGCAACCAAAAATTGATAGAAGCCTTCATTTAAGGCTACAGTTCGAACCCTAAAAGTGGAGGTTTTTCGAATCTACGCTTTTTTTTCAAACCGGAAGCGATAAAGAAGATCTTCCTTTGCTATCTTCATTCGAGCTTAAAGTTCCAATGTTCAAAGAAAACCTTTTTAGCTTACAAATTTGAATTCCAGTTTCAAATCAAAATTTGAGTGGGTGGAAGCTTCATTTAAATCTAAGATTCTAGCTTTCAGGTTTCTCGTCCAAAACCAAGCTTGAAAAAACCAAGAAACATGTTCCGTACCAAGGGAGGGCCAAATTTTCAAAACAGTGAATTCGTTAAAAAAAATTATCGTTGGTTGAAATTAAAGATTTTAGTTTTAGCCCTCAAGAGATCTTCATTCCTGGTTCTGGGAATTTATTTCAACTTAAAATTATTAAAGGGTCCATGACAGTACCATATCACAATGGCCAACTACAACAACTTATTGTGATATTTGTTGCAATCAAAACCTGACCGAAAAGTTTTTTGTTCCGAGCTTCGTTCAAGTCCACAGTTTCATTTCTCAAACTTTTTGGATTCCAAATCTAAGATTTTTATCCAAACCAAAACTAATTGAAAAAATATTCTTTTGTGATTTTCATTTAAGTTTTAAATTCCAACTTTTAATATGAATTTTTTTGGTTTTCTTCAAACCAAAACCGAAATTCTTGCTAGAAAAGTTTGTAGGTTTCCGAGTTTGATTTTGAATTTTTTCTTGCTTTTCATTTGAGATGTAAAAATGATTTTCATTTAAGTTTTAAATTCCAACTTTTAATATGAATTTTTTTGGTTTTCTTCAAACCAAAACCGAAATTCTTGCTAGAAAAGTTTGTAGGTTTCCGAGTTTGATTTTGAATTTTTTCTTGTTTTTCATTTGAGATGTAAAAATACATGCTTTTAAATAGAAGCTCCTTAGCGATTTTTGAGCTTGAAATTCCAGCCCTGAGCGAAGCTATTGATTTTCGAGTCTGGGTTCCTATTTACAAAAACATTAAGGGGTTATATACGTTTTCATGAGTCAAAAAACCGAAAAAATTTTTATGACTTATTTCGAACAAGTGAGTTTATGTTCAAAATTTCAAAAAGATCGTAAGTAGCAACTCGATTTGATAGGCTGAGAGGAAAAGCGGGCTAAAATTTATATAAGAGCAAAAGTGAAATAATTTAGTGTCAGTGCAAGAATGGCATAAGTAATACGGTTTAGAGTGAAAATGAAATGCCTTAAAAGTAAGAGCAAAAATGGTATAACAATTCTTTCAGAGCAAGAACAGCATAGTTTTTTATTCCGTTTTCGCTCTGAACATATTTCGTTTCACTTATGCTCTGAACATATTTCGTTTTGCTTTTGCTCTTAAATAAAATTATTCCACTTTTTTCTGAACGTAGAAGTTATACCACTTTTCCTCTCAGCCTCTCATTTGTAGCTCGCTACTGTTTATGAATAAAGTGCACTCAAAACTTTAAACGTGATTTTCTCCGAATGATGTTTTTTGAAAAATGCCTTTGCGATGACCACGATATCTCAAAAATACTTGACCAATTCATCTAATTTGTTTCCTAGTTACAATACGGAGTACTTGAACGATCATTCTTTTATGTGCAGTATTTGTCTTAACCAATAATTTTTTTTAGACGCGCATCAGGACAAGAGCTACAACTTCTACAATTTTCAATATTTCTTCATATCCGACCGCTCTTTTTTCGTAAGAATATGAACTATGTATACCTGTTATGCTGATTTTAATGTTTCTCGTACCAAAACGTATGTAACCCCTTAACGGAGAATATTTTCTTCAAGTCAAATTTCTGCCTTTCAGAGAAGTTTTTAGGGTGACGAATTTGAATTTCTGTTCTAAAAAAAAAATTACTTTAAAAATTTTGCACTCACGTCAAAAATTGTATACCTTTGGGAAGATAAGTTTTCAGCTTTCTGAATCTGGATTTTTGTCCCACAAGGGTCAAACTTTCAAGGAAAATTTTTAGATAGACAAATCTCAATATCTATTTCAAACCAAAATTTGCCAAAGAAAATATTTATTTGCAATCTTCATTTAAGTGAAAAATGTTTGCCCTTAAATAGAAGTTTTCGTTTAGCAAATCTGAATGTTAGTTCCAAACAAAAACTGATAAAAAAAAAGTTTTGGTTTGCGATGTTCATTCAAAGAAATGTTTTCTAGTTTCCAAAACTGAATTTTTGTTTTAAACCAAAATTTAAAAAGAAAGACTTCGATCTTTATTTAAGTAAACAATTTCTACATTTCATAGAAGAAGAAGCTTTCATGTTTTTAAATCTGATTCGAATTTCTGTTCAATTTTATAATTCCAGCTTTCTAAGACACATTTTTCGTTTGCAAATCTATCATTTTGTTTCAAGCTGAAACTGATAACGAAGTTTGTTTTTTTTTGGTAATCTTCATTCAAATTTTAAAATTCTACCCGAAACCGAAATGCTTTAGTATAAGACTCTCGATTTTTTTATAAATTAAAGCTTGCAAAGTTATTCTTCATTCATGCCTAGAAATCCAACTTTTAAAAAGAGTTGTCTGGTTCATGAAGCTAGGTTTTTACAATAACCAAAGTCTGGCACAATCTCGCAGAATGAATATGTTTTTTTTCATACTTTTCCGAATTTGTTCAATAATTTTGGAGAAATTTAGGAAAATTATCATAACTACATTGTTCTTACTCTAGGGCACAAAGCAAAGTTTTTTATGGGTTTTTCATTATAATCAAATCCTGCACCATTTTTTTACAAAGACCGCAACTATATTTTTACCTTTTCCGAATCCATTTGACAACGTCTGAGATATTCAGGAAATTTTTCATAAATATTGCCATATTTCTTGCTTTAGAATAAGACTTGCGAAGCAGCGTGAAAGCTCTTCCATATTTAAAGCTATTCTGTTTTTAATTGTAAAAAAATTTGGGAAAACCGTGAAAGTTTCAATGTATTTCTCGATCGATTTTCAAAAAAATTATATATTTGGAGCATTTTGAAAATAATTCTTCAGAGATCCAGATGACCTGAAAAAATTATAAATTTAATTGTGATCTCAATGAAGAAAGCTTACGAAAAATTGCCTCTTTACGCGTTATATTGAAAACATGAATTTTATAGAACTGTGCATTTGAAAAAGATAAAAAATTATTCAATAATAAATTCTTGACATCTTTTCAAAATTGCAGATCAAAAAATCTGCCAAAGATAATCCATAAATAGAAAAGTGGAAAAAACAGCTTGAAAGATTTAAGATAAATAATAGAATACTTAATGTTAAGCATTTTATGATCCAATTAAGTTAAGTGCATTAACGCAAATTAACAATAAATTGGAAAAAAGAAAGAAAATGTGTAAACAATTAGAAAACCATTAAAAATAAAACAAAGCAAAAGAAAAAACCAAGAAATAAAATATATTTTGAAATCACACCAAATCAAATAAACAAAATATCAGTTTAATAAGAAAATAAACTAAGGCAAACCAAAATAAACAAATGAAATACAAAAACAGAAAAAAATAAAATATATACATATAACGTAAGTAGAAAATCAACTCAAAATTTGTTTGGCTTTTTAATTTGGTTTTTTTATTTTCATGCAAAATTTTAGCAAACAAGCCCAAAAAAAAAAAAATTATAAATAAATAAAAAAAAAAACAAAACCAATAGTATAGACTTATTGTGAAACAACAAATCCAATTAAAAGTATTTTTATGTTGTCAAATAAAAACATAAGAAATAAACAGCAAAAACAACAACAAAAATAACTACAACAATTAAAGAAGTGTAAATAATTGGTCAAAAAAGAATATAGCCAACAAATAACAAAAAAAAAAAAATAAATAAAATATTAATGGCGCCTTTGTATGTCGCAAATAAATTTAAATTCACTTAAGTTAAATGCAAAAACAAAACACGGCGAAAGACCAAAAGATCAAGACAAAGAACAGATTATTTAGGGTGTAAACATTATTGTAAATATACACTGCGAAAAAAAAGGAAACAAATGATTGTAATGAATTAACAAAATAAGCTGCTCCCAGAAATGTCAAACAACATCAAAAAACAAAAGCAGCAAACATGAAGTAAAAAAATAATTTGCCAATAAAAATAACATCATTCCAAATGTTCAGGTTAATTAAGTTTATAATTGTTTCAAATTATCAGCGGAGACTTACAAAAAAAAAAAAAAACATTTAATTTCCATTTAAAGAAAATTTTAAGTTTTTTTGCGTAATTTTAGTTTTATTTTACATTTTTTTTACAGGAGAAGCAAACAAACTTTCTAAAAAGTAGTTCAGCTGCAAGGGCACCAACAAATTCAATTCTGAAATAAAATGTAAACTTTGTTTTATTTTTAGTAAAACTAAATCACTTTCTACTTTATCCATAAAATAAACGAAAATGTCATTTAGCGCCTTATTAAATATTAATGACATTATGTAACTATTGCGTTAAATTCAGTGGAAATTGAGAGGAAAAAACTTTATGCAAAGGAATTTTAATTATAAAACTTTGTTAACTAAATTTAAATTAGGTAATTTAATTGATTTGCAATTACGAAATGAAATGGAATTCAAATGAGCATAGCAAATGTTTGCGATTAATTTGATATAAAAAAAACTTTAAAGAATTAAACGCTCGAGTAGTTTGTAGTTTAATAACTATTTATAATGAAGATTAGTTAAAGCTGCTTAATAGAAGTTGTAAGCAAAACTATAAAAATACCAAGAAAAACTATACGAAAAAACGGGTCAAGATTAATACATAAAATATAACAAACAAAAAAATTCCTAGAGTACTTGGTGAATCTAGTGCGAACACGCCGCAGGTAAATACTTTTTTGAGGAAGTAAAAAATGTTGTCAGAACTTACTCTGAAGATCGACTATCTTTCAAAAACCTACTGCAGCCGATTGTAAATATAATAAAGACCATGCCAGAAAAAAATTCGACAAAAATTAAAATCACCATGAAAAATTCTTTCAATACTAAGAAATAATAAAAAAAAAAAATTTATTATAAATATAAAATAGCAAGAATGCTCCAATAATATTGAAAGCTAAAGTTTTAAAATCGTGCTCGAATTCTATAGCATGAAATTATTATTAACCCTTTCACTCCTGAATCATGAAGGCGCCGTAGGAAAAGATTAGAATGGAAATTATGAAATTATGAGCGAGGAGAGTACTTAAGGTGGTAGCACATTAAAATGAAAGTGATTTTAGTATTGCGGGGGGGGGGGGGGGGGGCAAGAGGTGGAAGCCATTGAGTATTGGGTACATTGGAATGATATGAAGTGAAATGGAATCTTTTAACGTTTTTTTTCTTATTTTGTTTCGAAAAAACTTGGAAAATACTTGTAACTTTTTTTTCCTGAAGCAAATATCATGAAACAGAAAAATCCAGAACAAGTGAGAGTTGCCAAAGATATGTAAAAAGTTTTCAGTGTTACCAATAAGAATTTTTTACGATTTAGGTAGGAATATTATCATTTGGCTAATATTTTTTAAATGAAAATAGCCCGGCGAATGGAAATTTAAATATTGAATGTAAGTGTTATGGCTATCATGGGAAGGAAAGGGTTAATTAAAAAGTTATGCACTGCGACTTGCAGATTTGTTGTGCCCGTCAACGACTTATATCAAATCAATTGTTCCTATCTGAAAGAGATTTTGGTAGCAAGCCTACTAGTAGATATTTCGACAATTCCATCTGGTATTTGGTGATAACCGAGGTCCTATTCTATGTATTGCACTTAAGTGTATGAGACGTTTTGGACTGCTTCAGACCTGGAGTGGCGCAATATGATTTCCGAAGCTTTTTTGCCCTCTTGATTATCACATAGTTTCTTTTGCCATTCAGATTTCAGGAAACTGCTTCATAAGAGAATCAATATTCTTCTCGCTCAGACAACACCCTGACCAGACATTTTCTCAAGACCCTAAAGATTTTCTTCTCTTTCTCTTTCCCAGCAGTTGTCTAGTTCTATTCGTCCAGATTATCGCTTCATATGCGAATATTGGCCATTTAATTACAGTATACACTTTGGTGTACATCCATACCTTCAATGCGATTAAGATTTGATTTTTTATTTCCCGCTTCACTTCTAATCTATCGAATAAGATAGGTTTGAGGTATTTTAGTATATATTTATTTGCAAATGACACAACAGATGGTTTTAATTCGGATAAAGTGGAACTTATTAAGAAATGTTGTATAGGACCATATCACTTCTTGAGGCTGGCAATCTCCTATTTGAAACTAATCTGCACAGCTCCATCGAATTCTCTGATATTAAAGAAGAAGCATTGAATATTTTGAGTTCAAATGCTGGCAAAATGTTGCAGTCCCCTTTTTATAAACTTGAGAATCAATAGAATTAACGTTTAAAACTAATCTAACCTTGAAATATTTGTATGAATTATCAGCTAAACCCAAGTATAACCACTAATTTGTAATAATCCAAGTTATTTCACAAAAATTCACTCAAAATTTTTAACAAAGTACAAAGTTCTTTAATTGGCATACATATTATAGATAGATATATTTGTTTCAAAGCTCAAGATAATCCGAAATTGAAAATGCAATAGAATACCCAGTCGGAAATTAACTAAAGCTAGTTAGTTTTAATCATGTTCTCTACAAGATAAGTATAAACTAATTAGTAAAACTAATTAACGCATAAGGTTTAGTTAAATGTAAAAGGTTTTTGAATGTTTTATACAGGGATGAAAAATACGCAAAACAATACCAGTTCCAGACCTGAATCTGGGGGAAAAATTTTAGCGCAGGTTTCAGTGAGATTGCAAATTTTTTTATTTTTTTATAGAACTTAAATTTCCAGCCAACGATTTTATCAAATATTAGTAGCTTATATAAGATATTGAAAAATTAAGAACTATCACTAAGATCACTGATGAGGAATTGTGGCGGATTCCGAAACGGCCGTCTGATTTGCCCGTCTCTATATACATTATTGTTGTGATGACTACATTTGTCCATTAACCTGTTTATATATAACTTCAAATAACGAAATTGACATGAACTAAAGTCATGACTTTGAAAATGAACCTCTAGATTTAATTTTCATAGTCTCCTAAAAAACTATCATGAACAAACTTTGTTTTTTTTTTTTTGGTCCATAATTCTTCAGAATTTTTTCTCGGAAATCTTGACAGATAAGAGAAGTTCTATTATCTATGTTGTTGGGGATATCACTGGAATAGTTTCGCAACATTTTCTACTACAAGAACTAGTATATATTCTATGGATGAGTCTGTCAAAAAGTTGAGAACATAAGCGTTTGTTTCGAAGTTTTTAGTACCATAAGTTCAATTATTTCGTTTACTGATGGGGTGGTTGTGATATAACTGAGAAAATTAAAAATTTTTGTAGTATTTTTTTTTTTTTTTTATGCATAATCCAGTTTAGTTTTCAGCCTGCTGGTTTAGGATTTTATTCGTTTTTTTTTTTTTAGTTTATTATTATCTCCAATAGTTTATTATTTCATTCATATTTCTAACCGACTGATTTCCTGCTGGGGAAAATGAAATACTGTAAGAAATTAATTAATGAAAAAAATTGACACTTCCCTTTATGATAAGATGCCATCATCACAAGTTAATACAATAAAACAAAAATATAAGTTAATTTAATTAAAAAGTAAAGGTAGTACACACATTGATGGAGAATTCATTCACAGGCAAAAACAAACAAATTATCAAAAATTACTTTGAACTTGACAAATTTTGAAGTACAAAAATATAATTAAAATTACATTTGAGAATATAAAAAGTATCTACAAAAGAACTGAAACTTAAAAAAAAAAAAAAACGAATAACTTGAAATTTATATTAATGGAAAATATTTACTCTTTTCATACACATGAAACATATAAAAATTTAAAGCTTTTACACTTCGCACTCGAATTTCATATTAACCAAGGAGGCCAGCCAGTGGCAAGTCTAATTAAAATGATATTAAAGTTCAACATAAACTTATAGTTATAGAGCATGCATATAGTACATATGAACATATTTTTACTGTAAAATTATGAATAAAACTAACCTTGACATTTAAAAAAAACTAAGGCTTAATGCTTTTTTATTTTTTTTGATTTACTGCCCTTTTATTATTCCCCGAATTCAATATGAAACCAACTAACACACCAGCCGCCGAAAGAGATGAAACAGATGTAGGTAGTTTTCATCATATGAATCTATTAAAGTTTGTGCAATACATTTTTCTTAGGAAATTAATATTAATGTTCAGATCTTAAACGGAAGTTATTATTATTTTTTTTTTTTTTTTTTTTTTTAAATAATTTATAGCTAAAACGAAGAAAAAAAAAAGCTTACAGACTTTAATGTGAAGTAATATTGAAAACAATTTGCAGTTTATTAATATATTAAAATATTATTTCAGAGTTGCGAAATGCATTTCCTTTTGCAACTATTGTGCAATAGAAACTATTATTTGGTAATTTTATATTAATGCAGGATGCATTGTCTTAAGAGTGTGGAAGTAAAAAAAAAAAAAAAACAGGAGTATAAACGAAAACACGTGAAAATGCGTTTCAAAGGACTTCTATACAGGGTGACAATTGTAAAGTGACGCAAGTTTAATACTCTGCAACAAGCTTTGCCATTTACCGTTACTTTAATTTAAAAAACAAATTCATCATTGGCTTTGCTTTTAATTTCATTTGAATTTTTGTTATTACATTTTGAAATTTCCATAAAAATGGACAAGGAAAATATTCGTCGTGAAATTATGAAATTTCATTTGGCAAATTATAGTAGCCGTCAAATTGCAAAGGCTTTAAATTTGTCAAGTCGTACGGTAGACCGAGCTATTATTCGATATAATGAAACTGGGGATTTCGGAGATAGAGACCGGGGTAAACTTTCAACAGTTGCCACTACTGGTTTAACAGAAAAAATTCGTAAACGAATCAAGCTAAATCCAAGGCGCTCAATGAGAAAAATCGCTAAGGAAGTGGGAGTAAACCGTGAAACAGTGCGAATCATTGCAAAATCAAAGCTTAATCTTAAGCCGTACAAGCTCCGAAAAGCTCAAGATCTGACACAAAAAAAGAAAGATTTGCGACTGCAAAGATGCAAGGCGTTGCTACGCTCCTCCGTGTTAAAAAATGTTGAAAATATCTTGTATACAGATGAAAAAATTTTCACGGTTGAACAGCATTTCAATGCGCAAAATGACCGACTGTGGCTAACATCATCATCGCAACAAAATAGGACTGTTGGCTGAGTTCAAAAGCCAGCTTCCGTTATGGTATGGGCTGGAGTTTCCGCTAATGCCAGAATCCCTCTAATATTCGTTGAAGAGGGTGTTAAAATTGACCAGGTTGTTTATCGGAGCATTTTAAATGAACATGTTCTTCCCTGGGCCCAAGATACATTTGGAAATGAAAACTGGACTTTCCAGCAAGATTCTGCACCTTCCCACATGGCAAAATTAACGCAAACATGGAGAAAAGACAATTTTTCTGGATTCATAACATCTCAAGAATGGCCACCATACTCCCCAGACTTGAATCCAATGGACTACTTTATTTGGAGTATTTTAGAGAGTAAGGCTTGTGCATCTAAACACCACAGTCTGGAGTCGCTGACAAATTCATTAGAGAAAGCCTGGACTGAAATTGATCAGGAAGTCCTGCGGCGAACAGTCCTACGATTTCCGGATCGATTGAAGGCATGTGTGCAGGCTAAAGAAGGTTATATTGAATGAGGTGGGGTTCAAATGAATGCTTATATATTCAGCAATGTTAACACTTAATTGTACTTAATGGAAGTACGTCCTTTTGAAATTAACTGCTGAAATGTGTGCGTCACTTTACGATTGTCACCCTGTATAGTTTCCTCTTATTATCTTAGCAATTTTCCATAACATTGACTACTGGTATTTATACTGTAAAGTTTTATTTTATTTTTTTTTATTTGATGCATATAGCATTGGAAGTTGTACTTTATTTCCTTTGAAAATTAGAGAACTCACTGTAATGAACTTTGTACAATTTAAATCTCTAA
Source organism: Toxonevra muliebris (assembly GCA_963691655.1). NCBI lineage: Eukaryota > Metazoa > Arthropoda > Insecta > Diptera > Pallopteridae > Toxonevra > Toxonevra muliebris. The sequence continues at coordinate 17,829,926 of OY829327.1, read as the reverse complement.
AATATATTTGTATACTTTATTTAAAATTCTGTTCCAAAAATCCGATTGCATAACCGGAACGAACAGCAAAAACTTTAATCTTATCAGATCCAATTTTTTATTGGAGATTAGAATAAATATGATTAAACTTGAAATAATCTTATCGTCTTGAACTAGTTAAATATGAACAAAAAACTTCGTGATAGTGTTTTATTATTGGCAGAATTTTTATGAGTGTCACCGAAAAAAAAATGAAAATTTTGCTGACGAAAGTGGCGAACAATTTTGCATATAATCAATCTATAAAAAATAAAACAAATAAAATAAAAATATAATAAAACTGCAATACTGGGAATGAATACGTAAAAGAAAAGAACACATCAGAAATTAGAGCATTTGAGATAATAAACCTTAAAAAAACAAAAATAAAAAGAGGCACCAAAAATAATATGAATAATTCTGATGAAATCGACAAAAAGCTTGAAAAAACTAAGAAAAAAAATTAAAATAATTTTTTTGCGCGCCTTTACTTAGTAAACTTAGTAAAGTGATTTTTAATAGTCTTCCTGAAACTACTACTATAAACCAACCACCTACAATCCCAAAATAGGACAAATTGAAAACGTTATGAATAAATATTAATAATAACTGCTTTTCTCTTGAGAGTGAGAAACCAACAAAATTTGTATTTAAATTATTTCGAGAAGAAATAAAGAATTGTTGCTCTTACATTCTTTGGTTTGGATTATTTGTTGCAAGTGCAGTTCTCTTGGGGCGATGTGCATAAAGTAATACAAAAAAAAGAAAAAACTAACCAAGAAACACATGCAACAAACAACTGCAACAGCAGCAACAACACATTTATGGCCAATTGTGAATAGCTGCAGCAGCGGCTATATAAATGCAATATAAATGAAGAAAGAATAACGGCTTCAAAAAACAAAAACAAAACAAAAATATACAAAAAAAAAAAAAAGAAAGTAAAATGAAAAGAATTAAGTACAGACTTTTGAAGCCTCAAAAGAAAATGTGCCATAAAAATCAAGGAAAAATCATAAAAAATGAAGTAAGTTGCTCGTGGTTGGTGGTGGTAGGAAATAAGAAATAACTAAAGTATGATATTCTTTTCTCGTATACTTTATACGATTTTTTTTTTTTTTTTTGTAAATAATGGGCGGTAAATGTCATGACAAAATCATAATGGAATAAAATTACATACTTTCAAAGTAATGAAACGATACCAGATATCGTCCACCGACCCACACAGATTCTTTTACTGCAGCTTGTTGCTTTTGCTTCTTGTGCACTTAAGTCATTTAAGGATTCATTTACGCAATTATCTGGCAAGCTCAACAAGAAATCGCATAGTCAAAAAAAAAAAAAAATAAATAAATAAAACAGGAATATCATGACGACACTAATGGCAATACTAAAAAGATGTTTATACTAACTTTTAATATGTCCTCGATGACATTTTTAATGACATTGTCATGTGACATGGTATTCAAATTTTATATCAGTGGTTATATCGGGGTGGTAGAATCGGGGAAATTATTTAAAAAGGCCAGAAAGGAAAAGCTCAGATTTGTAGGTTTAGCCAATGACTGTTATCAATAGTGAGTGATTAGATTTTAAGATAGGCAGGAAGGGATTAAGGCCTTCAGTAGGACTCAATCAACTGGACTATTATACTTTACCTTAACCCAGTAATACCTAGCGGTGCCATATGGCACCTTTTCGCTGAGCCAGGTTCAAAAAAGTTACTTTCTTGACCTGTCTACTTTGGTTCCCGTTCGTCCTTAATGGTTTAATATTAGAGATCTTTTGTTGAAACATTGAATCATATGCACAGAAGATATGTTTTGAATGCTAATAGTCAGAAATCAAAGATACTAAGAACTGCTGGGGAAGATGGATAGAAGTAAAGTTATTAACCCTTTGACGCCCGAATTTTAACGGGGCTTGATAGAAACCATTTGTTTTGAAATTACGGTTAATTAGGTCGACCACAATCATTATACCAAATTTCTACTGCTACTACATTGATTTGTTTGTCCTTTATTAAAGGTTAAAAAAACATAGTTATGAAACTATATACAACCCCTGGATATCTTTTTTTCTCCAATTTTTTGATTTTCATATTCTCTTATCTTTTATAAACATATCTGATAAAGAAAATTTGCACTTAAGCACATTTTTTTTTTTTTTTTTTCAAAACATAGTGCAAAAGATTTTACTACAAAATTTTGCACTTAGGTTTATTGCTGGACTTCAAAGACAAAACATTAAAAAAAAATTACTTAAGCAAGAAATTTGAAATGTTCGACAATCAGCAAACGTGTAGAATACCTAACAGAAGTAATATATTATTATTAGTGAAATTTGTTAAACACCTATTTTATGCCACATTAAAGTGAATGTTGCATATACGCAACATTGGGTATGAAAGAGTTTAAGTTATTGGTAGTACTTTTTTTGATTGATCGAAACCAAACGAATAACAAACGAACAAACCAGTGCCAGCGATCCTTAGAACAAACGCTTCTTTTTGGAAGACCTGAGTTAGAACCTCTTACATGGATCTTCTTACGGCACCAATCATCATTATCCAGTTTGCATCACAATAGTTTTGCCTTTTATTTTTACTGATAAAAAGCAATTATAGAATACTGCAATTAAAAAAAATTTATATCTGAATTCAACTTTTTCTCTGATTTTGCACATTAGTAAGGGAAAGTCCTTACATTAATGCCCAATACTTAAATGACTTTTATAATATATTTTAGAGTAACTCTGAAGAGTAAAGTGTTATTCGTTGTTTATCAAAAAAGTTAAGTGTAAAATTTTTAAAAATAAAGTTTTTTTTTTTAAACTTTCTCAATAGCCACAAAGTGAAAATTACTCAACGTTTTTTGAAGGAAAATCTATTCAAAATGAATTTCGATTTGAAGGAAAATCTATTCAAAATGAATTTCGATATAATTTTATCATCGAAAAGTTTTGTGTTAACATGCAAAAGTTGCGTCGTTTGGTTAATATGGGCCACTTGAGTCGGATGAGTTGGGACGGCCAACAATTTCTGAGTTTTGTAAATTTATCATATTTTTAGTGAATTTCAATTTACAGGGTGACAATTGTAAAGTGACGCAAGTTTAATACTCTGCAGCAAGCTTTGCCATTTACCGTTACTTTAATTTAAAAAGCAAATTCATTCATCATTGGCTTTGCTTTAAATTTCATTTGAATTTTTGTTATTACATTTTGAAATTTCCATAAAAATGGACAAGGAAAATATTCGGTGTGAAATTATGAAATTTCATTTGGCAAATTATAGTAGCCGTCAAATTGTAAAGGCTTTAAATTTGTCAAGTCGTACGGTAGACCGAGCTATTATTCGATATAATGAAACTGGGGGTTTTGGAGATAGAGACCGGGGAAAATTTTCAACAGTTGCCACTACTGGTTTAACAGAAAAAATTCGTAAACGAATCAAGCGAAATCCAAGGCGCTCAATGAGAAAAATCACTAAGGAAGTGGGAGTAAACCGTGAAACAGTGCGAATCATTGCAAAATCAAAGCTTAATCTTAAGCCGTACAAGCTCCGAAAAGCTCAAGATCTGACACAAAAAAAGAAAGATTTGCGACTGCAAAGATGCAAGGCGTTGCTACGCTCCTCCGTGTTAAAAAATGTTGAAAATATCTTGTTTACAGATGAAAAAATTTTCACGGTTGAACAAAATTTCAATGCGCAAAATGACCGAATGTGGCTAACATCATCATCGCAACAAAATAGGACTGTTGGCCGAGTTCAAAAGCCAGCTTCCGTTATGGTATGGGCTGGAGTTTCCGCTAATACCAGAACCCCTCTAATATTCGTTGAAGAGGGTGTTAAAATTGACCAGGTTGTTTATCGGAGCATTTTAAATGACCATGTTCTTCCCTGGGCCTAAGCTACATTTGGAAATGAAAACTGGACTTTCCAGCAAGATTCTGCACCTTCCCACATGGCAAAATTAACGCAAACATGTATAAAAGACAATTTTTCTGGATTCATAACATCTCAAGAATGGCCACCATACTCCCCAGATTTGAATCCAATGGACTACTCTATTTGGAGTATTTTAGAGAGTAAGGCTTGTGCATCTCAACACCACAGTCTGGAGTCGCTGACAAATTCATTAGAGAAAGCCTGGACTGAAATTGATCAGGAAGTCCTGCGGCGAACAGTCCTACGATTTCCGGATCGATTGAAGGCATGTGTGCAGGCTAAAGGAGGTTATTTGAAGTTATATATAAACAGGTTAATGAACAAATGTAGTCATCACAACAACAATGTATATAGAGCCTGTTTATATATAACTTCAAATAACGAAATTAACATGAACTTAAGTCATGACTTTGAAAATTAACCTCTAGATTTAATTTTCATAGTCTCCTAAAAAACTATCATGAACTGATCGAATGGGGACCGTTCAGAAAAAATGACACCTAGAATCATTTTCTCACACACACACACTCTCCCATGTACTAGACTTTCAAATAACGAACTGTTATGCAGACTAGCTACGATGGGGAAAAAACAACAACATAAGTGTATAGAACGGTAGTGGTAGTTTCTTTCAATATCACTATTCAGTGAAGATATTTGGAATCAAATCCATAATTCTGGGTTATGATTTCAAATATTAGTAGCTTATATGGGATATTGAAAGATTAAGAACTACCACTAAGATCACTGATGAGGAATTGTGGCGGATTCCGAAACGGCCGTCTGATTTGCCCGTCTCTATATACATTGTTGTTGTGATGACTACATTTGTTCATTAACCTGTTTATATATAACTTCAAATAACGAAATTAACATGAACTTAAGTCATGACTTTGAAAATTAACCTCTAGATTTAATTTTCATAGTCTCCTAAAAAACTATCATGAACTGATCGAATGGGGACCGTTCAGAAAAAATGACACCTAGAATCATTTTCTCACACACACACACTCTCCCATGTACTAGACTTTCAAATAACGAACTGTTATGCAGACTAGCTACGATGGGAAAAAAACAACAACATAAGTGTATAGAACGGTAGTGGTAGTTTCTTTCAATATCACTATTCAGTGAAGATATTTGGAATCAAATCCATAATTCTGGGTTATGATTTCAAATATTAGTAGCTTATATGGGATATTGAAAGATTAAGAACTACCACTAAGATCACTGATGAGGAATTGTGGCGGATTCCGAAACGGCCGTCTGATTTGCCCGTCTCTATATACATTGTTGTTGTGATGACTACATTTGTTCATTAACCTGTTTATATATAACTTCAAATAACGAAATTAACATGAACTTAAGTCATGACTTTGAAAATTAACCTCTAGATTTAATTTTCATAGTCTCCTAAAAAACTATCATAAAGGAGGTTATATTGAATGAGGTGGGGTTCAAATGAATGCTTATATATTCAGCAATGTTAACACTTAATTGTACTTAATGGAAGTACGTTCTTTTGAAAATAACTGCTGAAATGTGTGCGTCACTTTACGATTGTCACCCTGTATAGAGTTTCGCCGTATTTTTTTATGTTTATATTCAGTTCCGGAAATACCAAAATGACAGCAAAAAGCCGAACATAAAGTCACTGATTTTGCAGACGATGATGACGACAAATCCGCTTCGACAAATTCATGTTAAATTCAAAAAAAAAAAAAAAAAAAAAAAAATGAAAATACACCGTTATAATTTTTTTATTTTTTTTAGTTATTGCTCACATATCTTGGATAATTTCAGGGCTGTCCGAAAATACGACTCAACTTTGTTTTTGGAACATAACAGAAGAACTCTCTTCGGCGAACAGTTCCCTTCTGAGGTTCACCTTCCAATGATATCTTTTATTTGAAATATTGTCCGATATATTTTTTTTGAACTGGTCATCAAAACCTGGTCCAACTCACCCGACATTACCCTATCGCTTATATAAATGCATAGCTATTATCACCTGATTTTGTTGAATTTTTTTGTACCAGGATTTGTTGGATCAGGAATCTCTTATTTGGTGTTTATTTTGATCTAAAAAAATATTTCAAAAAAGGCTCCGGAGCAAAAGTTTCAACAATTATGGACAATATGAATTTTTTCTTGTATTGAAGCATTCATCAATTAACCAGCCGATTTTGACGTGCACCAGGGTTTTTGAGCTAAATAACCCTTTTTGGGCCTTTATTTGATGTAAAAAATATGCCACAGTAGGCTCCTAAGCAAAACTTAGTATAAGTTTTATAAACCTAAAAATGTGGAAGACGGTTGCTTTTTTTTTTAATTGTATCAAACTTTCTGACCAGAGATTGGGATTAACATTTTGTCAATTTGAAATTTTTGTGATTTGATTAACCCTTTGACACCCGAATTTTAATGGGGCGGGCTTGATAGAAACGTTTTGTTTTGAGATTATAGTTACTTAGGTTTTCCAAAAAAATACCTACGTAACTGTAGACAACCATTGGATAGTACAATTCCACCAATTTTTTGATTTCCATATTCTCTTATCTTTCATAAACATATTTGATAAAGAAAATTTCCACTTTGTAAAAATTAAACGCATTTTTTTTTTTCAAAAAATAGTTTAAAAGATTTTACTACAAATTTTTGCACTGTGGTTTTTTGCTGGACTTCAAAGACAAAACATTAAAAAAAATTAAAAAATTATTTAAGCAGGAAACTTAAAGTTTTCGGTCATCAACAAACTTGAAGAATACCTAACAGAACTGAATACATATAGCGTTAATAGTAAAAAAATTTTAACAAATTATCTATGGCACATAAAAGTGAATGCTGCATATATGCAACATTGGGTATAAAAGAGTTAAAGATAGTCTGATTTGGATTGAAATTTTTTACAAATTTTGTTTATTGTTAAAGCTAAATACAATATTGCACAACTATAACGTATACTCTAAATGAAAATACTATATGAAAAACCACAAAATACTTTTCCTGCAATTTCTTCTTTAACCATACATTATACATTTTGTTTCCTTTTTTCTTTTAACACTTAAAATTCCCCGCAAAAAGTAAATGTGGTAAAAATTTAATTTCCAATTTGTGCATTTACAAAAAAAAAAAAAAAAATTATTAATCTTCCCACATAAGTGCCTTGGTAGCTGGTAAACTAGCGAACAAAAGGCGGTAGCGGTTTTACATTTACTACTGTAACAACTACTGAAAAAGTGTTTTTTGAAGTGCGTTAATTGTAGATGCGGATATGAGTTTATATGTATACACCTCAACAACAATTCCTTTCCTCCCTACCCCCTCCAAACTTTTTTCTTTTATAACACACACTCAAAGGAGAAGTAAATGGTAAAAGGAAAATGTTGAAAAATAATAATAATAAGTTTCAAATTACATTTTGGTGCTTAAAAAAACAACAAATGTTGCTGGCTGGTGTGGTTATTATTGGTGGTATGGTATGATGTGGTGTGTGGTATGTATTATTAAATATTTTTGTTGTAAAAATTTATGCTTTTAAATGTTTCGGTTTTGGAGAAGGAAATTAATCGGAAAGCAAATTTAATAATACATAAAAAAATACTTGTATTTGCATAATAAAACTTCCGTTTATATTATTTCTTTCTTTAACCAACCACAATTTGCAAAAATACATAAATAACTAGGTGCTAGTCAGTAAAAAAAAAAAAAAAAAAACAAAAACCATAATAATTGCAGCAACAGCAAAATAACAAAAAACATTAACAACAATTCCCCTCAATCTATTGGCATTAATATTCAAGTGCAAGTTCAAAAACGCAACGGCAGCAACAACAATCGAACGTCAAAATATAAAATATATATGTATATAAAAAAAAGTTGTTTAATTTCCCGCTTTATTTTTTTTTTTTTAGCTTTCTGTTTCGTCGTCTTCTTCTTATGCTGTTGTTGTTGCCTGCTTGCTTCTACTATCACTTCTTTGTTGCACACACAAATTAGAGTCTTTTGGTTATAAACAAAAAAATTTATACAAAAAAAAAACAAAAATGATAGACACAAAGTCATGCCACACACCACAGTGCAATATCGTGCTGCAAGCAAATGTTGCTGAGGAAGAAGAAGAAGAAGTAAAGTCTTAGACTCAGTCATTTTTGTATAAAAATTTATGTGTTTTTTTATTTGTGGTTTCATAAACATTGAAAAATTTTCCGCATTTTTCTTCTATTTACTTCACATTTCTTGTTGTTGTTGTCGGGTTTAACCAAACTTGTTTCATTACTTTTTTAGCCAACAGCTCTATTACAGTTTAATCGTTGATCTTTCACAATATTTTTATTACCTTTTTTTTTTTTGTATGTTGCTTGTTTATTTGTTAGGTTTATAAATATTTTTTACTTTGAGGAAAGAAACACGCGACTTGGTGTAGTAAGCGTTTTATGTTGTTGTTGTTGCTGCTGCTGCTGCTGCTATTAGCCATATATATTTGGATATACATATGTGTGAATACAAGTTAATTACAATTGCATATTGCATTACCAATAATATTTGTGTTTTTCTTGCACTTTTATTATTTTTTTTTTTTTTTGGTTCCTTCACTTTTTTTTATTATTTTTTTTTTTGTTTTTTGTAATTGTAAATTTTATGATTTTATTAGTTTTCGTTGTGTGTGGGGCATTTTTTTTTCTGCCAATTGCAAATTTATAGTATGAATATTTTATACTTTTTATCAGAAAACATTAAATTCGCTTCAGTTTATTGTCAGGAAAATAATTTTAGTATTTATACTCTGTACAGTATGAGCAGAGTATAAAATATTTGTGTAACTTTCAAGAGGGATTTAGCTTCATTTAAAATAATCAAAGTTAGAAGCTGAACTAATCTTTAAGCTTTAAGCTTAATCTTTAAGGAAATGAAAAAATACCAGTTTCAATCACATAACAAAAAATCTAAATTTTCAAACAAAGCACAAAACGTGACAACTGAAAAAATACCAATCTTTATGATATAATGATAATGAAAATTTTGCAATAAAATCACAAAGATTGGAAAACCATATCCATACATTGTTGTGAAAAACAACACAAACAAATCAGTTAAATCACATAAATGGAAATTGAAAACAAACAAAAAATATCAGTCCAAATGTTTTGATGTAAAAAAGACTACAAGTTGCTATCGAAGCACAAAGATTGATATCTGAAAAAATACCAATCCCAGTCTTGGATATGATAACATCAACTTTCCTTGCATAGACGAAGTTCCAAGAAGTGTTTTAATTTAATTTTAGGTTAAATCTGATACTCTGTTCGACAACAAACTCAAACAACACAACTGCGAAATATTTCGCGAGATATTAACCAAGGCAACTCGTCACGAGTGGAGTGTGGGTAATGTGATATGCCCAGGAGCCATTGAAATGTATACTGATAGCTCCAAATTGGATGGTAATGTTGGGGCTGGAGTTCACTCTGAGCGTTTGAGCATCTCAACGCAGTTTCGCTTCCCTGATCACTGCTGCGTTTTCCAAGCCGAACTCTGGCGATCACTGAAACCGCTAACCTGATAAGATGTAATATGATACCCTGTAGTGATATCTGCATTCTCACTGTTAAACAGACGGCGATAAAATTCCTCCAATGCCCCGCTAACAACTCTTTAATTGCCCTTCAATGTAGATCGTCTCTGAACGAGGTAGCCACGGCATTCAACCTGCGCTTGATATGGATGCCTGGGCATAGCGACATTCAAGGAAACTATAAGGCTGATAATCTGGCCAGACTTGGCAAGACTCTCAGCAATTCACCCATCTCTGGCAACGTGGGTATACCCTTCGCCATATGCAATCAAAATTTAATCAAAACCCACTATTCCCATATTGAAGAAAGCAGATGGAGGATGGAACCTACATGCTTCATTGCTAGACAGTTATGGCCTACACCAAAGTACTCATAAACTTGGACCGAGTCCACATAAACAGGGTAATCTCTATTCTCACTGGACACTGCCTCATTGTTAATTAGCCCGTAGACTAGGCGTACCCAAAACGACTAGTGCAGAAGCTATAAAAATGAAGAAGAGGACGAAACAATACTCCAACTAATATTTAACTGCCTAGCTCTAGCAGCGCGCAGACAAAGAACTCTGGGAGAATCTTTTTATGAAAGACTCACTGAACTTGCATCCTCTGAAATCGGGGACTTACTTGATTACATAGAAAGCACAAAACGGTTTGACTAGGAGGGATCGGAAGGCAACTATTCGCTCCGGGGTATCACAATGGACCAGTAGGTCTCAGTGTGTTCATTTCTCGAACAGCCCCTACAACCTAACCTTATCTACTTTTTTTCTCCGTGAAATATTCGCAGCATGAGTCTAAAGAGAGGTCTACAATATTTTTTATCCCAATTTAAATAATGGTGGTGAAAAAAGACAGAAAACATCTCACTCGTTTACTGCATGACTCAAAATTCAAAACAGCTTTAGATAAAAAGCACATTTAAGGTTTTCAATGGTGGGGAGAAAAACAGTAAGTCGGTAATTTTTCGGCGGACAAAAGCAAAGCAAGGAAATTATTTTTGAAACCCAAACCAAATGGACCAATTAGCAAAGATAACTCGGCAAATACAAATATTGTTAAATTAAGAAATTACGATTTACTTAGAATCGAAAGAAACTTTTCAGAATCTCAATTTCATACTCTGATTCAAACTCCACCAAAACGTTACCTTAGAAACTTAATAGTCATCAAAGACCGCAAGCTAACAGATCAATTCCCTTTTGATTTAACATATTTGTTACTCGTATATGGAGAAAAGAAAGGTTATTGAAAACAGAAAAGGTTTACAACCCCAAGCTAGCAAATCATTTACCTTTTTCTTTACCAGGATAACTAAAATTTTGTTAAGTGGTGAAATAAAGAATTATTTAGAATCAAAAGATACTTTTTTTTAATTTCAACTTGAAACTCTGGGAATATTTTTCTTAATTAAGAGATCTAAAATCTATAAAAAAAAGAAATGTAGACTTCAGTTTTAAAAAATTCTAAAAACTAAGCTGAAGAGGCTGTAATATGTAGTAAGTAAAAATATTCAATCAGAAGCCGACAACATACCTATTTTAATAACTTAACTTCGGCAAGGCCTAAGGTAGTAAACATAAGGAGTGAGATTGAAAAAATCTTAACACACGTTTTACCTAATAATTATTTTTTTTTTTGGAGTAAAATTTAAAAATTTCTTTGATCTTTGAAAAATATGTCAGTTGTTATTTTTAATGACAAACATGTTGATTGATTGTGAGTTTGATCAAAATGAGTGAAGAAAAAGAAGTACGTCTTAACATTATTAAAAATTTTCAAAAAAAATCGAAATTGGTCCTACAAAAAATTGGCCAACGAATTTAAGGTCTGCCGTCAAACTCTTTCCAATGTTATTAAACAGTTTCAGGAGAATTTGACCATCGATAGGAAACCTGGTTCGGGAAGAAAACAAGGACCACATGATATTGGGAAAGCCAAGAAAATAGAAAACATATTGAAAAGATCTCCAAACACATCTGGTAAAAAAGCTGCCCGGTTAGCCCAGTGCTCTGACTATTTGGTGCGACAAGTTAAAGCCAATGCAGGTTTGAAAACATACAAAATCCAAAAAGTTCTGGACAGGAATGCTGCAAAAAATTTAGACGCCCAAAGCAGGGCTCGGAAATTAAAATCGAATTTCATACAAAAATATTCATGTTGTATAATGGACGACGAAACGAATGTACTGGCAGATTTTACGCAGCCTCCGGGTTAACATTTTTATGTTGCTAATGGTCGAGGAAATGTCGAAAAACAATTTAGAATCCAAAAGCAGACAGAATTTCCTAAAAAATTCCTGGTATGGCAAGCTATATGCAGTAGCGGCAAAAGAAGCAAGCCATTTGTTACAGTGGGTTCTATAAATACCGAAATATACATCAAAGAATGTTTGGAAAAAAATACTTCTTCCTTTCATAAGAGAGCACAATGTGTCCACATATTTTTGGCCCGATTTGGCATCATGTCACTACGGCAAGAAAGCTCTGGAGTGGTACCAAAGTAATAACATAGTTTTTGTACCAAGAGAGGCCAATCCTCCAAATTGTCCGGAGCTAAGACCAGTGGAGAGATATTGGGCTCTTGTGAAAATAAACTTAGAGCACAAAAAAGGTGTCACAAAATATCGAAGATTTTAAAAGCAGATGAGCAAACTATTCCAAAAAGTTGTCTGAAACAACTATCAAATCTCTAATGGAAGGCTTACCAAAAAAGGTCCACGAGTTCATAAATAGTGGTTAGAACTATAAAAGTTATATTTTTCTGTAATTTCTAAAATATTATCAATTAAATAAAAAAAAAATCAAAACTCTAAGATCAACCGTTTAAAAATTATTGAATTTTATATATGCTAAGGTTTTTTCAATCTCACTCCTTAATTTCAATGTAGCTCACATTTCTATTATGTGCGATATGTAATTGGATATACATGAAAATAAATTAAAAGAAAAAAAAATACAGACTAATAATAAATGTGAATTAATTAGTAAAAAGTTAATTGTTTGATGAATAGTAAAATCGAAAAAAAAAAAAATAATAATAATAAAAAAATGATAATGAGGTTTTGATTGCATAAAAGTGAAAAGTAAATGTAATACTAAAATTGAATTAAAAAAATTAAACAATAGATAACAAAAAGCATAAATAATAGCAAAAACTACAATGAGAAGAAAAAATAATTAATAAAAACATAAATCAAAATAAGAAGCCAAAAAAAAAAAAGAAATAAATAAAAGTTATTTTATTTAACTTCGAGGTATTTTCTAGATTTCTCATGAAATAAAAACAATTTAATAGCATAAATACCATGCATGTTTTTAAACTCTTTAAACTTGAAAAAAAAAAATAAAAATAATTTAAAATCAATAAAAACAAAATATTGAAAAAATTTCAAAAAAAATAAATAAATGAAACAAAATTGAATATCAATTATGCAATTAAAAAAAAAAAATGACGACAATGACACAACAACTTTTTTTATATTTATCAAAAAATATATACAAGAAAATAAATCAAAAAAATAAAAAATTATTCGGCGAAAATAATTGCGAAATTTTAAACAAGTCACGGAAATGCCTTGAGAAAAAAAAAAATTATATTAAAAAACCAAAAATATTTTACTTTTATTTATTGTAATCAGGCAGAAAATAATTAAGGTTTTTTTTTTCACTTAAGTACAAACTCAATAACAATGACGACGACGATTCATCAGATCGATGGATGTTGTTATTTGTTTAACCTAAATATTTTGTAGGTATTTTTTGTTTTTGTAACAGTAGTTGTTTCGAAACGAAAAAACATAATAATAACCAGGGCTTAAAATATTTCGCTATGAAAACACTAGAAAAATGAGAAATGAAAAAACTAGAAAACACCACTACACTAATGTTTTTTTTTTTCTTTTATGTTGAATGCAAAAATGTGCTACAAAAATGCTAAGCGGTTTAAAATAGTTCTGTCTGTACAGCTGACGCAAAAGTTGGGAAGAAAAAATAGAAATAGACACTGACAGTTAAAACATCACACACTAGAAAATTAATGAATTAGTCACAATAAATAGACAAAATGTGTCAAAAAAAAGAAAAAGTTGAAACGGAAATTTTGCAAAAAAAAAAAAAAAATTAAAGAAAAAATTTACAACAAAAACGAGAATGAGAATTTCATTGATGAATTTTTGTGATTTATTTTAAGTTATTTTTGGTTTAAACAAAAACTTGAAATTGAATTTGTATATAAACAAATTTGACCTTCATTTGTGTTGTATACATACAGACATTCAAAACAAAACACCGTGAACTGTTGTTGTTTGTTGTTGCCAAAATCAACCAGCAGTAGGTAACCATAACAAAACAATGAGCGTAACCCAGCGGAAAAGTTATGAAGCGCTGCTCAAGGAAATCGAAAATGAAATGATGACTTGACGCTCATCTCGAAGTTTAGATATTTCGAGTACAAGGAGCAATGGCGCTGACTAGCGTGAAAATCTGAAGTACAAAGCTCCAATATTTTAAGGGCCTGAAGTACCGAGATAATATATTTTGTATCTGTAGTACAGGTATCGAGCAGCTTGGGGATATGAAACTTCGAGAGTCTGAAGTGAAAGGATCGAGCTTCTCAGTAATTGGAAGTACATTAATTGAATATTTTAAGAATTCTCGGAAATCTGAAGAACGGGGTTCAAATACTTTAGAAGCCTAAGGCAAAGAAACCAATCATTTTGTAAATTTTAAGAACAGGGCTCCAATATGACAAAAGTCTTTGAAGTACTAGGTTCGAATACTTCATAAATCTGAAATACAGAGATGAAGTACTTCAGAAAGCCGAATTCTAGGTTTAGAATACTTTAAGACTTTAAAGTACGAGGTCAAGTATTTTGAAAATCTGAAGTACGAATACTTCAAAAGTCAGAACCACTTCAAGAATCTGAAATACAGAGATCAATTACTGTTCTTTGGAAATCTGAGTACTGGCTACGAATACTTCAAGACTGTAAAGTACAAAGAACAAGTATTTTGAAAAACTGAAGTACGAATACTTCAAAAGTCAGACCCACTTCAAGAATCTGAAATACAGAGATCAATTACTGTTCTTTGGAAATCTGAGTACTGGCTTCGAATACTTCAAGACTGTAAAGTACAAAGATCAAGTATTTTGAAAATCTAAAGTACAGTGTTCGAATACTCCAAGAGTCTAAAGTACATGAATCGAGTAGTTTGGGGATATGAAACTTCGAGAGACTAAAGAGAAGGGATCGAACTTCTCCGGAATTTGAAGTACAGTAGTTCAATACTTCCAAAGTTTTAAGTACAGAGTTTACGTTTCCAACACGATTCAAATACTTCGAAAGTCTGAAGTACAGAAATCAAGTATTTTAGAATTCTAATGTACAGGGTTTGATTAATTTGAGTTCGAAAAATTTGAGTTTGAAAAAGTGGGTTCCAGAGAAAATCTGAAGTTTAGGTCTGAAGTACTGCATAGAACTCGAATATTTCAGAAATATGAAGTATAGGAAACGTGCGCTTCAGAAATTTCAAGTACAGTGTTCAAATATCTCAGAAATCTGACTACAGTTAGAGAGAATCTTGGAAATTTGAAATAAAAGGTTCGGAAATATTGAGACTAAAGAAAATAATTCGATTACTTCGGCACTCTGAAGAACGGAAAAAAGTACAGAGAATCTCGATTGACTATCGATGACTGTAGATCGACTAATTTTAGTATGACTATTACAAGCGATCACCTGTCGACAGTCGTAGCTTGAAATTTTGCGACCTATCCGCTTTTTCTTAATAGAAGTAAAAATTTAAATGTAAAATAAATTTTTTGTTTAAAACTTATTTTTGTTAATTAAAAGATTAAGTTACATAATACAAAAATTAAAATTTGTCAATCTGATTGACTGTAAGATCGAGTCGCCACTCGGTCGAAATTAGTAATATGGCCCTATGTCTGGATTATGGGACTCTAACTATTTCTAGAGTATAAAATCTTAAGTTCGAGTATCCTAATAATTTTAAATATGAAATACAAGAATCGCAAGGGTGTAAAGCACAACTAAGCAGGACTTTAATTGTCAAAAGTACGACGCTCTAATGGGTCCAGAAATTGCAGAAGAGCGCAAGGGTTCATAAAAATGTTTTATTTAGAAAGAACGATCATAACAGCTGAAATATTCAGGTACTAAAGAAGTATGAGTTTTAAACAGTCACACTTTAACGATCTTTTTAAAAAACTTCCTTCATTCACGCTGGGAGAAATCAACAATCCCTAAAAAAAAAAAACATTCAATAACAATTATTTTTCTTATGACAGTACAAAACCTTAATAATTTTTAATAAATAAAAAAATAACCTTAAAATTTGTTTTCTTCGTTTCAATGACATTGAATTATTATCATCACCGTATCACCACATCGATCGCATATCACAAATACAATACATACATATGTAAGTAGATACTTCTAGATACCTACTGGATAAATAATATTAATGAAGTCACGTGACCATCAACAAAAATTATCACGTCTGTCGCTCATGAAACACAAAACAACTGATCGTGTAAACCATAATTAAAGGATAAATAGAAAAATAAACATTCATTCACAATTGTACATAAAAATAAAGAGGCGGGAGTACCGGCATCAGCCAGCAACATTGTTTATTTATTTATTGATTATTTTTAAGTTTTGTCGCGCATGCGCACTGAATTTAATGACTCTATATACATTACTAAGTAGGTACGAAATGTGCTTCTAAATACCAGACAAATAAATAGATAGACAAACGGATAAATAGAAGACAGACAGACAGACAAACAGAGACAAATGTTCTTTCTGCATTCTATAGAACCAAAGAAGTACAAACAGCGATCGTTGATCGTTACAATCGATCGTGAATAAAATAAGGCAGCACTTTGGATTGGATGATCAACACAAATTGTTTGGACTAGAGTAAAAAAAGGTGGTTATATGAACCACAACAACAAGCAAAAGAAAAAGAAGTGCAACAATTTTTTTTTAGTTATTTTACTTCAAAGTAGCATACTTAAGTTAATTGGAATTGCATTAGTAACTATCAGTTGTATAGTCGTAGCTTGACGATCGCCCGCCCGACCAGAAGGGTTTGTTGCGTTTTTGTGCAGCCACATTGCATTGTCGCCATGCTGTGGAGACATTGTCGCCATGCTGTGAAGACATTGTCGCCGGACTGCCTGCCTGCCTGCTTGCTAGCTAGCTAGCTAAGCAGTAGCAGCTGTTGGCTATGGCGGCAATTGTTGAAAAATCGTGACATTTTGATTTACTTAAATTATTTTAACAGTCTATTTGAGGTGGCAAAAGAATATGTGCGTTGTGTTATTGATGTGTGATTCAAAGTGTATAACAAATTCAAAGAATTTAAGGTTAAACGATAGCTAGTTAAGCAATAGAAACGTGAAAATATATAGATTGATATTTTAATGATCATGATCAACTAATTTTAAAACAATGATCGTTTTGATCAAGCACCGAGGGAATTTCTATGAATTTCCATAATCATTTTCATATTAAAATCTAGGGTGAAATAAATTATTGTGAAAATAGATCTTTCTGCATGGCACTACTTCTTGGATGGCCATGCATTTATATGCTAGTTTTAAATTACACAATTAAATGGGGAATGAAATACTTTTAACCCTTTCGGTACCATAAGGAAACCAGTGGATATAGCACAGAACCGAAATTGGATTTGTATTCCGACCCTAATTTCATTTTACAATTTTTGATCACAACAAACGTTTTGAGCTTCTGAAGGCCTGAACTCTCATGGGTCACCGGTGACCCTGTGGCCCTCAATGGGATTTTATAAGAACTTTTTCTGCACATTTTTATTAGATATTTTTTTAAGATCGACAAAATTACTTAGTTTTTATTTCTAACTTAACCCTTTCTAAGGAAACTAGAAACGAAAAAGAAACCAAACTCGCATTCAATTTCAATTTTGGATTCGTTTTCTTTATTTCTCATTTCATTGCAAAAAGGCTCTTAAAAAATTTCCATTAAAAATCTTAGGGTCACCGGTGACCCATAGCAAAACTTATATTTACAAAACATTTTCATCAAGCATCCTGTGATCGACTTTGCAACTGTTTACTCAGTGAGATTATGGTTTGAGGTTATATGATACCCGAAAGATAGGAGGGTAAAAAAGTTGGTGGGGTAGAAGGGGCAATATGGTGCCACTTTTCAAGTAATATTTTTTTGTGTATTCATAAAATTTATATAGGTCGCTCTAATACGAGAATCCCACACAGGGTCAGAATCAGGAACCCCTGATGCTAAAATTCATTAATTCATTTGTTATTTGAAATTTAGAGTTGCACGGTGTTATTGTCTATCACTGGTTCTATAGAGGAAAGTTATCAAAAATAAACAAAGTGGAGAGTTTTACATTGCGAGCTAAAATTTTTGATTTCAAGACTCAAAATAACATTTATCAAATAATTTACTAACGAAGCTGAACTATTAAAATAAATGAAATGAAGGACAATTAAAAACTCATCAACGAAAACTGCAAATCACTAAATAAGTTTTATTTACAAAGAAAACGAAACATAAAACTCATTCCATAAGTTTTATTTAGTGAGCTAGAAATAAAAATCACCACAGATTGAAAAATTTTCTAATTTTTTTCTTAACAGCCACAGAAGCAATTAAAAAGATAAATTTTACATCTGTTTTTATGCACAAACATTTTTTAATTTTTTATGACTTTAGTAATAAAAATAGTAATTGAAAAGATTGAAGAATATACAACAGCAACTCTTAATTCTATTGTAATAAAAATAAATAAAATCTTTACATGCAAAAGTATTAAAAAAAACGATTTAGAAAGAGAGGGAGTTTTTGCAGTGACTTTTCTACTTACATTCAAATTTATAATTTTTTAAACAAAAACAATAGAAATAGCAATTGTGAAGAAGAGTAATTGTGACCATAAAAATAAATTGGATTTTAAAACTCTCGGTTGAGCTTTGTGTCACGACTCACGACTGCTTATTCTATACAAAATATGCGATATATTCAAAGCCATTTGTAGACAACTGTAACTTGGTGATGTGCTGAAATTGGAAAATGACTGTCGCTGTAAGCGCTAAACTTTAATTTAAAATCATGTTTTATTTTCTTCTTTCTTTCTAATGTTTTATTAACTAGACGTAGTCAGAAGTTATTATTGTTGTTGGAGAAAAAGAGCATGTTAAATCGTTAAAAATAATAACAAAAACCATAAACCCAAAAGGGTTTGTTAATGTAAAAATGTAATTGGCAAATACAAATTCGCATTTGGTTTTGGTTAGGGATCAAGTATGTGTAAACCTTTCATTTGCTTGTGGCTAGGCTATTCTATTCAATAATTGAGCTCGGCTCGTCTAACAAAAAGGGCATAAATCAAAGGCGGCATAGAAAACGAGAAGTTTTATAACTACGCTCGCTCTATCCATACTCATATACACACAATATATGAGTGGGTCTTTCCACAAAAGCTTAAGCGATTTTATATTAATTGCTAGAACGTGTGTGCTGGCTATGGTGCGCCAAACTTTTTTTTTTCCTTTTTTCTTTACTTTTTCTGTTTTTTTTTTTCTTTTCTTGATTTAATTGACAGTGCAAAAACTGATAAGGTAGGAGGGTGTTAAAATTAACAGTACGTGAACGTACGCGAGCATTATTCACTTATGAGAAATAATAAGGGAGTGCTGGTCAACAACGGCGGATGTGTGTATTTGATATTGATGAGCCCTGCTAATTCGATAAAAGTAATTACATTTAAACTTTTAGAGCTATGTACATGCACACACGCGAGAGGAAGAATGTGTATGGAATTATTAATGAAAAGAAGGAGAAAAAGAAAGAAATTGTTAGCTAAATAAGTGAATATTGTAATGAAGGAAAAATCCATCAATATTAGACATAATAAATTTTTATTGTAGAAAAGAGATTGATTTGATAAGTCAGAAACTGTGACTTTAATGATAGCAAATGGTATGCTTCGTATAGAATTTGAGCAACAGAATAAAGCAGACTATTTAAAGACTGCCCGAAGGTTTTTAATGTGACTGTTTAATGTGCGTATTAAATACGTAATTCATATCGAATTCTATTTCAATCAATTTCAGTGCCAGTTTTCGATGTCCCAATGAACTTAATTTCAGCGCTGATTTTAAACTTGATTTTCATCTCCAAAAGGGTTTTGAAATTTTAAGCACTCAAAATTTTAATTTGACACTAGACTTCAAAAATTCAAAATGGCGGATGAAAAACATGAAAAATGTTTCGAATCCGCTGAAATTCGATTTAAATCCGAATTTGATATTAAAATTCAAAATGACGGGTCAAAGTCATGAAAAATATTTCGAATCGAATTTGATATTAACTTTCAAAAATTCAAAATGCCAAATCAATTATATGAAAAATGCTTTAAATTCGATGAACTTCGAAACCATTTTGTTTTTGGACTTGCTGAATCTGAATTGGATTATTAGATTTCAAAAATTCAAAACGGCAGGCTCAAAATAGCAGCCAAGCAACATGAAAAATGTTTCGAACCAGGTGAAATTCAGCTCCTAATCTGTTTTTGGGGTCACTGAAATTGAATTTGATAACAGATTTAAAAAAATTAAAAATAAGGGTTGAAAAATATGAAAAATGGTTCAAATCCGATGAAATTCGAGACTCATTTGACAGGCTGAGAGGAAAAGCGGGCTAAAATTTATATAAGAGCAAAAGTGAAATAATTTAGAGTGTCAGTGCAAGAATGGCGTAAGTAATACGGTTAGGAGTGAAATCGAAACGCCTAGTTTTTTATCCCGTTTTCGCTCAGAACATTTTTCGTTTCACTTTTGCTCTGAACATATTTCGTTTTGCTTTTGCTCTTAAGTAAAATTATTCCACTTTTTTCTGAACGTAGAAGTTATACCACTTTTCCTCTCAGCCTCTCAAATGAGGACGATTCGGTTTTATATCACTTTCGAATGATAAATGACAGGCTGAGAGGAAAAGCGGGCTAAAATTTATATAAGAGCAAAAGTGAAATAATTTAGAGTGTCAGTGCAAGAATGGCATAAGTAATACGGTTTAGAGTGAAAACGAAATGCCTTAAAAGTAAGAGCAAAAATAGTATAACAATTCTTTCAGAGCAAGAACAGCATAGTTTTTTATTCCGTTTTCGCTCTGAACATATTTCGTTTCACTTTTGCTCTGAACATATTTCGTTTTGCTTTTGCTCTCAAGTAAAATTATTCCACTTTTTTTTTGAAGAGTAGAAGTTATACCACTATTCCTCTCAGCCTCTCATTTATTCTTCAATTTGACATTAGAATTCAAAATGGCGGATCCAAAATATGAAAAATGCTACGAATTCGATGAAATTTGACACCCTTCTGCTTTTAAGATTGCTGAATCTGAATTCGATATTAGATTTTAAAAATTCAAAATTACTGACTCAGAATGACGGATTAAAAACATGAAAAATGATTCGAACATATTGAATCTCGGCATCTATCTGATTTTGGGTTCACTGAATACGAATTTAACAATTTTTGATTTAAAAAATTGTAAATGGATGATCAACTCGCAACTTTTAATGCTCAGCGACCTCTAAAAAACCTATCCATAGAGCAGGGAAGATTTTTTCTTTTTAAAACTGTTGAGGGAGACACTCAGGCTAGGCTAGAGAGACACTAGGCTTGGACCTACAGTTTAGCACCGGTTCCAAACGTCTGTGGCAATTTTTTATCACTTGGTGGTTTTCTCATTGGCTACCAAGATGTGTACTTGCACATTTTCTTATAATTCTTATTCACTTCGATAGTGAATATAAGAAGGTTATGAGAATTACCCACAAAACCAAGACGGAAATCGAGCCTGTATCCTTTTGGGTGAAATTCTAAGGCACTACTCACTAGAGTATAGAGATCATCTAGGTTTGTTTAGGAAGTGTTAGATGCATAAGTAATATAAGATTTTATCATCGTTTTCTAAATTAACAGAGTATTACGAGGCTCGTAAAAAGCTCGTATATAGCTATAAAACTGATAATGGCTTAGAACCTTTACCTTGACGGGTATCACTCTATTATTTAAGATTTTTAATAGATACTTAGCTTCCTCACTCAAACTGAATAGTGCCTACTTACATTTTCAACTCTAATTTTGACAGAATTAATGGATAGCTTTGATAAAATCACTACAAACTATTCTTAATTTTTTGATATGCATTTTTTTAATGCATACAACTTATATTTTCCTCTTTCCTTATTTCTCTCTCTGTCTCTCTAATTATTTAAAAGTCTTATGCAAATTATAAATAGTGCCAAGTGCCTTGATATGCGAATATAAATCACAGTCACCTAATAATACACTGTATTCAGTATGGTGTTAATAAAAGTTGACTGACTTCCTAAAAAACTGCTGTCTACCAACCTGACGGCTACTGCCTACTGCACCATTATTACTGGTATGTTGGTAACGAACTCAGTCAGAAATTAACATTAATGTCTTAATTGAATCAACAAAATGAAACTAACCAAACAAGCTCTGTATAATCTTCAAAACTCAACACACACACATACACAAACATAAATATTTTTATTACCAGGAGAGACGTAGTAGAAGAAAATTAAATCAGAGAAATCCTGTTAGAAATGAAATGAAGACAGCACGCGACCAAACAAACCAAACGACAGTACATATGTATGTACATAAAGAAAGTCAAATGCACATGCTATAAAGTTTAGTTTTTAGCTAGTTAATTACCAGTTTTTAATTTAGAATAGTGTAACATTGTATAGCTATTTTAGATGCTGTTATTGCTGCTACTGTTGCTAGTTGGTTGGTAATAATGGTTTCATTTGGCATTAGTGTCTCGAGAGCTG
Organism: Toxonevra muliebris; assembly: GCA_963691655.1. Lineage (NCBI taxonomy): Eukaryota > Metazoa > Arthropoda > Insecta > Diptera > Pallopteridae > Toxonevra > Toxonevra muliebris. The sequence continues at coordinate 17,807,476 of OY829327.1, read as the reverse complement.
TAACTAAATAGTAAAATGTTGCTGAAATCAAAATAAGTCACATGTTGGTTTTAAAACCAAAGCCAAACTAACCAAAACTAAAGCAACACATTTCAAATTGCATTCAGCTTTAATGACGAGAACGGTGTAATAAAATATAAACCACTTTTATAATTTTTATAAATATCTGTAAAAAAAAAAAAAACAGTAGTAAAGTAATTTCACCAATTCGGAATTCATGCCATTTCAATCAATTATTTTTTCAAGGTTTTTTACAATTTTTTTTTTTTTTTTTTGCTTTTAATTGTATCTAATTTTCATTGCTTTCGTCGTTATGGACTCACTGGACTCGCTCATTTCTATGATGCTGGTGATGATGATCTCTCGAGACAGATCGACATACAACAATCGATTGCGATCGATAGCTTTAACCGTCTGTCTGTTTATCTGCCTGTCTGGTATACGCGCCAATGTCAGTGAACGTTAAATAGCTAGCTGGCTGCTGGCAATAGCTAGTTGCATTGCTTATTAAATGAAATTGTTAACCCATTTTTAGCTTAAAAGGAAAATTGATCTCAATACAAAAATGAAAAATATGTATACTCGTACCTACTCTCAAACTATCAAACATCTCTCTTGCTATGTGTGTACTTGTGTAATGCACTGTGACTATCAGACGATGCTGCGATATCATCAATAAATCAATCAAAGTGCGCCAAGATGCTGACGCCGCGCCACTATTTCTATCTATTTTTTATATCTATATGTGCGGCGAATGTGCCGCGTGAGGTCACTTACATATCTCCTTTCAAACATACATATGTACACGAGATATGAATGTCATAGTAACGAAGATAACTTGTTGTTATTGTCATTATTTAAAGCGCATTTTTTATGTTGTTGCTGTTTACCTTTTTTTGCTTTTGATGTTGATAAAAAAAAAAAAAAGAATGAAAAATGCCTTTGATGTCTTCTTTTATTTATAAATAAAAGAAATAATTGATTCCTTTTTGCTATTAATTAATAGAACGTAACAAACTTGCACACAATCTATTCTAAGGAAAGTAAAAATTGTTTTTAGTTTTCTGTGCTGCGTACTCAATTAGAAAAAATTATTGAAACATTAATTGCGTTGCCTTTTGTTTTTGTTGTTTTCATTTTTTTAATTGATTTACTTTCAAATGACATTAATAATTGTTTTTTTTTCTACTTTTTTTGTTCAACACTTCATTTTTCTCGGAAGTGCAAACCGCTCAAACTGTTGGCTTTGGTTGGTGATGTGAATGGGAACAAAGTTTATTTTATTTATTAATAATTTTTATCTATTTTTAATACAAAAAAAAAATTTATTTTTATGGGATTTTAATTCACATTAAAACCAATTAATCAAAAATTTCAGTAATAATTTTCCATGTAGCTTTGCAGTTTGACTAAGTAGTTTTTAATATAAACTAGTTCAGTTTCGTTCAAATTATGTGATATTTTTTTGAGGACAAATCGGCATAAAAAATAAGTTTATGAGAAAAGAAGGAGGTTAATTTGGTGTAACCAAAGCATCAACAATTCATCGATACGATTTACTTTCTACTATGTATAAAAATTGGGCCTCAAGTTGAAAACTTTTTAAATGATTCAATCTGAAAAATAAAGAAAAATAAAACTTATCATGTAAACTTAATTTAATGAACGCAAAATAAAAATTCACCACGTACGTTTTAATTAGTAAGCGAGAAATTAAACTAACTGGAGAAGTTTTAATAGTGAGCTTGAATAAAACCCATCACATAAGCGAAAATTAAAATTCATTCCTTAAGTTTTATTTAGTGAACGGAAAATAAAACTCACTCCTTAGGTTTTAGTTAGTGATTGAGAAATAAAAGTAACTACTTAAGTTTTATTTAGAGAGCAAGGAATAAAAGCAATCACATAAGTTTTTATTAGCGACCGAAAAATAAAACTCACCCTATAAATTTTATTTAATAATCGAAAAATGAAACTCATCGTAACAGAGCAAACAAAAAAAAAAACAAAAACAAAAACACAAGTTCCCAAAGCAAGTTTTATGTAGTGGATGCGAAATAAAACACATCTCTTAAGTTGTATTTAGAGAGTAAGATATAACAGCCAACGCCTAAATTTGTATTAGTGAGCGAAAACTAAAAGTTTTAGCTTCAATATCGTTTCGATCAGGTATAAAAATTATTGGTTGGTTTTTTTGTTTTTGCTCAACCAAAAAAATCAATTTACGATTTTTATTTTTTTTCTAGAGAATAAAAATTTCTTTTGAGTTTAATTTTTTTTTGCTCAGCAATAAAAATTTTTCTTTTGAATTTTCTTTTCTTTTCTTTTTCAAAAATAAAAGTTAATGACTGAGTTTTTTTTTTTACGAAAGAAAAAACTCAATATACCATTCAGTTTTGTAATTGTGAGTATAGCGATAAGTTTTTCTTTTTACGATGTGCTCACAACAAAAAAGGTGAATGAAGTTTTAAGTTTTTCGTTTCGGGAACAAATAAAACTCAACCATTAATTTTTTTTCTGAGCAAAAAAATAAAACTTAAAAAATAATTTTTAAGAAATTTTCTGAGCAAAAAAATAAAACTTAAAAAATAATTTTTAATAGTGAGCCAAAAAGAAAAAAAAAAATCTCAAACAATAATTTGTATTCTCTAGAAAAAAAAAATAAAAATTATGAATTGATTTTTTTTCGGTTGAGCAAAACCATAAAACTCCAACAATAACTTTATACCAGATTGAGAAAATAAAAATCCCAAACAATAATTTGTATTCTCTAGAAAAAAAAAATAAAAATCATGAATTGATTGTTTTTTCGGTTGAGCAAAAACATAAAACTCCAACAATAATTTTTATACCAGATTGAGAAAATAAAAATCACAAACAAAAATTTGTATTCTCTAGAAAAAAAAAAAATAAAAATCATGAATTAATTTTTTTTCGGTTGAGCCAAAACATAAAACTCCAACAATAATTTTTATACCAGATTGAGAAAATAAAAATCCCAAACAATAATTTGTTTCTCTAGAAAAAAAAAAATAAAAACCATGAATTGATTTTTTTTCGGCTGAGCAAAAACATAAAACTGCAACAATAATTTTTATACCGGATTGAGAAAATAAAAATCAAGTAATAACTGATTAGAGTTTTAAAATAATTATTTAATTTAGATTTTTTATTATTGCTTATAATGAGATTACGGTCCCTCACTTAACCCAGTAATGCCTAGCGATGCCATATGGCACCTTGTTGCTGAACCGTTCTTGAGTCAGGTTCAAAAACAATTTTTTTCTCAAGTTACTTTCTTGATCTATCTACTTTGGTTTCCGCTCGTCCTAACTGACCTAACTAGTAGCATAAACCTGGCTGATTTAAACAAATTGCGAGTACTTACAAACTGGAAACATTGTTAGGGGTAAGTCAAAATTCTCATTGATTCTAGAGTTGTGGACCTCGAATCAATAGACCTTGTCGGTCTAAGTGAGGCATTTGCCACTACTTCTAACCTAATTCAAATCAATAAGGCTTTACAATATATGTCCAATTCAGTAAACACAATAAAATATTTCCTTGTAACAGAATATATCAAGCAGTTGTTTAAGAAAATTATATACGATTTACTCACTTTTAGTTTAATTAAACAATTTATTAAAATTATTACCTGGAAAGAAACGAAAGAAGAATACAAATGTTAATTAGTTTTCAGTATTATATAAAACGAATGGGAAAAAAACCGAGAATATTTTATTATCATAATAGCATTATAAATAATTAATTAACTTTATACTGATATTGTTTCAATAGAAATGTATTATAAAAAATTATATGGTATGGCTTCAATTTCACTTATACATTTGATTAATTTTCACATCCAACAACAATAAAATGTTAGCTAATGGCTATGATTTATATGACGATTATTCAAAGTGAATATTTTTTCGCAAACGATAGTAAGATTTTGCGAAGCAGCTCGCTTTCAATAATCAAACTACTAAGTTTCTACTTTCAATATTAGCGCATGATTTTACCATACGCTTCCTATAACCGAATTACTTAGTTTATATTTTCAAAGTTAATATAAGCGAAATTGATCGTAAAATTTTTGCATCCCAATTCTCTTTCAATAATCGAACTAGTATGTATATATTTTCAATATTAACATAAAGCGAACATGAACGTAAAATTTTGCGAAATGCTTCGCTTTGAATAAACGAACTGTTAAGTTTCAACAACTATAAAGTATTGAATGATCAAAATATACGAATAAACTACTAGAAGTGAATTTGTTTACTCATACCTAAATATTTCGAATTTCTATATTGCAACGCGGTAGGATAACTAATATCCTGTTTCGTAACTTATTACAAATGAGAGAAATTTCTGAAAAATTTTCACACAATTTCTGGGAAAAAAATCTCATAAAATATAAAACAAAAGTACAGCACTTTTGGCTATAAAAAAAATATATATATTTCTTTATATCTTTATATCTTTACTATCAAAAAATTAAATAAATAAATAAATCATTTTTGACAAATTACTTTTAATTTAAACAACAACAAAAAAAGTAACTAGTTAGTAGTAAGTATGAAAAAAATATGAAAAATTACATTTGCATGCAACACAAATAACAACATGTAGCTAGTAACACAATAATAACAACAAAAGACAAAATAGCAGTAACAACAGCAGACAGAAATTTAAATATATTTTTCATTTTTACAAACAATGATTAAGATTAAAATCATCAGTAACAAAAGAAACAGCAATAATAAGAGGAACAGCAGCAGCAGCAGCAACTATGAAGAGAGATGGTGAAGAAAAAGCGAAATGCGACACTTCAAAAAGTTTGCAACAGCAGCAACTATGCGTTGAAATCTTTTTTCTGTTTTATCTGCAGTTTTTTATTTTAACCAATTGACGTTTATGTTAAATGTTGCATGCAACACGACGACAATGACGCAGTTATAATAATGACAATAACTATGTAAACAAACAACCAAATAAAATGCATGCAATAAGCAAGTAAATGAATGCGTCTATTTAAACACTGTTGCTGTTGGCGATGTTGCTGCTTCTGTTCGTGCTTTAGCAAAAGCATTTTATATATTGTTGGCGGCAAAATTTCAAAAAGTCAATAAAAAGTAATGTGCAAAACGCACAACTTATTGAAGGCAGGCGGCAAAAGTTGCATATTTTAGGCACTTATATTAAAAAAAAAAAAAAAATTATGGAGAAATAGCAGCAGCAACAACTACAACAAGCCACAGTTTAGTAGCTCGTTGCTACTGGTTGCTTCTTTGAGAAAATGTTTCGTTTTATTTTTATTTTTTTAATTTGTTAAACAAAATTTTAAGCTTTTATTTAATAATATATTTGTGATATGTATCAGGTTTATTAATCTAAACCGTGCAGTAAAAAATAATTATTTATAGGATTAATGAAATCTTACATCAATTCAATGAATTCGTTCATAATTCACATTCATTATTTCGATGAAAGTATTCATGATGAAGAATATTCATCAATCTAATGAATAAAATTTCTATGAACAATTTTGTAATATTGATATCCACTTTCATCAATATTACAAAAGCATTAATTATATCTACGAACATATTAATTATATTTATAAAACTATTAATTACATTGATGAAAGAAAGTATACATCAATACAATTAATTGAAGCTCTACGAATAATATTTATCACACTGATGAACAAATTTCATTTGGTGTACGTTCTACACTCCATATAGGAATAAACACGTGCATGAATTTTAAAACGAGTGCTATAAAACAAAATGGGTAACATTTACAAATACCAGAACTCGTCACTCAACCACAATAGTTGTAACATTTAATTATTATCGACATTCCTGAAATACTTTTGCTTGCTTAACTAACTACATACAAATAAAAAAAAAGAAAAACTAGAAATTCTCACGCGTATCTGATACGCATAAAAGTCACAACACTCATTCAACAGTCAACAGCAACTTAACTCAACATCAACCAGTCAATAGTCAAGCAATACCACCTGTTAATCCACCATCGCAACCAACACCACCAACCGGTGTGAATATGGAATACCAAACAAAAAAAAAACAAAAATAAAATTAACCTCAAAAAACTATTACGCCATTACTAATAAACAGTTATTCGACATAGCAGCTCGCAGTGCCACAAACAGAGATTGAGAAACGTTAGAGCGACGACAAGCGAGTGGAGTAAAAGCCCTCAAGCTCTAAATGCTATACATATACAGAATGTTTAGTATCTTCTTTATTTTCGGATGAAAGAAGTGTTACTAAACCAATTTTTCTATTTTATGGTCATAATTAAGTGTGGCAAACAAAAAAAGCAAAAAAAAAAAACGGAACTTAACTTGTTTCGCCAAAAGCAAAAAGCACACATACAACATTAAAACTAATTTTCCTTAATTTTACGTTTAAAGAAATAATAAAAAAAAAACAAACTAACTATTTGTTATTAATATAAATTTTTAGTTCCCTGTTTATTTATTTATCACATTTGCTATGATTAGTTATTATTATTTGGCTTGTGATTTTATGATTTCTTCCTTTTATATTGTTTATTTTTCATCAGTAGTTGTCAACTTTTATTTTTTTTTTTTTATGATGCAAGGTCACTTGCATGAAACTTTACAGATATGAACGAATATACGAATACTGAATACACTTTAGTTCACATGAACAGCGTTATTTTTTAGAGGCTTAAAGTTGGACACCTCTAACCAGAAAGAAATGAGAGAGGCGGTAAGGGTCAAAAAACCAAAACATTGTGTAGATGTAAGCTGAGGTGTAAAGTTTTTCGGCTTGACAGTCTTGGCATTACGATCAAGCGAGAAATCTTGAAAATAATTTATTTTTTATCTAATATTGAAGTAAAGCTTAGTTGGGAATTACAAACTCAAGTCTTAAGTATCCGAAACATTAGAACATTTTGCTTTTGGATTTTTATAAAAATTTCAAAAAATAAAAATCCACTACAACCCAAAAAATTTGCAGATTAATGTGAAATGGAATCTTTTTTGCGGAACAATTGTTTATATTTCCACCAGGGTACGAAAAAAAACACTAACACACGGTACGTTTGTGTTCTGTATTGTATTTTTTCGATATCCGTACGCTACGCGAACTGTACATCAAAAGAACACATACTAACTCGTTTAGGAGAGTTTGTGTACGCATACACAAACCGAACACTAACGAAGTAAACTACAAGTACACTACGTTTAGTGTTCTTTGAGTATGGACAGTGCCGGTCATATCATTTGCAACCAAAATCACTTACACTTTAAATTACTTCTTAAGCTAACTAAAATAATTTTTATTCAAAACAACCATTTATAATAAAAAATTAAAAGTACAATATTATTTTGCAAATAAAAAAAGAAAGAAATAATAATAGATTGAAGTTGGAATTAAAGAGGTCAAAGCATTTGCAACTAGAAAAAGTTAATGTGAAAATTGAAGTAAAATCGAAAAAATTTTCAAATCTTTGTTGCATATTCATTATTAGCAAACACTGTTGAACGTCTACGTAGCATTGGCTCTATTAAATGTTTCGTCTGACCGATTCCAACTCGTTTCCATTGCTTTTGAACATCCCCATACAGATAATCTAGTTTCTTAAACGTTTCGTGCCAATTTTTCGCTTTACGAGCATTCAATGGCACTCAATTGGGCTTAAATTGAAAGTGGGACAAATAGTTTATCTCAAAAAGAAATTTTGAAAAAATATTCAATACACAAGTCGACGATTTCTAAAATTGTTAACAGCGGTATCGCCGATCTGAGTCAAAGAAACTTGTAGAAAAACTAATGAAATCACAAAATTGATGAAAGTGAATCAAAAAGTGAAACCGAAAGAAGTAAAAAGTGCACTTTAGTTGGATATATCATTATCGACAATCAAGCGACAACCCAGAAAAAGTCATCTGAAGTTCAAGTGATTTTGGTGGCAAATGTTATGACCGGCACTGTATGTGCATGCACATCGAGCCGAATGAAGTAGTGTTTTTTAGTGTTCTTTGAGTTTGTGTATGTAAACCGAGCACAAACGAGGTACACTACGTTTAGTGTTCTTTGAGTTTGTGTATATATACATACCTGGTTACTTTTAGCGTACTCCTAAGGTACTTGTGTTCACTTACAAAATATACTACGAAGCGATTTAATGTTTGTAATATTTTTATGTAGGGTTCGCGATTCACGTACGGTCTTTTTCGCTCCCTGGTTTCAACTCAATTACTTTATACCTACTGGCAAGACACTTTTTTGTATTTCAATAGCACAACGACGGCTTTCTAGGGTCAACTAATCTTTTGAGTCAATCCAGTCTGCAGATCCCCTAAAATGCTCAATTTCAATATGAGAATTGCTGTACTAACATTACTCCAAAAGATTTTAATCGATTCTAGGTGTAGTCATAGTCTTCTTCAGGACATCGATTTTACTACCATGAAACGATTAATCAGAGAATTTACTTGTAAATTAAGGACCTTTACCAAGTTATCCGATATGGGATTTTTCACATTAGCAATTAAGGCTATTTAACTCAAATGCCAAACCTACTTTTCAATGTAAAATAATAGTACCTTACGTTCAATTGCTGTTAGTTTTCACCAGTCGTTGCCTCGGCAAAATACTCAGAATGTTGTGGATCATCTGGATCCGTCTTGTGAAAGAAAGAGAATACATGGAATACAGACCAATTAGAAATGCAGAAAAGGAAAAGAATATGGATTAGCTGCATTCTGTCAGAGACACAACTACAATCCGTAACGCTTCTCGGTGGGAAAAGAAGACCTGCGAAAACTTGGAGAAGATTTGTAGAAAACGAAGTAAAAACATTAAACGAAATCAAGGGACTAGTGTTTGCCAGAAGGAAATGATTTGTGACCATTTGTTCATCTGTAGAACTATAAGAACAATTTAGGGGAAGTCCGTGTAAGTTGGACATAGTTTGGTTTGACTTCAAAAAATTACCTTAAAGAAAATTATTAGGGAACTAAAAAACCAATAATCGATTTTTTTCTTAACTTATTAACCCTTGCAAGCCAACCATTTGATTTTTTTTCTGAATGCATCCTTCATAATGGATTAATGATTAATAAAAAAAAAAAGAAGAAATAAAACACAATCTTCGAAGAAAGAATTCTACCTTTCACGTTAATTTTCATGAAAAAATACTTGCGCTCGCTGAAGGTCAAAACCCTTCAAGTTCATTTATTGTATAACCAAGAAATGTAAAAATTAAACACAACAAAATGCCTTTAAAAAATATTTGAATATCAAAAATTTTTACCATAAACAGTTTTTTTCTATGAAAAATTTTTACTATCGGAAATTTTAACTATTAAATATTTGTGTTATTGAAAATTTTTAGCATGAAAAATTTTTTTCATCAAAAATTTTTACTATCAAAAATTAACTACCATCGAAAATATTTGTTAATGAATATTTTTTATTATAAAAAAATTGTACTTAATAAAAATTTTTAAAGGCGATTATTTTTACGATCGAAAATCAATTTTAAATTCATTTTAAGTGTGCGGAAAACTTTATACAACTGCCATCCAGTGTTGTTATCATCTTTGCCATAGCGTTTTTTTTATATTTGATTTTGTGCTTAATAAAAAGTTATAAGGAACTGAGAAAGCGACTGTAAGCAGAGATTTTTTGTGATTTGTCATAGTGTGCAAATAAATAAAACTAAAAATAAATAAATATAAATAAAAATAAATAATATGTGATTTTTTTTTTTTGCTTTATTTTATCGTAACATTTGTATGTCAGTTGTAGTTAGTATTAAAGTATTTAGGTTTTGGGCACACAATAAAAGATTAGGAAATCTTTTATTATTATTCGAAAAAAATAAGAAAGTCTCTTTAAATAAATGTGAAATGCATTCAAATGGAAATAATATATGTAGTTATTTTCTCTGGGTGGTTTTTTTTTTCAGGAAAAATTTGGGTTAAACGAGAGTAACTAAAGGAAGCTCAGTCTTCAATGACTGCATAAGTGAACGCGTTTAATGAATTGTGGTTTAGAGAGAACATCAGCAGTTCCAGAAGAAATAAGAATTTTTAAATTCTTGATAGATTAGAAATTTTTTAAAGATTCTGATAACTCTAGACACTTTCAACTGAATTCTAGGTGCATCTCTGGCAAGAAAAGGAAAATCCTATGAATTAATTTGATCTATATTATTTTTAGAGTTCAACAGGACTAAACTTCAAGATCTGAAATAAAAAGTAAAGCTTAATCTTCTCAAGAGCTTTAATTGGGCATTTTTATAGAAAATTATTTAGTGCGATGAATGTAAAAAATTAAGTAACTCAAATACAAGTTTATAAAAGAAAGTATGTTTGATTAAGAAAAAAAAAGATGTTTTAAATTACTTTTCCTGAAACTTTCATTAATAGACAAGAAAAAAAAAATTCATAGCCCAATAAAATTAATGAAAGAAAGAATTACCTAATCATTTTAAAACCAAATATTATTAAAGATTGTATTATTAAAAATTTATAAGTTCAAACAAAACCAACAAAAAAAATGTTTGATAAACCTTAAAAAACAACTTTCAAATAAACAATAAATAAATTTTTGAGTAACTGTAACAAAATTAATAATAATAAAAAACTATTGATTTATTTTAAAGCTAAAAAATTTCATTCAGTTTATAGTAGACTATTCGTATATCAACAATTTGAACTAATTAATTAAACAAAAAGAAAAGATATAGTGAAAAACAAAAACCAAAAAAAAAATAAACAATCTCATTGTTAAAATTTTTATTAATAAATAAATTTGTTCAATGAATACAAAAAAAAAAAAAAACAAATTTAGAAGAAGAAACCATCAACGGCAGCATCAACAACAGCAGCCAGCCAATCATTCAGCCACCGCTATATGAACTCTCCATAGGTGGCTATTGTTTGTGAGAAAAATAGAAAAATTTGCACGCCGGTATCAGGGGGGATCTTCAGAGTTTGTGCCTTTGTAAATTTATTGTTTTCTTATACATACATTTTTTTTTTTTTTCAATTCATAATCGCATTTTTAAAGCTAATAAATTATAATGAAATTCGCTTGTTGTTTCGTTGGTTGAATAAAAACATTACTCAAAATGTTACAATTTTCTATTCATATACTTTTTATTTTATTTTATTTTACATCATGTTAAGGTGAAATAGAAAGTGGTGTATTGTTTAATGTGGAATTTAAATTAGTGTTGAAGAAAAATCTGATATCATAAATCACTTTCCCATGCTTGCATGTAAGCGAACGAGATGATCAACATTCATGATAATTGCTGAAGGTCGTTAGTCGTAAGCGCTCAAAGAAGTGCACAGATTTACATATTTATATACGAGTACAATGAGGATATTGTAAGATGCCTGAGCTAGCTAAACTAACTAAATTGTATAAGTTCAATGATAATGATGATTTTTATCGATTTTCCAATACCTAGTTGCATAAACTACAAACCAAACAATAATGATTTCAGTTACAAAACAAAATAATTTGTTTTACATTTTATTTTTATGTTTTACATATATTTTATTTAATCTTTTTCTTTTTGATTTATGATTTACGTTTAGGTTTTTTTTGAATAATTTTGTAAAATCCTCAAGATGTTTTTTTTTTTTTTACTTAGTCGAAAGTTTGAAAAAGTAAACGCGATTTCAATTAGCGATTAGTCAACACTTAAAAAAAATTATAATGGACCCAAATTGGTTCAGATTAGTAAATATAATTTTTGATGTAAAAACTTCAGAAACAATCAATTCGAAAACTTGACTTGAACGAAAGATACCACCACATCGTTTTCACTGATTATTCTAATTTAAATAACATCCCTAAAAGACTTGTACAAAATCTAAACAGCAATGATTTTAGCATGCCATAAATTTTAAATCTACCTCTGGCAATACTGAGGTATCTGGCTTTGGTTGAGAAACGATGATGATGGTAGATGAACTGTCATTGAGGATTAATCTGGCCATAACTTGGCATATAAGTGACCATTCTAAATCAGGCAATTGAGAGTTTTTTAAGTATAGCTTTGAACAATATTATTTGCAGTCATATATAAACAGGCTTAATGAACAATTGTAGTCAAAACAACAACAATGTATGGTATAAACCACCTTGAACAAAAAATTCCCGGCCACCGTGCGGCGCTCCCATCGTTCCGATTTGAGTTCCGTTTTTTGTTTGGAGGTGGTGGAGCGTGTTTTGATTTTCTAGGACTCCCCATACTTTTTGATAAGCAAACTTTTTCCCAAACACACTTTAATACTTTTATCATTCCTTTAGCTTGTAGCTTGAACTCAGCAACCATAAATTACCCAAAACTATATATCAAATCGCTTGTCCGATAGAAATAACTAAATTTTGTAGTACAATGTAATTAATATGACAATTAGAAAACAATCATTTTTGTTGGCCCCAGTCTCCATTTAAAATATAATTTTTTTTTTTTTGAGACCAATAATTGCTTTTCGTTCTTCATTTCTTTCTTTCTCCTCCTCTCGAATTTCCCATTTTTTCATTTTTCCCCCATTTTTTATATTAAAATAATTTTTGAGGTCAACATCGACAACTTGCAAATACAGTTCGGTTCCACGAATTGATAATTTTGTTTTCTTCTTTTTTTTTAGGTTTCTTCAATCTTTTTTTTCATGAACATCTATTTTTCTCTTTTATCTCTCTTTATATTCTTTCATCCCCCCTTCCCCTCTATGTTTTTCCGAACGTCCCAAGTCCCAATTCCCTTCTATTTCTTCCCTCATTTCCTATCTTATTGACTTTGCACTTCTATTTTTATTCATTTTCCTTTTCTCTTGTCCTTTTTTCGCTGTACATTTTTCTTCTTCTCTTTTTCTTTTCAAAAATTTTCGTTTCATTTTTTCTCTTTCTCCACTTTTTCGTTTTATCTTTGTCTCAGTCTTTATATCTTTCTTTCTTTAATTCTTACCATCTTCCTATTTTTACCCAACTCCATTTCGCCTTCTTTTTTCCGTCTACCTTAATTTTTTTCTCAAATATCTGTAAGCTTTTATCAATATTTTCCCTTGTATTTTCACCTTCTTCAGGTCCCTTTGCCTTCTCTCTTTTTTCCGTTTAGTCTAACCTGTTTAACCGTTTAGTCTTTTTTTTTGCTTTCTCGATGTTTTTTTTTCTAAGCTTCCTCTTCCTTTTCATTTCTTTTTCTTTTAATTTAACCTCTTTCTTTTCTCTCTCTTTTCTCTGTAATTCCTACTTTTTCCCTTTCTCTACTTCCTTCTTTTTCTTTATCCTATATTGTTTCAAAAATTGCCACTTCTCCATAGTCCTCCTACATCGCAATTCAATCCCCTTTCCTCATTTTTACAATTTTATATCATCACTTTCCTTCACCATTCAGTTCTTTCTTTCGCTCTCTCCCTTTTTTCTCTGTTTCTCTTTTTCCTTTTCCAACATTTTCATAAAGTTTCAATCCCAAAAAGAGTAAAGGTTATAAAATTTTTTTTAAAGATTTTACTTCAAAAAATGAAAGAAATTTCAAAACCAAGAAGGAAAGACGATTCGGTATAAACCTTGCAAAATCATCGATGCGAAAATTGTAAATTCGATTTTTAGTCTTGGCTGTGGATTAAAATGAAGCCTTAAGTTGAGTTTTAAGCACAATCGAAACCAATATTTTTCGAAAAAATTACCATATATTACTGAACAAAACACAGATAGTCAATAACATGACCAATAACAAACATAAAAAAACCAACAATTTTACCAAAACATTTTCCATTTTGGTCTTTTTTTTTTAAAGACGATGAAAGCAGATTTGTTGCAGATTTATTAAATCCACAAAAATCCAACATTTTATTGCAGCAATTGCATTTTATTTCAATAATGACAAAGAAGATTTTATTGATGAGCAGCAATGACAAAAACAAGAAAGAAAAAAACCTAATAATCATATGCGCAGCAGCATTAGCAACATTTGCATTCACAATACATTAACATCAACAACAATATCGTTGTTGTCATCAACAACATCATCGACGACGAACCAACAAACCAACGAAGAACAAACAAACAAAATACAAAACCTAAAACGTGAATGAAGTCAACATGTTGTTGTCATCATCGTCATCATTGTGCTTCGTTAGTCACATAACAATTTTTTTTTTTTTTGTTTTTGTAAGCTATTGCTGCTGTTGTTGTCGATGATTTAGTCATCTTTATGTTGCTAGCAACAATTCTTCAATACGAGATAAAAACACTTGCAGTGCATTTATGTAGGTACACACATTTATGTACATATGTAGTGGTTGTAAATTCAATTATGGATCCAACATATTGATGATGGAATGTATACTGCACTCATGCACGTGTATGTGTGTGTGCAGTAGTGGAGTTATGTCAACATTTCAAGGCTAACATTAAGTGCCAACGATGGGGAGTAGAGAGTGGGGTGAAGTGGATGAACCGGGTGGGTTGGCAAATGAATAATGTACGGATATGTACATTATGACAAAATATAGTGAAGGAAAACTGCAAAGCGTAGGCAAAAAACCAGCAACAGTTGAATGAACTTGCATACATTTTTGTTTTTGTAGGTTGCTGCAATTTTGTCTCGTTTTTTTTTTTTTTTTTTTTTTTTAAATTCCAAAGTTGCATCTGTCATCGTTGTTGCCAGTGAAGCGTATACAAGCAGCACTCTCGGTACTAATTGAGGGGGAGAAGACAACAACAACAGAAGAGCAACAACAGCAACAACAACACAATAATCACTCACTCACTGAATCGCACTCAATCAAATGCAATTGTTGACACTTACTACATACTACAGTTATTTTTGGCATTTTTTGTTGCTGTTCTTGTTTGTTTATGTTCTGATTTTGATTTGTATTGCTGAGAGAAGGTCTTTAAACTGTAATCTTTTACTCCCTTGCCTTTCTCTTTATCTTTCACTCTTTCAACATGTGAGAAATTGCTCTACATTACTGAAATATTGTTGGAATTTCAAAATGTTGGTTGTTTTTTTTTAAATTCCTAACTAATTAAAAATTTCAATAACTGCAGATTACTACCACGAGTTTATGTGAAACAATGCTGCAAACTTTTGCGCTGTTGCACCAAATAACTGCACATTTTATTACAAAATTATTACGAGCAACTAGTTATTATAATTTAGACAACGCGACGCGACTCTCCCATTTTAAGGTTTTTCCCAAAATGCTCATAATAATAATAAGCATAAAAGTTGATGGCTTGCACAATGCAGCAAAAATGTTGTAGTTTTCAACATTAGCTGCAGTGACAATAACGACGGCACACACACACACAAAATTAATCAACTTCAATAGTTTTTGGGAGCAGTATATGAATGAGTGTGTCGAGTAGAGTATGTGTGAGCTAAAACAAGCCCAATTGCTGCCGCCAGTAGAACCAGCGGATGCGTTTGATGTCGGCTGGTTTTGGCGGCGACGACGCGTCGAAATGACACGTCTCTATATATGACTAACTCTCATTATTCTCATACATTTAAATATTAGCAACTTAGAAAACTAAAAAAAAAGAAAAAACTTTTAAAAAAGTAATTTTTATGAAAAGTCACAGCGACATGTTTAAATGGGAACAAATAATTATGGGTGCAGCAACAGCGGTAGCTAGCAAAAAACAATAAAAAAATAGAAGCAACTTTAGTAATAATTGCAAAAATTTTCAATTGCTGTTCCGCAATTTTTTTTTTAGACATTTTATGTTTGATTTGCAATCAAAAAAAAATATTTAAGCCCTATTCACGGTTTGGTGCAAATGGTCTTACAAATCTACCATATAGTAAATAGGGCTATTATTAAATTTACAGGCTAAAATCAAATACGAAGTAAAAAATTATAGCTAGCGATAATGCATCAAAAATATTTGAGTTCAAAAATGAAACAAAAATAAGAGATGGCGAAGTAGAACAAAGACGGCTGAGTACAAATTTTTGTTTCGTTTTTGCCCTCAAACATTTTTAATGCATTTTCGCTAGCTACAATTTTTTACTACACTGAGGGAAAAAATGCTGTTATATCAAACGGAAAAGATATTAAACCAACAGATTTTGCTGTTAAATCCCATCCAAAAGTGAACTCTGTTATATTAACAGACAATGTGCTGTTGTTTTAAAAAACAACACTACAAAATAGTAACTGCCAAAATTCTTCACGCTATAGCCTAGTTGTCTAGTGCGCAAGCAATCACACAGCCACTTGTGGCTAAAGTTCAAATCCCACAAATTTCTTTTTACATTTTTTTTAAATAAATTTCAAAATCCAAAAATTTGTATTTTTGAATTATTTTTTTCTTTTCAATTCAATTTATTTTTTTATTTACTATAATCGTTTTAAATTATTTTTTCTTAAATTGCTTTTTCCCAGGTTCGAACCTGAGGCCGAAAAATGTTGACTGTCGAACTACGCGCTTTCCAATTGTGCCACATAATCAAATTTATTTCCAATGAATTTTGATTGTTTTACTCTCTCAATGTTTCGAGCACTAATTACTGTTTTTTAACTCTTTGAGGCACACGATTTTAAAGAAAATAAAAACTCCAGTTGCACAGAATTTTTTTTTGGTTTATAGCATTGACAACTGAATGAGAAACTATAAATAAAATGTTAAACTATATGGTTATAAGTAATTTCAACTTTTAGAGGTGGGTTATAATATATCCCACCATGCATAAAAAGCTAAGCAAAGATTGAGACAATTTTTACCCTACCTAACCTTAACGAGTTAACTATGCAGGAGAGAGTAAAATATAAAAATTTGAAATACTCAATCAGGCTGTCCTTGTTTTTCATTGTTTCTAAAAATAGACGGTATAAAATTCTGAAATTGTGTTAGTGAAAGCAAAAAATTTTGTTACTGTATTGGAGTTTCCATTAACCCTGTCTGGCAGGTTTGTGAACTAAATATTCAACAGAAGAGATGTTACGAAAATTACCAATACAAAATAAAAAACAGTTGAATCAAAAAAATTGCGTTCAATACAACAGATTTTCTTAACAACAGCGATGAACTGTTAAAATCACAGTTTTTTTTTCTCAGTGTACGTATTTTGAATTCAGATCAAATTTACTACTATAAATTAAATTGAAAGCTTTCTCATTTCAATCCAGAAATATAATCTATCAGATTTCTAAAAAAAAAAAAAATGAATTAAGAAATCACCAATTTGATTTCAAAAAGTCAAATTGAACTCAGGAAACGTCAGTTTGGGTTCAAATAAAATTTTTATTCTAAAACCATTCCGGAAATACTGAAGCTAATTTCCTTAAGTTATATAATTGATAGAACAACCAAGAGATTTTTAAAGAAAAACAGATTTACAATTCCAGCTGGTAGATTTGGATTAAGGAAAGCATTCATTTTAAAACCTTTTTATTGAAGAATCCATTTGCTTTTGTATTTTTAGATTGAAGAATGCATTCGTATACAAGAATTTGAATTACAGAAAGCATTCGTTTTGAGAGATTTTGTAGATTAAATGCACTAATTTTGAAACATTTAGATTGAATCATGCATTAATTTTGAAGAATGCATTCGTTTTCAAGGACTTGAATTGTAGAATGCATTCGTCTTAAGAGATTTGAAGTAAAGAATGCATTCATTTTTAAGGATTTTATTGAAGAATGCATCGGTTTTGAAATCTTTTGATTGAAAAAAGCATTCGTTTTGAAGGATTTTATTGACAAACCTATTCGTTTTTATATTTTTGATTGAAGAATGCATTCGTTTACAAAAATTTGAATTATAGAAATCATTCATTTTGAGAGGGTTAGATTAAAGAAAACATTAACTTTGAAACATTTAGAATGAATTATGCATTTTTTAGGATTGAAAAATGCATTCGTTTTCAAGGACTTAGATTGACGAATGCATTCGTCTAGAGAGATTTGAAGCAAACAATATATTCATTTTGAAAGGTTTGGATTAAGTAAGGCATTTGCAGAAAATAATTCTGCCAAACTTGACTTAAGTAGCAAAACTACCTGAACTCGTGAACGCCTTTTCTCTCTCATCTACCTACCCGATCTATGAGACAATTAAAGGGTAGAATATTCCCATGCATCATACTTTCTTGTAATCAAGAAATTCTTTCTCTAGCATTTAGCTTAGCCTTAGACTTTTCATCCATCAATTCATAATTCTTTAAATCACTCATGTGATTTTTCTTTTGAAAATTCTACAAAATTGTTTTTACATTGAATATAATTGCAAATAAAAAAGTAATAATATTTCAATTTTACAAATTTCAGTTTAATGAATTCATTACAATATAACCAAGTAAATGGCATAGAAGAAAAACGACGTTTGTGAATTGCATTTAAAATGTAACAGCATATGTCACGACTCTGTGACGACGACAAATAGATGAAATAATTACAAAAAAAAAAAAAAAAAAATGTTCTTGGGGTTAATTTCAAACTGTAATTGTATGCAATTGAATCACTTGAGTTTGAGTTTTTTCTTTTTTTTTTTCTTTTTTGCTGTGTCTAAGATCAAGGCTATGTCATTATTTTATGAATGAAATGGAAAAATGCAGCGTAAAATATGAGAGACCGACAGAAACGCATCATCAATCAAAAGCAACAACAGCAACGCAGTTACACTTTTGTAAATAAACAAAGTAGGAGGAATATGAATACGAGTTGTTTATCAGATTATGTGTGAATGTTTATACTTCATAAATTGACGGTATTCAATGAATCTGTAGTGATGAGCATTGTGAATGTGAATGTGTGGAATAAATTTTTTTTGTATTAAGCAGGAAATGCTTTAATTTCAGCAGCGACACTGCAGATACTAAGTAAGAATACAGTAAGTAAATATATCAACAGGCAGATTTACATACATATGAAAATAATAATAATGATAATAGCTGCGAGAAAGAGAAAAGTTTTATTTTTTTTTTTTTTTGAAAAAACAAAAAAGAAAACAAATCGAAAATCCCTTTTGATGTTCGATATTTGTTATTATTTACAAAAATGAATGAATGCGAGAATTATCAAGAAAGTTGATTTACCAAATATGTATTTTTTTTAAACCAAATCAAATATTTTTATAAATTTTAGAAAATGTTTACCACTTTGAGCTACATCCTTTTAAAAAAGGGAAATGGATTTTTCAATTTTTAATTCATAAAAATGAATCCGAAATTCCTTTCGATTTAAAAAATATATATGCAATCATTTCAAAATAATTGGAGTAAAGAATGCAATCGATTTAAAAGATTTGGTCTAAAGAATGCATTTGTTTGTAAGGATTGGAATTGGAAGGCAATCAATGATTTTGAAAGATTTGAGTTATATATACTGCATTCATTTCAATAGAATCGGATTGAAGAACACACTCGTTTTGAGAAAATTGGATTTAAGAAATTTGATTTAAAAAATGCATTCATTTTGATAGGCTTGGATTAGAGAATGCGTTCATTGAAGATAATAAAACTAATGACTGGATTTGTTTCGAACTATTGTTATTAAAAAATGCATTCAATTTCATGGAATTAGATTGAAGAATGCAATTGTTTGAAAATATTCTAATGGGGTCATTTAGACAAAATTGTATCAAAGAATGAATTCGATTTAAAGTATTTGAATTAAAGAATGCATTCATTTCTAATTGGATTAGATTCAAAAGAGATTTGTTGAATATTCAAAAGACCTCAATAAATTTTTCAAAAGCTACTTATATGTAATACAGTGGATTAATGCATGTGTGTAAACAATTAATTGTTGAAATATTTATCCCATAATTTTTTTTAGGTTTTATTGAATCTCCATTGGGCTTCACTGAATTCTTAAACCACTTCCAGAAAATCATTTTAATTTACTATTAATTAAAGAAAACTTCAGCCTTTTTAAGGAACTGTTAATGTTTATTGTGGTGTATTAAGGTAAATTTTGAATGCCTACCGTAGCGCCTTAAAAATATGAGTTTTATCTAAACCTTAGAATAAATAAAAATTCTTTCCCCTTCTTTCATTACATTCGATTTAATCCAGCTCTGAATTATTTCTACATGTTACTATATATTGCCGATTAGTTACTCTTTTTTATAGTAAATCGCTATCTTTAAAATGTTATTTGTCACAATTTTTGCCACCATCACAGTAGTCACGACATTAACACCATTCGTTTTGATGTGCTCAAAAAACCCCCCTTACCATCATCAGCATCTGCATTTGTTGTTGCGAGTCAAGTCAATGCGACCACCCAGATACAATATACATGTGTGTTAGTACTTTGTCCTTTCTTTAGGATCTTCCTTGTTTTTTCGCTGCCTATCGTTTAAGTATGAGTTCATCATCAATCTTAGGATGCTTCAACATGGTTTTCATGACCACAACACCAATACTATATACCAAAAGCAACACTATTCGTTACAACAACAGCAGTGGCGGTAAAATCACAATTGTCCTTTCTCGCTACTACATCAGCAAATTTTGTTGATTGTGCTTAATCAATTACAACACTAACCATCGACCAAGAAGTTGTTCGTTGTCTGCTGTTGATGTTGTGTCTGTCTTCAATTCATCCGTTTGCTGTTGACCATTGACCAAAGTTTAAATTATTTTAGTTTGCCTTTTTGGTTTGTTTTGTTGATTTGTCTATGGGATCGAAAAGGATGGTTTGGATGTAGAAATTCGTTATGAGTCCCTTGGGCTTTTTCACTCTCTTGTGTTGAGTTGATTTTTTTTCTAGTTTTCTTTCTAGTTATACTTACAATGCGAAAACAATTTACAATACTTTATTGTTATTTGATTTGTTTGCCAATTGTTAACTTTTTTTGCAAGATTTTTTCCGTATAGATTTAGCTGAATTTGAATTCGAAACAAAGAAAGAGAATAAAAATTTATGCATTTTTTTATACAAATAATTTCTAAACGAATATTTTCTTTAATCCAATTCTTTAAAAATAAATTAATTCAGTATTCATACAATTACAGAAAAATATTTTATATAATTCTTTTTAAATTGAATGAATTCCATCTAAATCTATCAAAATGAATGCATTTTACAATTGAAATCTTCTAAAAAGAATCCATTTTACAATTCATTTGTTTCGAAATGAATGTATTCCTTAAGTCAAATCGGTCAAAACGAATGAATTTCTAATCTTGAAAATGAGCTCAGTTTTCAATCAAAATCTTAAAAGAAATACATTTTTGAATCCAATTCTCTTACAGCGATCACATTCTTTAATTTTAAAATGAATGCATTCTTTAATGCTTTTATTCATAATTTTATAAATCATTTTAAGACTTTAGTAAAGTCTAAAAAGAAAGTTTTTATTAATTCCATGAATAGTTTTTATAATTTAATGAAGTGTTCATTTTTTTTAATTTAATGAAGTTTCGTTAGAATGAAATGCAGTTTTTAATAGAATTCATAAAGTTTATAATTTTAAATCTCTCGAGAACTGAGGATAATTTTTCAAGGAAGTTGGTCAGGAAATATATGAAAACTTATAAATGAAGCTTTTTAAAAATTCAAGGGAGAATTCAATGAAGTCTTCAAGGAATTCAATGAAATCTTTTCAGTACTCAAGTTTTTTCCAGAATTGGTTGGATCTGTTGAAGAATTCAATAAAGACTTCAAACTTTTGCGGAATTACGCGAAGAATTCCTAGAATTCAATGAAAATTATGTGGAACTCTATAAAGCCATTTGAGAAATCAATTGCTATTTAGAAGCAATAAAAGAAGTTTTTTAGAAAGTCAAACTTTTAGGATTTTTCAATGAAACATTTTTGATTTTTGAAACTTTTTTAACAATACATTCATTGTGAATAAATTCAATTAAGAAATACCGCGTTAGTTCTCAAGTATTTCAATAGAAAAAAGTAGAAATTTTGAAAGATTTGGATTGAAAGAAAACCGTCTTTTGAATGATTCTAATTGAAAATGCATTAGTTTTCATGGATCTGAAATGAAGAATGCACTCTGTTTGAGAGATTTGTATAGTAGAATGTATCAACTTTAATAGAATTCAATAAAAAAAATGCATGAAGTCTTTAATTACAAAGACCGGTTTAGAAAATTTAAATTGAATTGAATTCAATGAAGTCTTTTAAAAAATTAATGTTGCCTTTTAAGCAATCAATGTAGATTTTGTGCAACTTAATGTACCCTTTTATAGTTTCAATAAAAACCTTTTAGTATTCACTGAAGTTTTTTAAGAATTCAATGAAAAAGTTTGAGAATTCCAAGAAGTCTTTTGAGAACTCAATGAAGTCTTTTGACAATTCAATGAAGTCTTGGGAATTTAATGCAGGTTTTTGAAAATTCATTGGTTCTTTCTGCGAATTCAGTGAAGCCTTTTGAGAGTTCAATGCAGTCTCTTGGCAATTCAATGAAGTCTTTTCAGAATTTTATGAAGTCTTTTGAGAATTCAGTGAAGCCTTTTGAAAATTCAGTGAAGTCTTTTCAGAATTCTATGAAGTCTTTTGAGAATTCATTGCCATTCGAGAATTCAGTGAAGTCTTTTGAATATTCAGTGAAGTCTTTTGAGAATTCAATGAAACCTCTTGAGAACTCAAGTTTCTTATTAAAATTCATAGTTAATTCAACAAAATTTAATGACAATTCGAAAAAATTCCATGAGGTCCACTAGAAAAGCAATGATTTATTTGAAGCTATCAATGAATTTCAGGAACTTAATGAAATCTTTCAGGATTTCAATGAAATCATTCAGAGATTCAATGAAACCTTTTTTTGAAGTTCCATGAAGTCTTTTAGGAATATTACGATAGTCTTTTTAAAAATAAATAATGCTTGAAATAAAACTTGTCTTGAATTCATAAATTACTGATTTTGTTTTCAGAATGAAAACTTATAAGAACCCCAAGAATCTTTCCGGGGAATTCAATTTTGACTTTTCAGACTTTTGTGAATTCTAGGAAAAAAAAACCATTGGCCTTTAATCAATTATAAAATAAATTCAATGAATTCAAATAAATTGCAAAGTGTGAAATCGAATTAACTGCAAAAATTTGAACGAGTTCAATTTAAAACACAATATCTGATTAATATTCAGCAAATTAGTTTTTGTTTTAATTTAGCATCATTTCATTTTCAGTATCATTTCCACAACCTTGCAAAGAAATTCTTGGAAATACAGACATACGAGTACATGCAAAGCAGATAAGCGAACATCATCAATAAGAATAATATAGTTGTATTTATCGTTCATTAATAATGCAAAACAAGGAATATCAATAACCTTCACCCTTTCAAAGCCGAGATAATATTTTTGCAGTAATATAATATATATAAATAACAAGTATATAAAACTTTTATATAGTATATTATCAATTCACAGAAAAGTAAAAAAGAACATTGTTTTACAACATAAAAAAGGATATGAAAAAGAGACTGAAATTGAGATTGAGTATGAAGAATGAAGAGTTCGATGAATTCACTGAAGACCAAATGAAAATTGTTAAATGATGTAGAAAATTTTTGATGATGTACTATAAACAAATACACACGAATCAATCAATGAGCTATAATCTTATTAAGCGAATGATAATAAATCAGATGAATCAGTTAAAGCAAAGTGATGACAAAGGAGGAAGGTGTAAGTATATAAATTGTTAAATCAAGTGATAAAATGTTAGATTAAGTACAATGTATGCGGTGAATACAAAAAAATGTTGAAAAAATATACACCTTCTTCAATTTATGCGCGTTGATGTAATCATAGAAACCATAATAAAATTCCATTTATTTAGACACAATAAAAAATCAAATCCCAAGGAAGTCTCTACATAGACAAAAATGAATAACTATAGGCGGCTGCCTGCCCTCCTGCCTGAATGAGCTTATTGAATTTCATGAGGGTTATAATATAACGAATAACTTCCGCAATCTTGTTTAGTTAGTATATGATCCTCAAGGTACAATAACACCCAAAAAAAGAAGAAGAAAAATACAAAATAAAATGAAAATAAAAAACATCACAAAAACTATTGTATACACGACAGGCAAGCAAGAAAGTAAACAAACATCTACAAAGATGCCCGCCAAAATGAAAAACCAATGATCATCATTGAATAAATTTGCGAAAAAAAAAACAAAAAAAATTCAGTAACACTAATCAAATGGAGAAAACGACAACAACGACGACCACGATGATGATGATAGTTAAAACGTGACTATCATCAATGAAACTATTAGACATAAGACCGCGCTAGCAACAGCAGCGATGACGACGACAACGACAACATGATCGAAACAAGAAGCAACAACAACAACCACACAACAGCTGCAGTTTTAGTTGCAACAACAGAAACAACCACACCAAATCAAGAAACTTAGCAGCCACCACCAAAAAAGAAAAAAAAAACTAAGCAACCAAAGCTAAAAAATCGCAAGCAATCAACCCAACCCAAAAGTAAGTAAAACACCAGCATGAATAGTGTTTGGTTTGAATTTCTTGGTTCCATCTCTTCACTCTTCTGACTCATTCCCTTGCTAAAATAACAACAACAACAATTCAAACCGTTGACGATTGTTGCAACAGCGACGATCTGACTTTATTTGCGATGGCAGCAGCGGCAAGCAGCAGCGCAAAAAATCTTAGGCAGTCAATTCGTTGTTGCTGCAACATAAAACATAGTAGCAGCAGCAGCAGCAACTCAGCAATATCAGGCAATAACAGCAGCTAACCATACAGCAAGTCGTTTTTTTTTTTTTGGTAGTAGTTGCTTGCTTGCTGCTTTTGTTTTTGTTGGTAGTTGGTTTAAGAAAAACGCTGTTGGTGGTAGAGACTCTCTGTTGCTGATGCTGTAGCAATAGCTGCTGCTTCCATATTTTCAAGATTAAATGGAAAATTGCAAAAAGTTCGATGCACTGTAAGGAGATAAAGTTATATGTTGTTATTGTTGGTGGCTGTTGTTGTTGTTATTGTTGTGTTACGCGGCGTTTAACATTGGAGAGCAAACTACGACTACAGTAGTGCACAGTTGAATATTTGATAGAATCGTTTTTTGTACTTTTTGAATTTTTTTTTTTTTTTTTGTATCTTAAGTGCTAAAACATGTTCAACCGATAGAGTTTCATTATTTTACGATATGCAGTAGCAATGAAGCGGGAGGGAAAATCAGAGAAAAAGACAAATGTTTTACTTTTCTTTTCTCTTGTAGCAATTCATTGAAATGCATACTCAAAGTGCTTTATAATTGAAAATAAATATTAATCAAATGGAAGCTCTGATAATAAAGGAACCCAGCAAAATATACAATAGATAATGTCGACTTTATCGTTAGTGTCGACTTGATTTTACAATTATTTCATAGTCAAAAAGATTGAAACTATTGGCATCATCTGCTTATGATTTTATTATCATAATGAAATTTAGCCAATAATATCGACTTATCGTTAGTGTCGGCTTGATTTTGCAACTATTTCATTGGTAAATGTGGCCAAAAGTTCTAACTATTGGCATCATCTGCTTATGATTCTATTATCTTAATTAAATTTAGCCAATACTGCGCAATAACTCAATGAAGCCTTTAAGGAATTCAATGAAACTCAATGAAACTTTCTGAGAATTCAGTGTATCCTTTTCAGAATTGAATGGAGCAAAAGTCAATACAGCCATTCAAAGATATTGGAAGCATTTTAAGAATTCAAAGAAATATTTTAAGAATCCAATGAAGCATTTCGAGAATTTAATCAAGTTCTTGAGAATTCAACAAAATTTTTGAGAAGCCTTGAGAAATCAAATAAATAAACCAATAAAGCTCTAAGAATTCAATGCAACCTTTTGATAATGTTTCAAAACCTTTTGAAAATGCAATGAAGTGTTTTATGCATTTCATTTGATATTTGAAAATTCAATAACAAATAATTTTGAATTGAATATAATATAATTTTGAGAATTCAATGTATCATTTTGAGAATTCAATGTATCATTTTGAGAATTCAATGAAATTTTAAAGCATTAAATTAAGCTTTTTGAGAATTCAATTAAGCTTTTGAGAATTAAACAAACCCTTTTGCGAATTCTATGGAATCTTTTAAGAAGTCAATAAAGTCTTTAAGGAATTAAATTCAGTTTTTTGATGAGCTTTCAATGAAGCTTTTGGAAAATTTAATGAAGAATTGAATGACGCTGTTTGATAAGTCCGTGAAGCCTTTGGAGATTTCAGTAAAATCTTTGGAGATTTCAGTAAACATAAAGTTTATAGAGTATTTAAAGAACTCTTTGAGAGTTCAATGAAGCGTTTGAGAATTCAGTGAAACCATTTGAGAACTCAGTGAAATTATTTGAGAATTCAATGAAGTGTTTGAGAATTCAGTGAAGTCTTTTCAGAATTCTATGAAGTCTTTTGAGAATTTAGAAAAGCCATTCGAGAATTCAGTGAAGTATTTCTATGAGTTCAATAGTATTTTTTTGAAAAATCAATAGTCCCTTTGGAAATTCAATTAAGCCTTTGAGAATTCAGTCCTTTAAGAATTCATTGAAGGTTTTTGAGAATTAAATCAAGTTGTTCGAAAATTCAATGAAACTTTTTGTGAATTCATATTTTATAAATATATTTAATATATATTTTTACAAAAATTTACTGAATTTTTGGTTTTTGCAGCCTCAAGAGTATTACTGGACATTTGTTAACATATGCGTCTTTAACTAAGCCCAAAATCTACAAATCTCTCTGAAAAAGATTGCCAAATCCAGTTTTCTTCGAAAATAACTTACGCCCTCACTATTTTTTTTATTTTCTACATAAAAATCGTTGCTGCTGAATCATAAAACTTTTAAAGAAACGAACAAGTTAACTCCTAATAATCTATAGATCCGCTAATGTGAGAAAAGATAAGGCTACCTCTTGGGAACTCTGTGAAAACTTTAATTTGGTTATTGCGAAATTCTACCAGAGAAGATTGCTCGTATTGTTTTTTTTTTTCTCTTTTCAGAAGTTAATAAGTTTAAAAATAAACTTTATTTTCTCCGGCCCAAAATTGCGTAAGTACTTAAATTTTTAATACAAATCAATTCCAAAACTCAAGTGCACTCAAAATTAGATAGGCATATATGCATATAAACCAAACAATAAAGTGCCAGAAAGCTTTCTTCTTTCAACCAAAACCTAAAAATCAAAACAAATATATAAATTAGAAGTAAAGAAGAAAGTTTTAAAAACCTACGCATAACAACTACAAAAACAAAATAAAAATTGTTTGCATTAAAAAAATAATAATAATAATAATGTTGTTGTTGTATAGCAAACTCAAAAAAAAAAAAAAAAAAAAACAACACAAAAACATAGAAAACAAAGGTAATTGCAGTTGATGGTGGTCAGTAAGAAGAGAAAAGCAGGGTTGCCATAAGAAAACAAAAGACAAACTATATGTGCGTCAGTTGAATGTAGAAGTGAGTACCTAGAAATGAAAATATGAAACCTCTACAAAGATTGAGATATAAAAATAAACAAAATAAGAGAGCAAAAAATTCAAAGTAAATAATAACACAACAATTGTTTAGATGCAGAATGTAAGTGAGTGTAAAAGAGTGAATGAGTGTAGAGTGCAATGTATGCGTATCAATTCCCACGCATATAAAATACCAAACGAATACCGGTAGAAAAACAATAATAAACTGGTGTGACTGCGTTTGTATTTGTTTATATTTATTAATAAAACTGCGTTAATTTACAACTTCAATTCAATTAAAAAGTACACAGCCAAACACTAAAGCAAAAAAAAAAAAAAAGCAACAAATACTTAGTAGGTGGTATAAGTTGCTGAATGAAAAAATTCATCACTTTCATGTTTTTTGTTAATGAATTTCTTTGATGAATGAGAAAAAAGCTAATAAAAATTTATAGTAATAATACACAAATACATAGTTAGTTATTATCAAATTAACCTAGTTTAATTACTAATGGAAAAAACGTTAAAAAAAAAAGTTTGTTTTCAAAGAAGTGAAAACCATAAAAAATTCTATGCTGAAATACTTAAAAAAAAAGACCTTAAATCTTTCAGACACGACACACTGAAAGTGGTAAAAGCGTGTATTGAAGAAAGTGAAAAAGCAGAAACAAAAAGAGCAAAATTCTTTTGTAAACATAAACAAATCAATGAAATGAGTTCGATAAGTGTTAATGATAAACACTAACCTGTCATAATAGTTTTAGAAAATTCTTGTCTTAATAGACTATCATTAACTTTATTGGCAATTTCGAGAAAAGAAAAAAAAAACAACAAAAATATTTAACCTAAATTTAGAATAACTATTAAAGAATTTTAAGATTTCATAAAAAAAAAAACGTTTATTATTGTCTATGAAAATTTGAAACTGAACTTAATGACCTCGATGTAATAGTGAAAATGGTATGTAATAAAATATGGTTTTACTTTTATGCAGAAGACATCAACTATGTTCCGCTTGGACCTGTAGAAAACGACCCTTGGAACATGTTCGCTCCCACTAACTAAAATTAGCTAGGGCTAGATTGAACACGTAAGGGTCTGCATTTTTTTCTCTGCACTCAATTACCTAGTTAGTATTAAATAGGAAACAGTGCTGGATATAACTCAAAATTCTCATTAACTCTAGAGAGTAGTGGGGACATAATGGACCCACTTTTGACATAACAGAACGAACATAATTGGAGCAACGACCGCTGACGAATAACAAGACAATACATGTCAATTATGACATGATGGGAAAAGTCTCTCTTTCTCCATTTTTTGAATAGGACTACAATATAAGGAGTGAGATTGAAAAAATCTTAACACAAGTTTTACCTAATAATTTTTTTTTTGGGTGTAAAATTTAAAAATTTCTTTGATCTTGTTATCTTTGAAAAATATGTTAGTTGTTATTTTCAATGACAAACGTGTTGATTTATTGTGAGTTTGATCAAAATGAGTGAAGAAAAAAAAGTACGTCTTAAAATTATTAAAAATTCTCAAAAAAATACAAATTGGTCCTACAAAAAATTGGCCAAAGAATTGAAGGTCTGCCGTCAAACTGTTTCCAATGTTATTAAACAGTTTCACGAGAATGACCATTGACCAACGATAGGAAACCTGGTTCGGGAAGAAAACAAGGACCACATGATATTGGGAAAGCCAAGAAAATAGAAAGCATATTGAAAAGATCTCCAAACACATCTGGTAGAAAAGCTGCCCGGTTAGCCCAGTGCTTTGACTATTTGGTGCGAAAAGTTAAAGCCGATGCAAGTTTGAAAACATACAAAGTTCAAAAAGTTTCAGACAGGAATGCTGCAAAAAATTTGGACGCCAAAATTAGGGCTCGGAAATTAAAATCGAATTTCATACAAAAATATTCATGTTGTATAATGGACGACGAAATGTATGTACTGGTAGATTTTACGCAGCTTCCGGGTCAAAATTTTTATGTTGCTGATGTTCGAGGAAATGTCGAAGAACAATTTAGAATCCAAAAGCAGACAAAATTTCCTAAAAAATTCCTGGTATGGCAAGCTATATGCAGTTGCGGCAAAAGAAGCAAGTCATTTGTTACAGTGGGCTCTATAAATACCGAAATGTACATCAAAGAATGTTTGAAAAAAAGACTTCTTCCTTTCATAAGAGAGCACAATGTGTCGACATATTTTTGGCCCAATTTGGCATTATGTCACTACGTCAAGAAAGCTCTGGAGTGGTACCAAAATAATAACATAGTTTTTGTACCAAGAGAGGCCAATCCTCCAAATTGTCTGGAGCTAAGACCAGTGGAGAGATATTGGGCTCTTTGGAAAAGAAACTTAAAGAGCACAAAAAAGGTGTCCCAAAATATCGAAGATATTAAAAGGTGTCTGAAACGACTATCAAATCTCTAATGGAAGGCGTACCAAAAAAGGTCCACGAGTTCATAAATAGTGGTTAGAACTATAAAAGTTAAATTTTTCTGTAATTTGTAAAATATTATCAATAAATAAAAAAAAAAAATCAAAACTCTAGGATAAACCGTTTAAAAATGATTGAATTTTGTCCCTTATTATGAGCTGCTTTCGACGTTCGATCTTCGCTGGTTATCGATTGTCGAATGTAAAATTCTTATTATGAACAGTGGAACCCTGTCGAAATTTTCGTTGCGCATCGAATTTTTTGTCGAACACGATTTTGCTTTCGATACGTGCATGCTGAGTAATAATTGTTAAGAATGTAAGTATTTTGCATTTTTTTAGCTTTTTGAAAACTAAAAAATAATTCTAAACGGTTTTTGTAAATTTTATGCAGGTCTAAAGTGGTGAGCAATAAATTGCAGTTAGCAAATCCTTTGATTGCCATCGCAAAACTGTTGACAATTTTAATATGTTTGGAATTGATCTTGCTCATGTGCATTGCTTCAGCAGTTCAACTGAAATGATCATCAAATGCACAAACGTTTCCTTGGACAGTCACAGGTTCTGCAGAAATCTGTACACTAATTTTATAGATGGCAAAGCTTTTTCGAAAGGCTGCACTTAATCGCTTTCTACTTCTGGCTTCAGTTCCATCAACCTCTCATCCTCTTCCCTCGACTCGTTGAACCATAATTTCTTTATTGTCAACTATTTTGTTCTTATTTTTTCCACTTCATGTTTAAACTAATCGTAATTATTTATCAAAATGACGATCAGCTGATAGAAATATACTATCGTGAATAAGCCAAAATGAGCGGAATTCACAATAGCGGTATTCTCTGTCGAAAGCACGTCATAATACCAAACTCAAATTCGTTCGATCAGGGCATTCGACTACAGTCGAAGATCGAACGCAGTTCATAATATGGGTCTTTAGCCCAACAGAAATTAACGCTAACTCAATCTTTTCACGAGCAGAGTTTATAAGATACCGTTACACAAGGTAAAGCATTCAAGAACAGTTAGTGCTGCATACTGAACTGGATTTTTTTTTGGATTATGACAGTTTCACAGCAAACGATATATTTCTATATATTAAATATATATATATTTCTTCATTTTAAATCCCCTTATCGTCTTCTCCTCTTGAGTTAGTTTTCAATACACTACTGATAGAGCTAGTTACTCTCTCCTTTGATAAACCAGCTTAATCAAACGATTGGGAGTATGAATGTATAAACTCGTAATTGTGACTAACTTCATAACTATCATACGCGTCATTTTTTTGACAAAAATGCTATAAGAATTGATCTGTCAAATAATTTTCATAATTTTACAAAAGTGTTTTACTATAGCTGAAAATGTTGAATTTAGTGCCAACAAAACAACATTTGCGGGAAGTTTTAATTTGCTTCTTCCATTTAAAAAAAACGCAACTGCAGCACATCGTTTACTCACTGAAGCTTATCCTGACTGTGCTATAGACGTTAGAATGTGTCAGGTGTGGTATGTCCGTTTCAAAAGTGGTGATTTTGATGTTGAAGACAGGGAACGTTCAGGCGGCCCGAAAAAGTTCGAAGATGAAGAATTGAAGGCATTACTCGAAGAAGATTCATGTCAAACGCAACAAGAACTTGCAGAATATTTAGGAGTTGATCAATCAACCATTTCTAAACGATTAAAAGCATTGGGAATGATTCAAAAGCAAGGAAATTGGGTGCCGTTCGAATTGAAGCCGAGAGACGTCGAACGACGATTTTTTACATGTGAACTGCTGATTGAACGACAGAAAAGAAAGGGTTTTCTGCATCGTATTGCGACTGGCGGTGAAAAGTGGATACCTTACGATAACCCAAAGCGTAAAAAATCATGGGGACCTCCCGGAAATACATCAACATCAACGGCAAAGCCGAACATCCATGGATTCAAGTTCATGCTGTGTATTTGGTGGGATATGAAAGGTGTCGTGTATTATGAGCTGTTGAAACCGAATGAAACGATCACTGGCGACCGCTACCGAATACAATTAATGCGTTTGAGCCGAGCATTAAAGGATAAGAGGCCAGAATATGAGAATAGACACGACGAAGTTATTTTTCAGCACGACAATGCTCGGCCGCATGTTGCAAGGCAAGTAAAAACATACTTGGAAACGCTGAAATGGGAAGTGCTACCACACCCGCCGTATTCTCCAAACATTGCTCCTTCTGATTACCACTTGTTCTGATCGATGACACATGGCTTGGCTGAACAGCACTTCCGTTCTTTCGAAGAACTCAAAAAATGGGTCGATTCGTGGATAGCCTCAAAAGATGAGGAGTTCTTTCGACACGGAATCCGTTTGCTACCAGAAAGATGGGAAAAGTTTGTGGCTAACGATGGGCAATACTTTAAAGAATAAATTTATAATCACTTTTTCACAATAAATGTCCAAATTACGAAAAAAAATACAAGTTTATACATTCATACTCCCAATATTGAGACATTGTTATGGATTAAATTCCAAAGGCTTCTATATCAACTAATCACAAGTCAGACAAGTCCTTGCAGAAGTGCTGTATGAAGAGTTTTTTCCCTATAGTTAACCAAGGATGAGCAAGAGCAAAAATAGTGAAAGATAACTTTGCAGATTTTACAACAATCACTCTCCCCAAGTCTAGATACATTTAAGCCCATAAGGGAGTAACGAGTTAAGTAAAACTTTAGAAAGTTAGACATAATTCCGAATGAAAATGCGTATTTTGGAAGGAAAAACACAAGAGTATGATCGCCCTACAAAAAACATTTTGACAATAGTTTAGATATTATATTGTAAATATCTAGAGTTTTCTCCCAAAATAAATACATTTACATATAAAACATGTGAACTTAGTATATTTGTGCATATCAGAATTCAAAGTACATATTACACACAAATATAAAAAAAGCCAGTCTAGACCGAATGTAATAGTCTTAGCTGATTTCGCAGTTGTTTATGTTATGTTTTTGTAGAGGGTGTGTTTGGAAGAAAATCATATATATGAGTGAAACCATACCCAACAATTTTCGTTAAGGTTTCTAAATGGGAACACAAACAAAAATATAGCAACATACATAAATATCGATCCAAATTAAAACTCTTAAGGCGCTTTGAAACAGTTGAAACCGTTTCCTATACAAACACATAGGCATAAAAACGCACGTAGTACATATACAACATAAATAAAATCCACTTACATTTTCAGCGTCATTTTGTCTGCTGCCCTTGATATTTCAACTAGTTTACCCTAGTTTTATTCCTTCCCCCTCCCCCCCCCCCCCACTGTTTTTTCTTACTTTTTTTTGCATGTTTTGTTTCAGGTTTTCCAGCATTTTCATGCTAATTTTCTACAATGCGTTGGCATTTTCCGCTTGAATACAATCATAACAAAAACAAATGATATATGCAACAAAATAAAAGCAACGGAAGGAAATGTGGGGGAAAAGTACGAGGGGGAGCACAACTGACATGAATAGTAGAAAAGGGTGTACAAAATTTGCTATGTACAAATTTGTAGGTACGCTTTAAATAAATTTATAAAATTATTTAATTTTTTTCATTTTTTTACTCATACGCTCGTATACTCGCGCGTTGTAAATTTAAATGTGTGCATTGCGTGCGTTACATTTTTCTATTTATTTTTGTGTGTCAGACAAAATTTTTTTGGAATTATTTTGATGGGATAATTTTTTATCTAGGGGAATTTTTAGTTCAGTAGAATTTGCGTGTAAATTAGTAGTGTGTAATCATTTGTTATACAGTTTTGGAAGGCATTCATTTATTACCATAAATTTGACACTGATTAAAGTTTAACTTTTTGCCGTTCTCAGTATTCAACTATTTTTCCAAGAATTACAAAAAAAAGAAAAAAAATTTGAACTAAAAAGTCAAACTAGCTCTAGCTGTCATTCCGATTGTCAAAGCATAGCATTGCAGAATTGAATGAGCGTGAAGCACACCCAAGTTGTGACCCAAAGTCTACAAGTTACAACTAGTAGAATGCTTTAAAAGAAAACTCGCTTGTCGATATCTGTTGCACTGTTGCATTATCACAAATAAAACAAAAGAAATGTACAATAAAAAGCCTTGCCATGTTGCAAGCAAAAAGATGTCACCCTATTCCACAATAGTTTAACGATTCTAGCCTGCATTTCTACTTACTTTAGTATCGTATCAGTAACCCATTCTTTTAATTAGCAACAGCAAAAAAGAAAAAAAATAGCAAAGGAAGTGTCACTGCTCTATGGCTTCCTTTTGTATGCAAAAAAAAAAAAAAATATTTATTAAAACATGTAGCAGCAGCAGCAGTGGCAGCAACCCAAAACAGATAAAGAAAGCGTACCAGCACAAAACATTTAGGGTATTCATTCATTCATTCCTACATACTCTTCATTCATCGTGTATACGAAATCAAATAGTAACATTGGAATAGTATAAAAGAAAATAGTAGCAGCATATTGAAAGAATAGAACTGGAGGAAAATTAAAGATTGAATGTTATTGCTTTTTATTTATTTTTTGTATGTAAAACAAACAATACAAATGGCAGCGAGCAAAAAAATATTGCAAATGAATATGCTGCTGCAGGAAGTAACTGGACTGACTCAAAAGAGATTAAATATTATACTTGCAGCAACTGAGCAACAAAGTAATGTTGCTACAACAAAACCGAAGTAATGCGCATTTAAGTTATGTACTTTTTGTCAAATGGGAACAACAAAAATAAAGCTTAATTTATCTAGATCATATAACATATTTTCAACAAAAAAAATATCAAATGTCTTGCAAAGTTTTTGTTTTGCTGAACTAACCGAGGATGGTGGGTGATGGTGAAGAGAACAATGACACCAAAAAATGAGCTTAAAGTAAAAAGCATCCCCAGAAACTGAATATTCAAATTGGATTTTAGAGTTGTAAATTTAACTTACACTGAAATTGTGAAGTTAAGAATGTAGGATAAATCTGCCTGAGCTTAAATTCCAAGGCTTAAACAATCACAATCGAGTTTTTTAATTGTGAACTAAGCCCCTAAACGATGACCACAATGGCCAAATCTAATAAAAGTAACCAAAAAACTGTGAAAAACTTTTTTTGTGAACATTATAAACAAAGAAGACCACCACCTTTAGAACTTAGAATTTTAATCCAGACGAAAAATTAGGCCAACATTTAGACTAAATCCATACTAAAACTCAGATCAAAATTCATACCAAATTCAAACTACAATTTCGACTAAAATTCAAACCACAATTCCGACTAAAATTCAAACCAAATTCAGACCAAAATTTAGGATAGAAAACGGACCACAAAGATCCCAAATTTTAGACCAAAACTCAGACTAAGTCGAGAAGAAAAACCGATCCAAAACTAAGAACAAAATTCAGACCAAATCTAGACCGAAAATCTGATAAAAAAAATTGGACAAAATTCTGATTACAAAATTAGGTAAAAAATCGCATAAAAACTCAGACCAAAACTCAACTCGAAACTCAAGACAAAAATTTAATTAAAATTTAAATAGATATTCTTACCAAAATCAGGCCGAAATTCATCATAAAAGATGAGGCCGAAATTTCTGACCAAACCAAAAAACAAACCCAAATTTAAATCAAAAGTAAACCTGAAATCAGACTATAGTTCAGCCCCAAATCAAACCACAAATCAAATTAAAAAAATCGGACAGAAATCCAAAACAAAAATCAGATTGAAAATCTGTCCAAAATTCATACCAAAACTCCGTCTAAATTCAGACCGAAATTAGGAACAAAGTTTAGACCAAAATTCAAACTAAAATTCAAACAAAATTCAGATAAAAAATTAGACCGAAAATCGGATAAAAAAATCGAACCAAAATCAGACCGAAATTCTAATAAGAATTCAGATCAAAAATTAAACCGAATTTTAAATCAAATTCAGACCAAAAATCAGACCGAAATCGAAACCAAATCTAGACAAAAAATCAGATTGAAGTTCAGACCAAACTAAAATTTCAACCAAAAATTAGACAGAAATTCGAATCATATCCAGACTGAGATTCAGACTGAAATTTAGACTAAAATAAAGGCCAGAAATTAGAGCGGAATTCAAAATTCAGACCCAAATTCGGACCAATTTCATACTAAACTGTAAAACAAATTCAAACCGAATCTATACCAAAGATCAAACTAAAACTCTAACAAAAAATCATACTAAATTCAGATCAAAAGTTTTTATAAGTTTATTATAAAATTGCCATTTTCGGAAGATATAAAACCCCCATAGTCGAAGAACCCCCTACTTTTCTTCTGTATCATTGGCCATTGGCTCCTATTGCTTTTGATTAGAAGTAAAATAAACATTTGAGCTTATTGTCTTACACTGTGAAGCTCTTGCTCGCAGGAGCAAAGTAAGAATAACAGGCTCATTTCGAAATCGTTTGAATGCCTAGTCTAGTAGAACTAAGCCAGTAGATTGGGGATTCAAAAGAGCTGATTTGTCGGAATATATAAGTCAACCAATCAATAGTTCATGTGAATTGTCATCCAGAACTGTCCAATTTTTATATGTGTTTACTGCAATACCCTTTTACAATATCTTTAAGACATATTAGGGTTTACAGGTCATATTGGCTTCGATCTTGGTAGGTCTCGGATTGGCATTCCTTTGAGTCGATCTGAAAGGAATATAACATTGTTCAGAAGTGAATATACATCTCGGTAGACTGGAGAATGAATACTAGATTGGAGTTGCACTTGATTCACAGGCAAAAAATAATTGGATCTAGACATTATTTAGAAATGAGTGGGGCGGAAATCAGAAAATTTATTCTAATTTTCTACATTATGAGAAAAGATTTAGTTTCCTATTTCTTTAGGCTTTTGAATTAGTTCTACTAGATATCAGGCTAGTAGAAAAATATAGGAGAGCATTTTTGAAAACAACATTAAAATAATTTCCTTACGCAAGAAATCCTAATGGGGTTGGCTCAGTCCGCTCAGTCCTCTTAAAATCCGGCATTGATCCATTTTAATAATAAAATAGGTTGACCTTTTAACTGATCATTAGACTGGGATGGCAGTTACCCGAGATTCGAACTGAGTAAGTACTAAGAATCGCAATATTTCTCGCTTATGGGTTTAGGAACTAGAGTAAAATTCTCCCGAATTCTATTACTAAAAAGTAATTAGATTATTGTGAAAGAAATTTTCAAGAATATAGTTAAAATTTACTTACTTTATGTTGAACTACTTATATATTCATAAATATTTATAAAAATTATTACCTGCAAAGAAAGAAAATGACAATTAATATTCAAAAAAAGGAATAATAAATATTTGGTGAGTTATTTAATTAAGTATTTTTAAAAATATTTATGGTAAAAGTATAGTAAATATAGATAAAAACTTAACTGTCATACGTAAAATTAAATGACAATTTCCTATAATCGCGCGCTATGCATCAGCAAAAATTCACTCACATACTTCAATGAAATTGACCATGAATGGCAATAAATTAATATTATTTTATAGATTTTGAAGACATTGATAAATGTTTAAAAATAATGTAAGTATGCTATAATAATAAAATATTGATTATCATCATGCAAAGGTAGGTACTAAAAGTATAGACTCACTGCTATTCGTAAGCAGTTAATAAACATCAATCAATAAATTCCTCGCTTGATCGAGCACTTTAAATAACAATTTTTTTTTATATATTATTATAGTAAAACTTTTGGTTAACTTTTGATGATAATAATAAGCATGCAATAATACAAAAATTTATTAAAAGATTTTATTTGCATGTTACTGTAAAAAAAATTATAAATAAACATATATTTATTTTATAGTTACTGCACTTCATTATTTTTAGAAAATAAAAAATATTTAAAGAATTTTAATGTTCATCACCCCGCCTCGCCTTCAAAAACTTTCAAACTATAATTAATTATAATTTTACTACGCGCTGCACAACACCACAATTGTGAATGACCGACCCCTGCTTCATTCTTCAGTCTTTAGTACAGTGTTCGAAAATATTATATGGTCACTTGCGTATCGATCGCGTTCTAACTTTACATTCTCTTACGTATTGTTAGTTAATGATAGATAGTATCGATTTATTTTTATTGCGTGTTGTATTCTTGCTAAGTATCTGTAGTAGAAAAAAAAATTAAAAAAGAAGAAACATTTTAAATTAATCGACATACGCGCGTTTTGTTTTTTTATATTTATTGCCTGCTGTGCCTGTTTTGTAAGCGTTTTGTGATATGGATAATTATCTACGCTTACAAGTTTTAGGTGGGAATTTTACAAAAAGAACGCCTAGCCTAACGTTATAAGTTCATTGACATTTTAATTGTCATTTAAGTGTTTGAGACAGAGTACCTAAAAACTTATAGTATTTTTTGAAAAATTTGAAACTTTTTATTCGAAATTTAATTTCCTACAAATAAAAATTTTAGGTAAACTTTTATTTAATTGGTCAACAAATATAAGAGAATTAAGTTTGTTGATATTTTCTAGATTTTTTGTTTCAATCACACACACACACATACACACGTGCAATCCATACAAAATGTCAATCATATAGTTTAATGTAAACACTTCATCATAGTACGAGTGTATTTCACATGTAAATAATCTGTTAAAATGACAACAAATATTGATTTTGTTATTTGTCTTTCCTTTTTTTTTTAGTAAATAAGAAAAATAATAAATTTTTTAATATTTTTGCATAAGCTTTATACATAAATTAGAAAAAAAAAAACATTTTTACTATTTTTTCTGTTACAAACAACTTTTTTCTTTTTCGTCAATTGCCAATTGCAGTTAGCAAATATCCTTTGAAGTGTATTTTCATTAAGTATTCATTTCCAAGAAATGTTGCAAATTACTTTTAAAAATATTTCCAGGAATGTTTTATCAGAAATAGTGTCAAATCTAGGATTTTGAGTGTGTATATGGCTGAATCTATACATTTATTAGTGTAACTACAATTTCATTCCAGAAAATCTAGAGGTGCTACACTATCATTACCAAAAATTATCAGATTTAAAATTGGTTTAGCCAATTCCAAAATATTAACGTCGGAAGTTCTCTAAAATCCAATCATTGAACAAAGCATTGCACTCATCGTTATAAAAATCATTGCTTAAGCGGGAGTAAATAACAAATGAGAGAGAGAGAGAAGACATGAGTAACGGCATTTCTCAGAATTATCTAACGAATTATCTGCATACACAAATAACAAAACAAACACCAACGAGTAGTTTGGTTCTCTTTTGATATTTGTTTTTCATAAAGAGATTTTTTAAGCAAAAAAAAAAAAAAAAATAGCCCCAGTTACTGGGGCCTTACCGACTAGTATAAAATATTATAAAACAGACACAGTTCTGAAAGCAATAGACTGAACCAGAAGATACAGTATATTATATCCCGAAATTCTTTATAGAACCCTCATTCCTAGACTTCAGCACTATGGACGAGGAAAATTATGAAAATAGAAACAAAAGTTTTTCTCAGTTTTTAACCCATATCGACCACACAAATCTTAACCCAGTAATACCTGTTCCTCAGCCAAGTTCAAAAACAATTTTTTCCCAAAGTTACTTTCTTGATCTATCTTCTTTAGTTCCCGCTCGCCCTTAATGGGTTAAAATAAAATGGAGCTTTTTTGAATGAAGCTAGAAATTCATTAGGCTTGAACTAAACAATTTTAAGAAAAAAAAAATAAATCAGTATGGGTCGCATTGGACCCATATTAGTTGTGGCACTATTGTCACCTTAACCCTTTGACGCCCGAATTATAATAGGGCTTGAAAGGAATCTTTTGTTGTGAAATTATGGTTACTTAGGTCTTCCACAATCATGACACCAAATTTCTTGCTTCTGCATTGCTATGTTTGTCCTTTATTAAAGGTTAAAAAAAAACATAGCTTTGAAGCAGTAGACAACCACTGGATAGCTCCTTTTCTCCAATTTTTTGATTTTCATATTCTCTTATCTTTTATAAACATATCTGATAAAAAAATTTCCGGTTAGTAATAATTTAATGCATTTTACTAAAAATTTTTGCACTTAGGTTTTTTGCAGGACTTCGAAGACAAAACATTAAAAAATAATCACATAAGCAAGAAATTTCAAATATTCGGCAATCAGCAAACGTGAAGAATACCCAACAGAACCGAATACAAATAGCGTTTATAGTAATATCTGTTAAACATTTTATTTATGCCACATTAAAGTGAATGTTGCATATACGCAACATTGGGTATGAAAGAGTTAAATACGTAGGTACAAATATGTTCACAAAATTTAATAATTTCAGTAAATAAAAAGTATTGCTACAGACTTATGACAATAGAAAAAACAATTTGATGCATGAGTTAAAGGGTTAAGGTAAATAAAATACGAGAGTTGAAGTGACAAATAAAAGATAAACTCAATATTTAAAAATTGGGGTATTTATACTCTTACAGTTATAGGTATTGGTTAAATCTAGTCCCCCACCTCCTTCCCCTCTGAACCGCACAGAAACTGTTAGGAAAAATGTGAGGCCTAGCGCAAGTTTAAACATTTTTTACTAAATAAAATTTGAGGGCACTAAAATCATTTGGTTTGAAGGACTACTCCTCTTGCCTTTGAAAAAAACAAAAAGCTGGTGCAAGACTAGCCCCCTCCTTTTTAACCAGTACCTATTAAAGAAAATGTAAACACCGGATCGATATCAATTTATCCTTGCAAACGTGAAGCCTAGAGTAGAACTAGCATCCACCTCTGTCTGACCACTGAATGCCATAATACTTGTCCGGGGGAATGTGAGGTCCGGCGAAAAACTCCGCAAAACTAAGGCAATGACAAAACAAGTTTGCTACTTCCGGGTAAATTTAGAATTTTTCTAATAAATAAAACTTGAAGGCATTAAAATTGTGAGACGTGAAGCTTCATTTCCTCTTTCCTAACTCATCTCAAACAGATCATAAATACATCCAAGTACATTTTGACATTATCGGTAAGAAAATGTGAATTGTCAAAATTCTAGATCCGCTTTTAAATAGTGAAACTGAAGGCAACAAAAACGGCGTGAACAGAACTCGTCTGCCAATTGAATTCATTTTTGCAACCACTTCTTTCTCTTCAGATTTTATATGGGTGAAATTGGACTTACTTTCCTGAATGATGAGATTCTTTTGGATTTGAAATTGGAGTTCGACTTCTAAAAACTTTTTAATTTTTGAAGAGATTG
Source organism: Toxonevra muliebris (assembly GCA_963691655.1). NCBI lineage: Eukaryota > Metazoa > Arthropoda > Insecta > Diptera > Pallopteridae > Toxonevra > Toxonevra muliebris. The sequence continues at coordinate 17,766,345 of OY829327.1, read as the reverse complement.
TACTCAAAACGTAGCTATTTTTACTCCAGACTACACATAGAGATTGACTTGTTTTGGCTTGAACTTCTTACTGTGAATCTAATCAAATCCACAAGATTATCCCACAGAAATCGATAAAAGTAGTAGTGTTTTTTCTTTAGAAGTCTTGATGAATTTACATAAGATATAGATATGTATTTCACGTCCATACTCAATAGCTTAAATAATTCCATGTTGATCTCTAGAATGGATTATAAAACTGACTGAGCTTGAGTAACTGATAAGTACGTTTTTTTTCCATGGTGCTCCAGGTTAGTGTGTGGTAATACCACAAGTATGCTCTATGTTACACGAAGTTCTAAGTTTTTCTCAGTGTATATATTCAATAATATCACACAATATTTATTTGTACTTATTAACCATACTTTTTTTTCTTCTTCTTCTTGTTTTTCTTCTGTGTTATGAAAATAAACAAAATCTGTCTGCTATACATTTCTGTTTTTAATATTACACAGAAAGCTACACAATAACCACAGCAAACATTTACATTTTGGCTTAAAGGTGTAGACGGCGAAGAAAAATATCATAATATAATGTTAGAAGAAGAAAAAGCAGTGAAAAAATGTAATTAAATACGACAAAAGGGCGCTATGTCTGTCTACGTTAAGGTGTACATAACAATTCAAACTATATGTACATAGACTAATGTCGCCAAGGAATACAAAAAAAAAAAAAAAGTTAGAAGAAAAACATCAGACACGGTGACAAAAGTTCAAAATACATGTCCCTACAGTTAAATATAAATATTTGAACGACATTAAAGCTTAAGTTAAAAAAAAGAGGGTCATTTATAAAATCATTTAACTAAAAATAAATTGAAAACTATAAAGTTATTTAAAGTGTTAGAAGAAGGCAGCAGTCAGCAGTGAAAATTAAATTTTATATAATCAACCAGCAAACACATTAACGCTGATGGATAGATTTCCTCAACTTGCACTTGTTTATTTGATTTTTTTTTTTATTGTTTACATTTTGAATTAACTTTTGTGTTAAAAGCTTTAGTTAAAAGCGTGATCTAATACTAAAAAGTGTATTTACGTGTGTGCGATAGCGGGCAATACTATGTGATGCGATAGTAAACAAACTAGCAAACAAATATTTATTGGTTTACTTATTTAACATTAATTGATGGTTAGTTTATAGGCGTGACGCTTCTAAATGGATTTACGAGTATGCCGTCGCAACGTGCCGGAGTAGAGTAAATTTTATGGGACAATATTTTTATGACACAACACAATGTGTAAATAATTAAAAATAAATAAATAAAAATAAATTCCATTTTGATTTCATGGGAGTTACGGTTCGTATTCACATGTATTCACACATGTGGGGTCAATTACACTATAGGAAAATAACCTGTTCAGGAACTGGCTCAAAATGGCTGATTAAACGAGCAATTAAAACGGCTATAGCTTCCTGACCAATCATTCCATCTCCCTTAATCAAAACAATTAAAATAATAATTTTTTTTTTTATTTTTATAAGTCTCTAGACTAAATTGAATATTTGCCACTTTCAGCGGAGTTTATATCTCGTCTGGTGCGCTTAACCCTGTAATGCCTAGCGGTGCTATATGGCACCTTGTCGCTAAGCAGTTTCTGTGCCAGGTTCAAAAACAATTTTTTTCTCAAGTTCAAGTTACTTTCTTGATCTGTCTATTTTGGTTCCCGCTCGTCCTTAATGGTTTAAAGTCTCGCTGATTCAAATATCAGCCTCCCCAAGTTTTCGTAATAATAATTTTTTTATGACGGTTTTTCCATACCGGCGGCAGATCAACATTTTTTTTTCGAGGTATAAATTAATATAGTGGGGATAGATATCAATTTCTCTTTTGGAACTGGTTTAAATTTGATGCAGAGAGAAAAAGCTCCTGAGATTGATTGCTGATTCATTGCTGATTATTATACAAAATCCCGAATTTATGGCGAATGCAGTGAGGAAATAAATGGTCTGTAATGGTCCACTCTAAATTGCTTTATAAATATGCAGTATATTTTTTCACAATTTATTGTATTGCTTTTGGTCTCCCCCTTCCACGGCTGGTCTGCTAAGCTTAAAATTTTTGGTCTAATTTCGGCCACATCAATTTTTCTTCTTTCTTCCATTTTATCATGATTTATTTTTTCATACAAATGGGATCGTGACTTCACTTTGAGGTGTAAAACAAATAAAGGGGGATATGCCAAGGTCGGACGGAACTCTCCCTCTCTTTCTTGGGTTCATAATTCACAAAATTTTTAGTCAGCTATGTAAAAATAATCCAGCGCACCTCCAATGACCTCAATTTTGGCTAAAATCGTTTATACTTTTTTGGATGTGACTTGAGGCTGACCATGTTCTGTAAATACCTAGCCACGTGACGTTTTCTAGCCACTTTGTTGATCTTTACAAAAAAAAAAAATCTAATAAAAAATGCGAAGAAAAAGTTCATAAATAATTCCCATTGTGGGCAACAGTATCACTGGTGAACCATGACCCTACTCTGGTTTCCTTACTGTACTGAAAGGTTTAATATAAAAAGTTTATTTTTCCAAAGCTTTTGCATTAGAAAGTTATTTAGAATTGACTTTTTTCGAAAGAAAATTATAGCGTGAAGCATGCTATTACGGCCTAACAATCCGTTGAAGGGTTAACTAAGGTAGCCAGATTTTTGAACTGCGAAATCAGTACATTAGACGTTCGAAATTAGTGAAAACCGGTACTCGTTTTAATGCTTTTACTACCCAGTAATTTTAATGTATTATAGTGATATAAACGTCTTGAAAGTATTTCTCTGATTTTGTGTGTTCCTTTTACATTTTTTTCTTAATCAGTAGGCAATGCTGATTTCTTATCTGTTTCAATATTTAAAGAATTGTAAGCGCTGAGGACAATAATCAAATTCAATTAACAACAAATTGCTTTCACTCATTTTCAAACTTACGTTAAAATACTTTTCTTCAAGCAACTGTTGGTTTTCTCCTCTCGATAGCAGGCAATGCGTATGTATTTTATTTTATGAACAATCAGCAAAAGAAACAATTAGGGTGAGCCTGTCTGCAAAAAGGATTTTAAGACCATTAAGGTAAATTACAAAAATTTTTAAGATACTACTTTGAAAAAATCAGTACAAAATATAAAAATCAGTACATTTTCGTACTGACTTCGAGATTTCAAAAAATCAGTATTTCAAAAAATCAATCAGAACATGTACTGATCAAATCTGTACGTTTGGCTACTCTAACTTCGATGGACTATTTGAATTTTTAATCGCGCAGAATGCCTGAATTTGTAAGCAGTTTTGAAAAAAAAAAGTCAAACTAAGTTTAAAATTGTACGGGTACTCTGTGCAATTAAATAGTCTACAGAAGGTTTAAAACTATCCTGCAGCTACACTAGGGTTAACCCAAGCTATTTGCTGCCATTCATGAAGATGAGTTGTGAGTCAATCTATATGAGCATCTGACATCATAATACCACAAAAATGTTGAGTGACTTCAGGCTTTATTTAATTAGTTTTTTTTTAAGCTCCGGTCTATGTTCTATGTTATGAAAACAGTTGTCGCGGAGCTTAGATCTACAATAACAGAGACGAAAAACATAGTTCTCTGAAGAAACAAATAGTAGTTGATGGTTGTTCGTATCGCCAGACAAACTTTATAAAGTATTTTCAATGAATTTCGCAATAGCTTTTTCATTAGATGGAAAATAAATTTAAATATACTCGAGTCTAATCTAAGAGCCTTTAGTTCCATATCAATTTAAATATTATTTTTACTACTTGAAATAAGTAAAATTAAAATAATTTATATACCTACCCACTAAGAAACAAAAATTTATTATTATTATATTCTCAAAACATAGTAAAATTTTTATTTACCTCATTATCATTTATTTTTAGCCACAAATTAAGCAAAATATTCTACACCATTTACTCTTCAATAACCGCTTCCTCATAGCTCATAGATTGACTCATCCAATTTTGAAATGTTATAGCGTCTTTTGAACGTACGTTCCTCAATTCTTTCGCTCATAATATTATTTTCGTGTTTTTTGTTGTTGTTTGTATATGTATTACACTTTGATGTAGAACAAATGCGAAAATTGTTGCTTAATTAAAAAGAAATATTTACCTACTCAAGCGCAAAAATTTACGCTATTTTTGTTGTTGTTTTTTTTTTTTTTTTTTTGTTAATGATATTTACCTACTTTAATTATTTCGTTTTTTCGCTTTTTTCACGTTTAAATGATGTTGATAACAATTATAGATAAAATTTATTCTGTTAATTTTTCGGCATAATAAGAGAGAAGAGAGTAAGAAGAAGAAAGTTTTAATTTCTATTCAACACAAGTTTAAACATTTTTATTGTGCAATATTTTTGTGCTTGTTTGCAATTATTTTGTTTGTTTTATACTGCAGTTGAAGTTTACGTGTTTTGAAACAATTTTGCACAAATTTTTTTTTTATCTTGAAATTACTACGTTTTTTGTTTCTGTTTTTGGGTGGAACTTATCTACCTACCTACCTTACATTTTTTTTTTTTAGTAAAGTATTTTTTTTCTGAAGGTGTGTTGTCGTAAATTTATATGCCAATGAATTTTGTGTAATTTTCACATTACCTGATTGCATTGCCGTCGTCGTAGTTACCAATTTTAATGACTTGCTTGCGGAAATTAAGATAAAATTAATTTCCTTTGAGAGCTCGAGCAGCAGGAAAATATTTCTTTTTGAATTGTGAGAATTTGAATTTCAATTAAGTGTGAATTTAATAAAAAATTTAATGAATATAATTATTAAGGTAATTAATACATTCTTGAGATAAGGGAAAAAATAAAAATATTACACATATCACTTTTAGAAATATAAAATTGATTATTTTAGTATTGTATTGATTTGTTCATTATCACTGAAAAAATCAAATGCTTCCATTAGCACCATTAGCTCTATTTAACAGGCATTGGAATATGCATTGCTAATGAAAGATCCATTTTACTGATAATGTAAATTTTAATGCTAGTTCTAGTTCAATTGCATTATTATTCAAAAAACTTGGCTCCAGGGAATAAATTTCAATTTCACTGTCACTGAATTTGTATTTTTGCAACGCCAATGATATAGAGCAATCATTAATATTGCATTTTCCATTAGCATTGCACTTTTGAACTCCAATTAAAGGAATTGCATGCATTTTTTAATGCGAATAAAAAGAATTTTTCATTAGCATTACATTTTCCATGAAATTAAGCTTTCATTGGCATTGCGTTTTTTTTTAAGGCATTGCACTTTTTAATGCGAATAAAATTAATTTTTTATTAGCATTGCATTTTCCAAGTAAATGAAATTAAGCTTTCAAATAATAAAGAGTTTTCATTGGCATTTACTTTTTTAATTCAAATAAAAATTTGCTTCGGTTAGCACTTAATTTTTTAATGCCAATGAAATAAGCTTTCAATGATATTGCAATCTCTAATAGCATTGTACATTTCAACTCTAACAAAATTGAGCTTTTATTAGCACTTTTTGTCACATTTGTCAATGCCAGTGAAATAGAAGTTTTATTAGAATTTAATTTTTGTATACCAATGAGCTTTTATTGCTTTCTTCACTGCCTAGTAAAGGAAGCGTGCATTAGTATTGCATTTTTTAACGCCAAAGAAGTTAAGCAATCATTGGCATTGTGTTTTTCGGAACAAGTTAAATGAAGCTTTAACTAACGTTTTTTAAAGCACATGAGCTGGAGCTTCTCCTAGCATTGTTTTAAATAAGCTTTCATTAGCATCGCATTTTTCAATGCCATTGAAATAGAGCTTTCATTAATATTGCATTTCCAATTAGCAGTGTACTTTTCAAATGAGTTTCCTTAGCACTGCACTTGCCAATGCCAATGAAATGGAGATTTCGTTAGTGTTTAATTTCTTATGCTACAATAATTAGGAGTTTTAATTTCCATTAAATTTTTTAATTCGAATACAAATCATTTATTACCATTGAATATTTGAATGGCAATGAAAAAAGAAGCTTTCATTAGCATTGAATTTTTATTATGCCTATGAAATAAAGCTTTCATTAGCATTGAATTTTTGATTGCCAATAAAGTGGAGCATTCATTAGCAATCGCGTTTTTATATTGCCTATGAAATAAAGCTTTCATTAGCATTCTATTTTCAGTGCCATTCAAATATTCAATGCTAATAAATGATTTGTATTCGAATTAAAAAATTACATTTTTCAATAGAAATCAAAACAAACGTTCATAACCATTTACTGTTTCAATGGTTATGCAATGGAGCTTCCATTAATTAGCATTCAGTTTTTTATGCCAATGAGGAGCCTTTATTTCCATCGCTTTTTATACTACCAATTGAATGAAACTTTCATTAGCATTGAATGTTTGAATGGCAGTGAAATGGAGTATTTATTACCATTAAATTTTTCAATAGAAATTAGAAATCAATGCAAATCTTTAACAATCTCCACTATCACTTAGGGTTTTAGTCACATGCCATTTTTGAAATAAAATTTAAAAGTCTAAAAAATAGCAGCAGAAAGATTTAATTTGATTTTTGAGTCGAATTTCAAAGAAAACAATTGAAATATATGCAACTTAATGTAAATTTAAAACTTGATAAGCTGAAAATTGTAAATAATTATAAATCTACAATGTTATTGTTATTATTATTATTGTTGGTGTTGATGTACACCAAGCAAGTAACAAAATATGCAAATTTAATGTGCATTAATCATCAAACAAATAAGAAAGATAGACAAACAGAGAAAAGAGAGAGAATGAAAGGCAGACAGACAAACAAGCAAGCAAACGGATATACAATAAAGAAATCACGCGGATCCAGTGAAAGATACAAAGAAAAATATCAGACGATAGTTTTTAAATGAGTTTGCATGTTAAGAATAATAGCCAGAACAACAACAGCAACACAGAAAATTGCAACAATGTTGCACGTGAATGATGCTGTTTGCTGCAATTTGAGCGCAACAACAAAAAATTTGTATTAATTTGGTATTGTGTTTTAGCTCATAGAAATCAGACAAAGCGAAACGAATAATATTTAACATTGCAGCAATATCAATTTGAATACAAATTTAAAAAAAAAAAAAAATTATTCAAATTTCATTCAAAAAAATTATTCAAATTTTTGTTTTTTGCTTAATTTTTAAGAAACTCGACATGAAGTTTTAGTAAATAATTAGTTTTTAATTAAAAATTTTCCTAAAATTATTTCGTAGAATTTTATAAAAGCTCTTATAAAATGACTAAATAAATTGCCTTCAATTTACTATATTATTGCAAGCACACAAAGCTGTTGCAACAATATTTTGTAAGTAAAGACCACCCACTTTTGCCACTTTTCCAACGACACCTTCGCACAATTCTTTGCACTTGTTGCTGTTGTACGTGTAGATTTTAGGTTTTAATTTTCTTTTTTACTTAATTATACTTCAATTTCGTAAATAAAGCATTGGTCGTGGACGTTATCGTTGTCTAGCCATTGACTTAATTGCTATTGCTGGTGTTGCCCCTGGGTATGTTTGACGACAGCTAGATAGACAGGCAGAGATAGAGTGCAATGCTGCAGTGCTTTGACTCTTCACCAGCTATCATCATCATCACCATCCTTTTCTGTAGAAAATCCATTTTCAAATATTTGTTTTTTCTTCGATGTTATTGTTGTTATTGTCGCTAGTCTACAATAATTTGTAGTTGTATTAAATAGTTTTTATGGTTTATTTGTGTCTAGGCGTATAAAACCATGTGGAAGTGGTTAAATGCAGTTGCAATCAAACTGTAATTTGCTTCATTTGGGGATCCATAAAGATCCTGGTTGGGAACGCACATTCTGGAAGTAGAGCGTAATTAACTAATTTTTTCAATCAACTAATTAGTTAACTAACATTTTAATCACAACTAAAATTGAATTTAGTAATGCATAAATATTTAGCCGTAATCAGCACAAAATGGCTTACTCATTAGTTGATCAATCATTGGCCATTCAATCACTAGTTTTAGTCATATCGACAGTGTTATGAAAAATTTTAACTTGATGCTTATTAAGTAGTTTTACATATGTTTGGGTTTATGCCAAAACCACGGATGTGCCAAAATTATGTTTTGTCAAGCTTGATTTGATTGCGGAACAATTTGTTTAAAAACCTAATTCGGAAATTTCGCAATAAGAAACATTTGCAATTACAATCTTAATGATAGATGTCAAAATCTGCCAAAAATTTGTATTTGAAACATCCAAACATAATCGTTATTTTTACTCATGTTTACAACTAAAATTATTAGTCAATGAACTAAATGACTAAGAAAAATTAGTCATTAGTTTCTGATTGATGGTTAATTTCTTTAGTCATTACTTTTCACTATTTAATCATTTTTGAATAAGTAATTATTGAAAAGAGTTTCCCAGAGAAACTAATTAATCATTTGAGAAATATGCTCATCTTCATTATAGTTGCAGCAAACTTGGGTCTGAAAAATTTGATTATAAATTTTTTGGAAAAAGTAAATTTCTGTTATAAATAATAACTGGGGGGAAAGGGGGAAGTAAGTAGTCTGACTTGACTCCAACCTCGATAGCATTTACACTTACCGAAAATACTCAAAGTTTAGGTTCTTTTATAATCTTGTAAGTGCGAATGATTTATTCAGCATAAACTGACCTGAGATAAACATGGCAATAATGAACACTACTAAGGTTAAAACGAAAACAGCAAGAACACTTAAATATTTTGTATCTTTCCAGTCTTACTAAATACCAGATTACCTCTACTGGGAAACCCATTTTTTCGATAAACCTAAATATTTTTTTGTCACTCAATGACATTGTGTTTTGTCATGAGAAAAATCAGACTTGTAAAAAAAAATTTCAAATTGGAAACAGGGAAAAAAAAATTATTGCATACTTTTTGGCCACAGGCCTCAGGATTATTACTTTATAAACAGAAACTGTATGGGAAGAGAAGGCCTGTGTATAGTAAGGAGCCTCAAGTTTCATAAAGAGAAAAAAATTTTTGCAACTCCCTCATAAAAATTAACTTCGATTTATTATATGATGATTTTCAAAATATTTCAGTTCTAAAATTAAGCTATTGTAAGTTAAACCATTAAAAAAAATACTTTTAAAATCGTTTTTTTGTATGCGAAAAATTTACGATTTTCAGAAATTTTTTTTCAAAACAATTTAGCTTCAGATAGCTTATCTTAGACGGCCTCGATAGCCCAGTGGATAGTGCACTAGACTTTCATCTGGGAGGTTCGGGTTCGATTCCCGTTTCGTCTGGTGGTTAATTTTCATTACTTTGTTATATTCACTATCAATATGAAGTGGATGAGAATTATAAGAATGTGTACAAGTACACACATTGGTTGGTAATGGCAAAACCACCAAGCCGATAAAAAATTGCCACACCGCCGTTCGGAATCGGCGTTAAACTGTAGGTCCAACTATGTGGTATCACAATGGGTCGTTAAGGCCTAAGTGTGTCTCTCGACAGCCACTCCAACCTAACCTAACCTAGCTTATCGCTAGAACCGAAAGATTTTGGGAATTTTCAAAAAATAGGACAAAATTAGTTTTTGGGAGGGGTGGGATCAACTATTTTTCTGTGAGGCACCTTAATGTACAGCAGTGGAAACAAATGTATGTTCTTCATTTTAAGATAAGTTCAATATGTGGGCCCTGTAACGAGGAAGAGGAATCATCATAAGATATAGCGAATAATCATAAAGCTGTCTGGAAAGGGAGGCCGAATGCTCTAGACATAATCGATTTCGAGATTAACTCGGTTAAAGTTTCGGGAGCCAACTTATAAAAATAAAAATCACATACAATCAACTAAGTGAAGTGAGTGATTTTATTTTGTAATTTTCATTCGAAATGCCTACGTGCATATACTCTTATTTAATAAATCAAATTGTTAAACCTTCTCCTTTCAATTTAGTAAGTTAATATTGTGAAAAATTAAAAAACAAACGCTCTTATTTTCGAAATCATAATGACCTTGTAATGCCCCGAGTATTAACTACTTGCCAGCCAGCATACATGATAGTTATTCCCTTCTCCAACTAAAACAATGGCAGCGAAATGTTTTTAACAATTTAATTTATTTGCATACAAAATAAAATAAAACAAAATACAAACTAAAAACAAGAAAAAACAAAAAAACATTGTAAAATTAACACATACTTTTGCGCAATGTGACAAATTGTTTAAGAGTATCTGGAAGTGGAAAAACTCCCACATAAAAAGTAACAAAAATTCACACACTTAAATGCAGGAGAGAACCAACAAAAAAAAAAAAACGTAACAAAAATATTAAATAACTACCTGAAATTGTTTTGCAAAAAAACTTTTGAAGCTTTTTATGGAATCTTTTCATTTACTTATATGATGACAAGCTTTTAACGTTTTTTGTTTACAAGTTTTTAATTTGATTGTTTACATTTTTTGACTCATATATTTTTGCCCATACAGCCATTTGAAAAAACTTGAAAAATTCATTTGATTTTTGCACGCGTTAACTCAACATAAAAACTATTAAAAGTAAATTTCTCACCCAGATAAAAATAGCCATTTCGGTTTTGAATGATTTCTCACGTGACTTGAGGTTTGTATTTTATGAGAGCTTAAAAATTCACCGGCAAAAACACATATATCATATATATTATAAATACTCATCACTCATCATCATCTACTACCAACCAATTGTCATTGCTTTTTTTTTTTTTTGTCTTTTATTTTATTTAATTTTAATTTTTATTGTTTTTATTTTTTTGTGTTTTTGATTTGTATTTTTTTTTAAGTGATTTATTAGTTTTCACAAGTTTTCTTTGCAAAGAATTTTGACTGTCATTTTCCACTAAGTTTTTGTTTCGTTTTTATTGCTAAATGTTTTTGTTTCGATTTTTTTTTTTTGCTTAATGTTTTTCAATTCATTAATAAATAGCATTATAAATTTGACATGACCAATCCCTTTTTTAATGTTGTATTTTATTGTATTTTATTATTCAATTTTATGCGCAGTTTGAAGTCTGCAGTGGTAGTAAATAGTAGGTGGGTACTTTAAATTAACTTTTGCAATTCGCGTGTCATTGATGACAACAGACCATAAACAAAACCTAAACAAAACCTTCATCAGTATATGCTGCTTACCATTAACACAACAACAAGAGCGCAATAGAGACGTAGTTAAAAACAGAGATAGACAAAAGGACAGACAGATAGCCAGTCATTCAGTCGACATATACTCACTCGTGGCACATACACAACCAGCCACTACAACTACATACATAGATAAGATAAATAAATTTTTCAATGCCAAGAGCAAAAGATAGTAATAATAAAAATTAAATACAACAAAAAAAAATAAAAATTAAATACAAAAAAAAAAAAAAAAAAAAAATAGTAACTAAAAAACCGATTTCTTCTTTGTTATGTTGCATGTTTTCTCTTCTTCATTCCTTCTACTTTAAAATATATTTTATTTTATATCCACTTTAGTTTTGCTCTACACTCCTCCTTTTTTGCCGACATCAACAGCAGACGTTGTACAACTGCACATCAATCGATCTGTTGTTAGCCAACAAATTACGATTACGACCAACGAACCCAATGTCCAAACTCTTCTACTACTTTTTCTACTCCCTTTGTGCTGCTGCTGCTAGTAGTAGTAAATAATTTACAACTGCTGCCAAGAACTAAAAGAAAAAACTATATAAAACATTCATGTCTCATGCCAATCCCAGAAAAAGTAAAAAGCAGAAATAAAAATTCGCAGACAAATGCAAGTTTCACTCGGCAGTGGTACTTGAATGGTCGTCCCTTAGTCCAATTTCCACTTCATGCTTCCATCCGTCACTGCATTCAATGTCCGTGTTGTTCAATTTTCTAGACTGAAATAAAACAAAAAAAAAAAACTGAAACCAACATCATGTTGCTTGTTGTATGCTTTTAATGCAACAACATTTCCTTCCCTTTGCAATTAAAAAACCAAGTCTATTTTTTTTGTGTGGTTTTTCTTTTGCTCTATTTTTGCAAAGCTGGGAAAATGCAAAATTAAAAGGTTTTTGCGCCTCGCCTAGCCACTAAAATTAGGGGATTGCAGGTTAAGGAATAGGGTTAGCGTACTCCTTTTCATTTCAATTAAAAAGCGAAATTTTTTCATGGTACACTGAACGTTCAAAGGCGTTAGTTCTGTTTTGGTATGCTGCTTTTCTTTGTTTTTGCTGCTTCTATTGAAAGCGAAAACTTAATTATATTTTGATGGAATTTTAATGAAAACTAGTGAAAACGAGCAAAAATAGAAAAGCATCAATACCTAAGGGGTTACGCAAACTTTCAAGGTGGAATTTTAATAAATGTGTTTCAATTGAAAAGAAAAGCATTAATTTTTAAAAACTAGTGAAATCTGTGGTTTATAAGTTGAGCTAATTAAGTTAGATCGGAATTTAATTCTTACCAAAAACCAGACAAAAATCGGACTTAAATTCAGACCAAAAATCAAATAAAAATTAGACAAAAATTCATATTAAAAAATCAGACTAAAATTCATAAAATATATCAGACCAAACACAAACTAAAATTCATACCAAAAATCGGTCAAAAATTTTTAAAACCAAACCAAAATTCAAATCAAAAACCAGACTAAAATTCAGAAAAATAATTTAGTTCAAAAATCAGACCAAAAACAAAATAAAAAAGTAGACCAAAAACCAGACAAAAATCAGCCACACTAGAAATCAGCAGGCCAAAATATAGATCAAAACGCAGACTAAAAGTCAAACAAAAATTCCGATAAAAAATCAGATCAAAAATCAATCAAAATCCAAACTTTTTGAGTTACAGGCCAAAAACTAAATAAAAAATTAGGACTATAAATAAGACAAAAAAAGAAAAAAAAGAAGAAAAATAATTAAACAAAAATCAGACGAAAATCCGAACCAAAAATCAGATAAAAAATTAGACTAAAACCCATATTAAAAACCAGACTAAACTTCAGATAAAATCCATACCAAATATCAGACTGAAATTCATACCAAAAATCGAACCGAAATTCAGATGAAAAATCAGACCGAAGTTAACGTAAAAGTCAGAATAAAATTCAAAACAAAATCAGAATACAATTCAGACCCAAAACCAGATTAACATTCAGACCAAAGAACATCTGAATTCAGATCAGACCAAACTTAAACCAGAATTCATACCAAAAATCGGACCGAAGTTCGGATCAAAAACCAAATAAAAAATAGACGAAAATCATACTAAAATTCGAAACAAAAATCAGATATAATTCCAGACTTAAATCAGACTAAGCTCAAACTAAAATCCATACCAAAAATTAAAAACCAAACCGAAATTCAGATCAAAAGCCGGACCAAAATGCATACCAAAAAATGAACCAAAATCGTTTTAAAAATTCAGATCAAAAACCCAAGCCCAAGGAGCCAGACTAAAAATAAAAAAAAAAAAACTAAATTGTGTATTAACGAACACAAGGCTGAAGTGAAACTTCTTGTGAACTAAACGAAACACAAGCAAATAACAAGCAAATGAAATATTTTAATCGCTAAATTTTTTACTTCATTGGCTTGTGTTTTTTAATTTCATTTGCTTGTTTCGTTTAGTTCACAAGAAATTTCACTTCTGCCTTGTGTTCGTTAATACACAACCAACTTTTTTTTGGGATTAATTCTAGAACAAAAATTGTAACTCTGTACCGGTAACTTCGATGACAATTGTAGACGAACTGTTTTTGTGTGCGACATCTTCATGTGATTCCTTGGACATTTGCGCCATCTGTATGTGAAATGTATAACTGTCATTAACTTTAAGATGGCGACGCTACACATTATTCTTTCTGCCATAGGCGTGTGTGTGTATATGTAATCAATATGTTTTATTGAATTAAAACTATTTATGAATCGTTTTTACATAGTTTGCTCGTGAATTCAGTTACGAAATATTGATATTTAGCCCCTCATGCACATTGCTCGACAAAATTATGTCGCATTGCAAACTTACGCGCGACGTCACATCCGGTTGGTTTTACTCTAGGACAAGAGAAAAAAAGTTTCACTTCAAAAAATCAAACTAATATTCAAATAAAAGATTAGACACATTAAAAAATCGGACTAAAATCCAGATAAAAATCAAACACAAATCAGATCAAGATTCAGATCCAAAACGGACTAAAAACTTGACAAAAATCAGACAAAAATTCAGATCAAAAACCAGACCAAAATTCACATAAAAACCAGAATAAAATTCAGAAAAAAATCAGAATACAATTCAGACCAAAGAATCAGATTAAAATTCAGACCAAACAACATCAGTTCAGACCCAAATTAATATCGAATATATTCAAAAATCAGAGATAACTCAAGACTTAAATCAAAATTTTTATCAAAAAATAAACCGAGATTCAGATCAAAAGCCAGACAAAAAAATCGTACCAAAAATCAGGACAAAATCATTCCAAAAATTCAGACTAAAATTTGGATAAAAAATCAGATAAAAAATCAGTCCAAAACCCAAAATCCAAAAATCATACCAAAAGTCCGACTAAATTGATGCCAAAAATCAGGGCAAAAATTAAACCACAACCCATATTAAAACTCAGGCAAAAAAACTATACCAAAAAATCAAACCAAACTTCAGATAAAATTTAGTCCGAAAATGATGCAAAACTTCATTCCAAAATTGGACTAAACTTCAGACGAAAAAGTAGACGAAAATTCAGACTAAAATTAAAAAAAAAAAAAACAGACTAAAATTCAAGTCAAAAACAAGACTAGAAATTCATACCAAACCAAAATATGTACACAAAATCATACCAAAAATCAAACTTTCGGAACCAAATTCAATCTGAAGTAATCAGCCAGGTATTTTGAAGTTAGTCTGGATTTAAAACTGAGCCCAAATATGTATTTTCTATTTAACTTGAAATGATAACTAGTTAATATAGTTATCAGTGGCTGTCTCAATCTCAAAACTTTGCATTCATTAGAACGATTGCCACAATACATGCTGCTCTTTCTTAATTATAAAGCAAAAGGCTATACATTTTCGTATAAACTGCAAAACTGCATAAAGGAACTTCCACTTCGATATTGAACTATAGTACACGCCATATAACAATTATGAAAATACAAAAAATCAATATTCAAATCAAATATCTTAGCTAACTGTTCCTAGACAATTCGTAAAGCCTCAAATTAAAAAGTTTTAAATAAACTATTACTTACAAATCGTTTTTTTTTTTATAAATATCGTATAACCTTCAGAGCAAGAAAATTAACTAAAGTTAATTATGTTTAGCTCTATTAAGTTTCCTACATATTTATACTTAGATTAAGTCACATTTGAAAACTTCTACTTATACTTTAACCATTCACTTAAAAACTGCACTCATATAAAAGATTTATGTTTAGTATTATGGCAAAAATTAATGCTTGCCATAAATTAGGCACATAAAATGAAAAGAAATAAAAACAAAAAACACCACGCAAAAGGGTAATAATACTTGACAGACAAGCACAGATAAGTAATTCATCAAATCTTCACTTATGGATTAATTTCTCAAAAGAATATATACCACAGCTTAATGTAATTTATCTTCGACTAAATCACAATAAAGAATTTACAACTTTTAACAACGACACAACTAAAATCAATAGAGTTAAGTGGAAGGAAAACAAGAAAAGGATTATGAAAAAAAATTACGACAAAACAGTGGAAGAGGAGAGGGAAAAGGATTTAAAGCCAGAAATCCACTTAAGGCACTTAAAAAAAAAAAACAAGTAAACTTTTTGTATATTGTAATCCCATAAGGAAATTGATGAAATATGTATAACTGAATAAACTATAAAGATTATGTTGAAAAAAAAATCTTAAATATTAGCTTTTCAAATGAATCATTTTAAAATATTGACACAGGAAATACCAGCAAATCAAAATAATGAAGATATAAATAAATAAATAAAAACTAGAGAAAGTATATAAATAAATAAATAAATACAATATGAACAAATATTGGGGGAAAGACGAGACGAATAAAATGATGAAAATGTGTTGACAAAACATTTTTATGATTGCATGATATATACTAAAGAAAAGAATATCATCAAAAACAACAACAATAATAATAATAATAATGTGACAGTTTGGCTTCTAATATACTAAATTGTATATAAAAAAAATATATATTTGGCAATATTTCAACAACAACAACAAAAAAGCTATAGAAATTAAAATTACATTGGTCAAAAAGCACGCGTCGAAAATAAAAATAGAAATAAACAGATGAAAATATTGAAGAAGGCGATGAAATGATGTTTTGACGATGAATCAAGCAGCAGTTGAAGAAACGAGCACAATATTTTTGATTGTGCAAGACGAAAAATTTCAAAAGAATGTAAAATTTCGAATATTATATTGAGAAATCTCACTCACATAAGAGAGATGACACGAAATTCTGTTGGTATAACAAAAAGAAAAAATTATTTCGAAAATATCAAGGTTGTTTGTGTTACCGCATAGATATATACTCGTATTTGTAGGTCCCATCCCTAGGCTACTTTGTTTGCATTAATACATGCCAGACAATACGTTGCAAAGTATTGATTGTGCTTGTTGATATATTGGTGGGGAAGAGTTAGAAAAAGGGAAAGAGGTTAGTAAAAGGGAAAGAGGTTAGAAAAAGGGAAAGAGGTTAGAAAAAGGGAAAGAGGTTAGAAAAAGGGAAAGAGGTTAGAAAAAGGGAAAGAGGTTAGAAAAAGGGAAAGAGGTTAGAAAAAGGGAAAGAGGTTAGAAAAAGGGAAAGAGGTTAGAAAAAGGGAAAGAGGTTAGAAAAAGGGAAAGAGGTTAGAAAAAGGAGTTGAAAGACGGAGGTAAAAGGGGTTGAGAGAAGGGGAAAAAGGTTGTAGAGAAAAAAGGTTGAGAGAAATGGAAAAAAGGTTGAAAGGACGAAAAAAAAAGGGAGGGAAAACAGGTTAAGAGAAGGAAAAGAGAAAAGGCTGAGAGAGGGAAGAAAAAGTTGAGAGAAGGGAAAAAAGGTTGAAAGTAGGGAAAAAAGGTTGAGAGAAGGGAAAAAAGGTTGAGAGAAGGGAAAAAAGGTTGAGAGAAGGGAAAAAAGGTTGAGAGAAGGAAAAAAGGTTGAGAGAAGGGGAAAAAAGGTTGAGAGAAGGGGAAAAAGGTGGAGAGAGGGAGGAGGAGGGGGGGGGGGGGGGGGGAAGGTGGAGAGAGGGAGGAGGAGGGGGGGGGAAGGTTGAGAGAGAATAGGAAGGAAATAAAGAAGTTAAAGGAGGAGAAAAGAAGCTATAAGAGGAGAAAAGAAGCTGAAAAGAGGCGAAAAGAAGAGGGAGGGGAAAAGAGGTTGAAGGAGGGGGAAAAAGAAGTTGAAAGAGTGAAGGGACAAGAGCTTAGGAGAGGGAGGGGAACAGGTTGAGAGGATAGCAAAATAAGTTACGGAAGAGGAAAAAAGTTAAGGAAGAGGAAAAAAGTTAAGGAAGAGGAAAAGAAGTTAAGGAAGAGGAAAAGAAGTTGAGAAGGGAGAGGGGAAAAGAGGTTGAGAAGCGGAAATGGATTAGTGGGAGGTGCAAAAGAGAAGGGGTAATGGAAGGAGAATGAAAAACAGGATAACCAGGAAAAGTAGGGTAAAAGAGAGAGGAAGGAGAGGAGCAAATCAAAGGCGAGAAAAAAGGGAGGAGGAGAAAAGAGAGGAAAAAGTGTGGGAAAAAGAAAAAAAAGAAAAGTGTGTGAAAAAAGGGAGAAGATAGAGAGAAAGATAAGAGAGAAAAAAAGAGGGAAAAGAGAAAAAAAAAAAGGGAGAAAAAGAAAAAAAAAAAGGGAGAAAAGGAAAAAAAGGGTAGAAAAGGAAAAAATTGGACAAAAAGAAAAAAAGAGAGAAGAGAAAAAAAATAGGGAGAAAGGGAGGGGGAGAACAAGAAGGGAAAAATCAGGCCGAAATAATCCTCCTTTTGGTTTTATAGCAAAAATTATTCATAATGAGCATGGCATAAAAAAATTTGTATTATTTTGTATTGAACTGTCGTCGACCCCTTGCCTAATTTCTAATCTTCCTATAATTAGGGGTTTACCAATACTTCAACAATTTCCTTTTCCAAACAGTACAAAACAAACAAGTTGCCAATACAAAAAAAATGAATTCCTCATTTTAGTATGGCAATTATAAAATATAAAATAAATAGTTTTTATTTGGCAAACAAACTATTAGTTAATGAATTTACATAAGCAACAATCATAATAAAAATGTAAAGAAAATCTTTCACTCGGTAACGTAGCGATTATGAGTGCTGCAACATTAACATTTACTACTTGCTATGTTAAAGATTTATGATTTTTAGTATGTAAATGATCGAAGTGAATGTGGCATAACGTAAAGAGCTGCACTAAACAACACAGATGATGTGCACACACAAGTGTGTAAGTATTGCATATGTAAAAATATTTTTAAAATAAAATTTTGAAACGATTTTGTAAAAGTTTGTTTTTTTTTCAATTTTTACAGACAAATAATATTTGCGTAAACACCAAAATAAAAAGAAGAAGAAAAAGTTAAACACAGACACATAAATTTTCAAGCACATATTAAAAAAGCTGGCGGTGGCGCCGCCGACGACGACGTATGCTCATTTAATATAATTACAACTATGCATTTTTTGAAAAAAAAAAAAATATTAACAAAAAATCATTTAAAAATACAAAGGAAAGAAAATGAGAAAAAATTTAATACAAAAATCTCACGTGCGTTAATTTTAATAAATATGCACACTTGTCGCACATTAAAAACGCCCAAGTTGTTTTTGCTAAGCAACAATAAGAGCCAGCAGCAACTTCCAACAACCAACAACAACAAACAACACTAACGATGAATAATGTAAATGTGACATTTTTAAAGCCTCCGCGCAGTGCATACAGAAAATTCTCTAGCTGTTTTTATTTTATTTTCTTCGATGGTGCCGCTGCCGCTGCTTAAGAAATGTGGATGTGGGTTAAGATGTTGCCATCATCATCATCACAGCAGCACAACACACAGATACAAATATTTATATATGCATTTAAGTGTGTGTGTTTGTAATTATTATGCGTGTAAAATATTTTCAAATTCATTCACCTCACCTCATCACTTCACATCACATCGCACTTACGTCTATACTCGTAATATACAGTGAGAGTATAGAAAATTCATACTTGTCTATATGATGAAAAATTAAAATTTATGATTATGCACTTTTTTCCTTGTTTTTGTTGCGTGCTTCATTGAAAAGTTTTGTTTTTTTTTGTTTTTTTTTTTGCACAAATGTAAAAGAAAAAATTGCAGTATTTCATATAAAATTATTTCTACAGAAAACAAAAAATTTTATTATAGATGTATGTGAAAGATTCGAAATTACAGCTGTTATTCTGTCTGGCTTAAACCTAGGCACAATACCAGTATAGCTTAACCTCAGTATTCGCTTGCATAAAATATAAAACTCGACAACTTTCGTTACTCTCCTAAGAAAACTCAAAATATTTTATAATTCACTTTAAATAAAATTGGGGAGGGAGGGGATGTGAGGGTCCTTAGAGGGTCCTTCAGTGTAAAAAGAATTAACTCATGAGGAATTGGTGCCAGTTCCAGAGGCTAAAAGCTCCTGTCTGATATACCCCCTTTTCTTATTATCGTATTTCAACTCCACCTCTGAGTTTTCGTGGTTTTGGGGGTAAGTACGTAGTGCTTTTGCAAAATAGCGGAATTCCGAGGTAAGCTCAACTTGTCTTAGGTAGTTCAATTTTTTTTTAATGAGCGAAAAATGATTCGCGATATTACTCGTACAAAATTCAAAAAAAAAAAAAAATAACTAATTTCAGGTTTGAATTTTAATGGGTTAACAAATTATAATTATGTTAGAGAGAAATCATGCGCATAGAAAATATTCCACAATTTGCTTTCAAATGACCAATCAGAGTCTTTGGTTTTCAATGGGAGAGAGAGAAAGAGATGACAAAATTCTCTCAGAATGAACAGTAGAAATATCAACTTAGTTGATCTTCTCAACTCTATTGTTATATTTCTATACCTACTAGCACGAAAAAATTGGAATCGAGCGCTCTATTTTAAAATTTATTACTATTTAATGATAAAAATGAAACTTATGGTCCACACACACTGACAGCAGCAACTGCACGACCACATGACTACGGAATTCCGCCGGCTACAACTGTCGCCGTATAGTTAACTACTAAACGCAATGGAAGCGGCACCACAAGCAGGAAACACAGCTACAATAACATAAGCAAACTCTTCTTTCTCCACTGTCGCTTGTCAAATTAGAGATAAATTTAAATTGGCGATTGTGTTCGGTAGTCATGTGGTCGTGCCGTCGCCAAAATAATTGTCTCCATAAAAACGAAATTATGAAAAATAGTTTGACAGATGTAGTTGTGTAGCTGCCGTCGTCAATGTGTATGGTGCATTACCATTAAGATTTAATTTAAACAGTTTCTTAATTACTTACTTTTAGTTGAATTATATTTACTCAGTCATATTTAAATATAAAAATTATTACCTGCAAAGAAACGAAAAAGAATAAAAATGAATTTATTATATTGAAGACAAATAATTGAGAAGATAGCGAATTAATTAATACTAATATGCTATTAACAATATTAAACTTTTAAATGAAATTCCATTTTGACTGAAATTGAGTATGAAATTTTGGAAATTGGAAGGATTGAATTAAAATCTTTAGATCATCTATCGGAATTTAAGAAATTTATCTCAAAGACAGTAAACACAGTAAAAAGAAATGTCAAATTTTTTCCCGGCTTTGAAATATCATGTGATGATTTCGACATGGGGTTTTCCGCTGAAATCGGAAGCGATTGAAACAGTTCGTTGAGAATGGTCAAACGTCGCGTTTTTTGAACTTCAAATGCGAAAATCTCCGCAACCAGAATTGATAAAGTTTTATGTAGATTTTCATTTTCAGCGGAAACAATTCTATTAAAAAACTACACGCGATCGCGCAGCCAGAAACTGTACGATTTGTAGAGCGATTTTTTGAAACCTTAGAGCATCGTTTTTGCTTGATGAACCAAACGAGAACTGTTTTTTTTTTTTCTTTTTGGTTCATTTCAAATTAGTGGTTTTGAAAGTCCAAAATATAAGTTGCTTAGAGTAAAATGGTTTGCCTAACCGAAGTGAATAAGGATTAAATAGACGTAAAATGTTTATGTGCTCGAAACCACTGCATGGTTTTCTAGAAAATTTTCGATAGAGTTCGAATCCATAGGGCATGATAAGAAGTTATTAGTTCAATAAGAGTACCTTTCCATGTATCTTTTCTTTCCCCGCCCTGTTCATCATTAATTTGTCTGTTTCTCAACCTTTTTCTTTCTTCAGTATTTTCTCTTGCTTTATCACTCTATGGATTCCAGGGGCATGCTGGAAAAATTTCGTTTGTTTGAGTAGTGCCCTCCAATGAGAAATTATAGAACTCTAGTGTAAACAATAATGGCATTCAATAAAAAATGATATCCAATAATATTTAGCCCTACCAATAATCGAACTAAAGTCGACTTTTAAAATAAAATGAACAATAAAAAAAAAAAAAATTTCTAAAAACAGGTGACTGAAGCTAGACCGACAGTGAAACTCTCTTACTTAGAAAGATATTTTGGTACAATTAAAGATTTTAACTTTAGCATTAGCTCAGCTTTTTCGCGTTTTTGTAATTAAAAATCATTAATATATTTAAATATGTAAGTATTAATATCTTTTTATTTCCAATGCTTGGTGCAAAAGATTTTAATTAACCCAGTTATGCCTAGCGGTGCCATATGGCACCTTGTCGCTGATCCGTTCCTGAGCCAGGTTCAAAAACAATTTTTTTCTCAAGTTACCTTCTTGATCTATCTACTTTGGTTCCCGCTCGTCCCTAATCGATTAAGACATTAATAAAACACTTAAAAGTGCAAAATTATGCCTGCCGCAGATTTTCTAAATAAGCTTCTTACAAAATATCAGCATAAATTATAAAAGTAGTTTTGTAAATGTTTTTAAATATTTTTCTGCATTACTTAAGGCAAAAACTTCATTAAAAATTTATAAAAATTATTTGTAGAAAAAACAAAATGAGGAGAGAAGAGAGTTTTGCACAAAAAAAACGGAAAGGAGAGGAGCTTGTAATGTAGAAATAATTTTAAAATTTATATATGTTACAGTGTAATTAAACGGATTAATGAAGCAAAATTGAGGGTGTTTACTTCAAATTATTGCATTGAATATTTGCTATTATTTTATAAAACGTTAAAACATTAAAATTATGCTGCAATAAAGTAAGGCAGGCATGCATAAATAATAAAATTATTAAAAAATATATGTATGTGTAAAATAAGAAAAACTAAAATACAAGTTTGCAAAACCAAATTAAACAAAAAATACTTAAAAACATTTTCTTTTTTGCAATAAAACTTCCAAATAGCTAATGCCCACTCAAAAATAAAAAATAAAACAAAAGTTTGTTAAATTTATTACAGAATATTAAATGCCAATAGTTTTCTTTTCACAATTAATAATTTTATGTTGTTTTTTCTTTTCTTGTTTGTAACTTTCAAAACAAATAAAGAAAATTTAGATAATCATTGAAAGGAGCTTATTCTTTTCTTTTTATTGTTATTTTTATTTTATTATTATTTTAGTGGTTAAGGTAAAAGTATGTCAGGAAATGCGTAAACGAAGAAGTAAAAAAATAATAATAAAAAAAAAAAAACAATGGCACACACGCTGAGAAAAAGTAAAAGTTGCAAAATTTTTACAAGAAATTTTTGTATATCAATAGACGGCGGGCAGCACATTAAAATGACAATAAAAATTAGAAACAAAACAAATAAAATTTATGGTCTATTAAAATCTAATTATTATTGAATATAAAGAATTTGAAACATTTTTACAAAAATATAAACTTGTTGTTTGACTTAAGTGGGGTTATGGTCAATAAAAATGTTAATGAAATGAAAATTTTGAAGATATAAAATCGAAATAAATACTTTTATGCATAAATTAAATGTTCATAATTGATTTTTTTTTTATTATTTTCGTTTTGTAGCTTGTTGACAGGTTTTTTTAAAGTGGAATAACTTTTTAAGATAACAGACTAAAGTGAATTGAGGCTTTCAAATTCAACTTTAAGTGCACAAGCAAAAATTTTGCTTTTAAATCAAACACAGCAAATTCGGAGGTGGAGATTTCAGCAAAAACTTATAAGATACGGTATGTTTTTGTTTTTAAGAATTTATCGAGTTTAAAGAGAATTTAAAGTATCGAACCAGTTTTAAACATATCAATCACTGTAACCTAATGTTTAAAAGTACAAGGAGGTAGTGAAATTAGAATTTCATTGAATTTTTAAACCTCCATTTGGTCGAGATATTTCTTGAAATGGTGATCACGACTGGCCGCCGAGATCTTATAACTTAACACCTATGGAGTTTTTTTTTTTTGAGGGTACGTGGGAGATGGTTTATGTCAATATCGATGAAATAAAGCCGCAAATGTATAAAAATGTGATGTAAACTTTTTTTTAAAAAGTCTGGGTGGTCCAGAGAAGCATTGGAAAATGGAATAGGTCAGCGACGCGCTACGATACTAGTGGTTGAAGAGCAGGGAAACGAAAATGTTAATGATAATGGCTCTTTAAAATTTATCTGCAGGCAACTGTTCATCAAGTCCCAGTATATAGGACTACAATAAATCAGAATTTCAGAAAGTTCACACTTTTAATTTCGGTCTATTTTTAAGTCCGAATATTGATCTGCTCTCGGTCTGAAGTTTAAATTTATTTTGAACTGAATTTCGGTCTAAACCTTGGCCTGATTTTTGGTCAGACTTATTCGAACCATATTAATCTTCTTTAAGCCTAAGTTGTAGTCTGAACTTTGGTCTGATTTTAAGTTTAGATTTGATCTGACTTTTGGTCAGAGTTTTTATTTGAATTTCTGTCTGAATTTTTACTTTTGGGCTGAATTTAATCTGAACATTGATATCTTTTCGATCTAAGTTTTGGTTTGAATATTGCACTCCTTGTGATCAGAGTTTTAGTCTGAAGTTTGATTAGATTCTTGTGTTGAAGTTGATCTGAATATTTATCTCCTTTTAGTCCGAGTTTGTGTCTGATTTTGGTTTGGCTATTGGGCTGAATTTCATCTGAATATTGGTCTGAGTTTTGGTATGAATATTGACCTCCTTGAGGTCTGAATTTTGATTCGGCACTTGGGCTGAATTGGATCTCATTTTGGTTTGAGTTTTTATCTGAATTTCGGTCTGACTTTTTTTTTACCCTTGACGTTGATATCTTTTTGATTTGAGTTTTGGTTTGAATATTGCTCTCCTTGTGGTCAGAGTTTTAGGCTGAAGTTTGATTAGATTCTTGTGTTGAATTTGATTTAAATATTTATTTCCTTTTAGTCCGAGTTTGTGTCTGATTTTGTTTCATTCTGGTTTGGCTATTGGGCTGAATTTCATCTGAATATCGGTCTGAGTTTTGGTATGAATATTGAACTCCTTGAGGTCTGAATTTTGATTCGGCTCTTTGATCTCATTTTGGTCTGAATTTTTGTATGAAAATGATTTGAGTTTATATCAGAATTTAGGTCTGACTTTTTTTTTACCCATGGACTGAATATAATCTCAATGTTGGTCTCTTTTTTTTCTGAATTTCGGCGTGACTTTGTTGGTCAGACTTTTTCCTGAATATTAATGTATTTTTGGTCCTAGTCTGTGTCTTAATTTCGGTTTGGCTTTAGGGCTGAATTTTATCAGAATATTGGTCACTTTTTGGTTTGTTTATTGATCGCCTTGTGGTCTGAATTTTGATAAAGCTCTTAGGTGAAATTTGATCTCATTTTGGTCTGAAAATTGTTTTTGTTTGAAAATGATCAGAATTTTAATGTGAGTTTTTGTCCGAGTTTTGGTTTGACCCTTGGACTGAATTTAATCTAAATATTGATCTCTTTTTGGTCGAACTTTTTAACCGATGATGATAAATTATTGTTTAAACTTTTGGTCTGGATATTGATGTCCTTTTGGTCTGATTTTCAGTTTGAATTTAAGATGAATTTTGACTTGAGTTTGAATGTGAATTTTGGCCTGAGTATTGGACGAAATTTAGTCAGAATTAAAAACCAATATTTATCTGGTTTCCGATTAAGGGTCGTGTTCGCTCTGGATTATCACAAGCAGATTTTATATGTTCCTTTTTTGTTATGTTACGTTATTATTTCCATTAATTTTAAAAGTACGAAAAATGAAAAATTTCCATTTTCAAAAAGATTTTTTACCTTTTTCATTCCTAGAAAAATTGAAGTTGCGATGCTGATTCTATAGTAACTACTAAATAAATACTTTAAACATTCTATTTATGCCTAAACTTAGTACTTATCTTTCAAAAATAAATCAAAGTTCATTGTTGTCACAATCACTGCTTTTATTTTACCACATGCATGTCACTAAAGAGAATGTAAACAAAACAATAAAAATAAAAAATAAAAAAAAGGTGATATGCACATTTAATTTTATTTAAATATTTACTATTGTCATTAATTCTTAATAATTTATTTTTGCACGCAAGCAACACGCAAAAAATTTTTTATAGCTTCTCCTTTGTCATTCGTCGTCTTCAGCAGCAGCAACAGAGTGAATGACAGTCAAAAGCACAACAAAATATAACAGTGACAACCTTTATTTTTATTGTTGTTGATGATGATGACGACGACGATGCCGCTTTAATTTTTACACAAATAAAAACATTCTATATATAATTTAGAGCTCATGTGCGAAATTTATGCGCAATTCTTCACATATTTATATGAAACACTTAATAAAATTGTGCTGCTTTGTCATACAACACGATGGATGATAAATTAAAGCATGCGTGATTGTGATAAAAAAAAACCTGAGAAAGAGAGAAGGAGAGAGAGAGAGAGAGAGTTAAATGCTCCTCACATAAATTATATCACTGATAAACGATGAATTCTTTGCAAGGCAATGATTTTTTAATGACTTTATTTTTGCAAATACATACGTAGGTATGCAAATATTTATTCCTTCCATACATACAAAGAAAAAACTTGACTGAAACAAGAAAACAATTTAAAAATCAATAAATCACCCACAACTTCAAAATTTCACACTTAAACTGTAAATCATTTCAAATCAATACAAATACCAACTAAAATTTACATAAATATTTAAAATATTTGTGCGATTTTCTTTTTGTGTCTTGTCTTTTGGTCATTAGTAGAGGCTTGTGTGGTTCATTTTTTTGGCATACTAACATTTGTCTTCGGTTTAATTAATTTGCATACGACAAATTTCTTCTTTCCATAAACTTCTTTCTATCGCTAAAAATGCTGAATTCGCGTGTGAATTTCGTATATCACTTAAATTAAATAAACAAGCAAATTTTCTATAAAATTTGTAGCACCTTTTTTTTAGCTTGATTTTATTAACAATTTACTGTAAAAATAAAAAATAAAAAACTGGTTTCTAGTTTTTGTTGACCATAATTGTTTGTGATTTCCAGACAAGTCAAGAGTAATTTGTGGTTAACAATATCTACCAGCGTATAATTTAATGTGGGCGTTAGTATTAGTTATATACTTTTGACTTTTTTTCTTTATAAAACTATGTTAACACCTTCACAAATTTGTTTATTTTTTAGTTTTACAAAATTATTTATTGCTCAATTAGTGTATTATTTTAATATACTTTATTTGGTAATGTTTAAGCGCCAGCATCTTAATTTGGAATTTTTTTTTAATTAAAATATTTTTATGCATTTTTTCGCACTGGTTTATTGAACTCTTTAGTTTATTATTACTTTTTCCCTAGCGGTATAGGACGCAGAAGATCTTCAAATCGTGCAGCATTTGGAAGATCTTCTGCGAAGTTTCAACAGGTTCGCCTGCCTTTTCTGCTATCCGAAAACTTTCCTATAGATATTTTTATTATTTTTTTAACGACTGGCATTGAAAAACTTTAGGCTCTGCAGCATTCAATTAGAAACCGACAATATTTAGTTTCAGTAGTTTTCAATGATTCCTTGAATCAATTGCTCGAATTTTTGAGAAACCCGCATTTGAAGTTTTAAATGCACGACCACTCCGTAGAACGAAATAACAACACATATTCCTCTCACGAGGAGAGTTCATAAAATACCGTTATGATTTTTTTAAACATAAGATAAAGCATTACTATCATGATCATTTTCGTATACTATTTTTTAAAAATTTTTTTTTGACTTATGACAACCTTGCGAGATCGAGATCTTCGAAGTTTTCGAAAAAATTCCGGGGAAGAGCATAGCGGATTTCGGTATAGTAAGTTGTAGAAAACTTCATGGAGGACCAGGATTTGTAACTGAGTGTTCGACAGAAATCAAAAAGTAATTAGCGACTGCGTAGTCGAGATCCTTGAAATTTTCGAAAAAATTTCAACGACGGCGTTAGATTGCACCGTGCAGTGTGTTGTGCAAAGTCTTACCTTACCCCGGATTTTATGCTGAAGGGTTCTAACAAGCAACCGTTGTAGAATGCTATTCATTGAAATCCATCGTATTGTGCTTTGATAACTGAAACCGGTTTAGCTTTCAAATGATGTGCTCAAAAAGAGACCAATGCAAGGGATAGGGTGGGCTGCCCCATTCGTTGATTTGTTCGACAATGATACTAAAGCTGTTATAGTGGATCAGTTTACTCGAAAATGGAACTCAAGTGAGGACTTCAGATGGGATTGACAGGAGTCATGCGCTGGTGTGCTCTTTTAGTATACTACTATTCCCAATTACCGTATCAATTACTGAGTACGGTTTTCTTTCTCCAGATTGGTTCAAAACGATTTTCGTTATTTACAGGGTTGCATTCAAGATGGAATGTCTGTTTAATTTGTTATAGGTACTTTAGGTTTTTCGGGACCGGACCCTAGGTAAGATTTTAAAATAACTGGTGATAAATATATGTAAATTGGGGCGTATCAATTTGTATAGCTGATTTTTTTGTTTTGAAAAGTACTCTGACAGAAAAATTTTATATTCGATCCTGATCAACTTTGCTGAAGTATGGCAAAAAAAAATGCAGCATACCCTCTCCTTTCCCCCCCTTCATGTTCATTTTCAACTGGCTGACTGTAAAAAGTGTCGAGGAAATGTCCCTACATTGCAGAACCAGGGACCTTCTTTGTCACATTTGATCTGATATAGCCAGACTGACTCCAGTACGGACGGGACATTAGGCAATAGGGGATAATGCGGCCAGACTCCGCATCCCACACAGCATGCACTGCAGAAGCTGCAATAATCTTGAAGAAAGAGAGACACCAACCCACTTTCTCTGTCATTGCTCTTGCTAGAACCAGACTAAAATCATTCCACAAACGTTTTCTAAACGACACACAGTGGTTCCGATGGCGAATCTAGTTGGATAAAAATCAAAAATTATTGTGCTTTAAAATAAAATTGAAAGCTTGAGTAGAATTCAAGTTTTGCTACCGTATCTTGTACAGTATTCGAGTTTTGTGGCTATCTCTTAAAAAGAAATCGAGATTTTTTTGTATCTTGAATATTAATCGACTAAGCTGTTTAATTTTAAAAGTGTTATAGTTTTGTTGTTGTACAGTATTAAAAAAAAAAGAAGAAAATCTTCTAATTGGCTGAGTTAGCAAAGAGCAATATAGTTTTTTTAAGTTGAAAATGCTTCATTCTACTAAAGAATCATTAAGTTACCCGCAGAGGGTAAGCTTTGTATGGGAATTGGGCATAAAGGGTGAATGACCACGCCCAATTTTGCTCAAAACCAATAAGTGGCCAGTAGTATTATATATACCAAGTTTCAAGAAATTTGGATAATTCCTAGAGTTTTGTCCAGCTAGATTTGTCATCGGAACCACTGTGCGACATAACCAAGATCTCCAGAAATTGGAAAACTTTTCCAATTTTTAAATCTAACGAACTGGCTCTAGACAACAGAAAGCAAAACACCCATTAACAAATGAGGTTGTGGCATCAAAACGGCGCTCTAGCGCCTCCCTCTGTTGAGAAAGTAGCCACTCAACCTACCTACCACCCTCCAGCCAAGCGTGTACGCGGGAAAGGTGTTTTAGGGGTTCAATATTACTATGAACAAAAACCAGGATCAACGCGGCAGTAAATATGAAAGTGAAACAAAGTTTTGCTCTACTTGGCATAAAAAAGAATTCTATAGTATAATAGTTGGGAATTTAATAATATATGCTATAAATATGGTGTGGAACACAAAGTTCTTTAGTAGCCATCTTTAAAGTTAATTTCTCAAATGCAGATACCAGGAGACTTTGGCAGTTTTTTAATTTTACAAGCATGAAAAAAACTAGTATTTCACTAATTTTTTTTCCATTTAGAAATTTAAAGAAATTTTGAAAAGTTTGTAATGCAAAAAAAAAAAAAAAAAAAATTTGCATTCGTTACAATTTCACTCTCAGTTAAATGTGCATGTTTCTATTTTATTTCCGTTTGCTGGCGTGTTACAATTTGCTAAGAGATATGTTATATACATTTACAACATCTCACAAATGCAAATTTTTAAATAAGCAAAAGTTGAAAGTAACCGTATTTCTTCTATCTTAAAAAAAAAAAACATAGCAATGAAAGATTAAAATCGCTCAAATCGAAAGGAAACAAAAAAAATAAAAAAATCTGAAATTTGCAATAAGCATAGAAAAAATCAGTAAGCAGCTACCAAAGCAACTACAGTGGAATGAATATTTTCACATTTTCTGCATTCTCTGCACCAATTCACCGACCAACACCGACAGCAATTCCCCCCAGTAGCGCAATAGCGATACATTAAAAGCAACAGTAGCAGCAGCAGCAGAAACAGCAACTAAACTACAACTACAACCATAAAAGTTTTGCATAATTTATTGCAATCAAATACATTCGCGTGAACATCATCAGAAGTCGAAGTAGAAATACCAGAAGAAAATGAAAAACTAAAAGTTAAAGATGTAAGTGAATGATATTAAAAAAATAAATAAAACTTGTAAATAGAATGGAAAAAGCACATATGCGTTTGCTAGCTGCTGAGGTTAATTTCTAAATCTGACAGCAATGACATTTTTGGAAAATGTTGAAAGTGGTTTAGATATGTTTTGATATGATTTATTTCTGTATTTTTTTTGTGGAACATTTTAAAGCCAGTTTGTGAATGGCAACATTAAGAAATACCGCTTTTAAAACTAAATGATGAGAGTTTATGTAGTGTTTCAATAGCAAGTTGATGCCAGTAACCATAGCAATCAGCACATATTATTATTGAGCACAATTAACGTGATTAATACGAGTTTAACTACTCAATTACACAGCCGGATGAAAAAATCAAAAGCAAATTGCGTGCGAGATTTGATAAATTTTTAACATTTTATTGAGGAAATGTCAATGTCATCCATCTGTTGAATGCTTTGCATATTTTTCTTTGAATGTTTTGAATATTTTTAATGCTCTTTCTGAAAAAAAAAAATAAAAATTAAAGCATAACTAGAAACAGCAATAGCTGCAAATGAAATTAAATTGAATTTAATGCCCTCTGCGGGATTTGAACTACAACTTAATGGTTCTTTAGTAGAATGAAGCATTTTCAACTCAAAAATCTATATTGCTCTTTGCTAACTCAGCCAATTAAAAGATTTTCTTTTTTTTAAATACTGTACAACAACAAAACTATAACACTTTTAAAATTAAACAGCTTAGTCGATTAATATTCAAGATACAAAAAAATCTCGATTTCTTTTTAAGAGATAGCCACAAAACTCGAATACTGTACAAGATACGGTAGCAAAACTTGAATTCTATTCAAGATACAACTACAAATCTAAAATACTTTACAAGATACAACCAAAATTCTCGATTACTGTTCAAGATACAACAACAAAACTTAAATTCTATTCAAGAACAGCATTAATTTTTGAATATGATTGGAAAAACAACAACAAATCTCGAGTACTTTTCAAGATACTAAAAAAAAATATCGAATACTTTTCAATATGCAATTGCAAATTTCGGATAATATTCAAAAAACAACCATAAATTTCAAATATGATTCAAAATATACACAGAAAATATCGAATACTTTTCAAGATACAACTGCAAATCTCAGATACTATTCAAGATACAATACCAAATCTGAATTATAAGACACAGACAAAATATCGAATATTTTTCAAGAAAATTTGAAGAAAAGCACAAGAAAAGCAGATACAAGGAATCTCGAATAGTGCAAGAAACAGAAATGCGACACATTTCTTGACACTGAGTTTGTCTTCTGACTCTAAAAGGGGAAAAGATACTAAGAAATTATGCATTTATGGTTTTTTCTCCTTCAAGAAGTCGAACTTTTATTAAAAAAAAAAATAGAAAGATCTAATAAAGATCTCTATAAATTTATACTTATTTGAAAGGTAACAAAATACAAAATTTTCCTACATTACTATTTGGAATTTTTCTACCACAAGATGGTGTGCTGGAAGCGGTTAAAATTTACGAAAAAGAGTAATAAAAAAAAACAGATAATGATAGAGGGGGGTGATCGCCTAAGTTGGAATACTGCGTTTTTCTGTTTTTTCACACTAGCCTGCAGAATTGTTTGCCCCGATGACAGCAAACTTTTTACACCACTAAAAGCACGAACAGTATACACGTGACACGAAATCAAGCATTCAAATATCGAAAGAAATTCTTAATGTAAAAGGCATAAAATCAGAAAGCAACATACAGACAATAAAGTTGGCTAAAATTGTTCGTTGAAGTGTAATTAGTGCGTTATTTGGTCAGCGTGATGTGATGTCAAATGACGCGTTTAGTCAAGGTTGGAACACTGTTTGTAATCTAGGTCGGAGCATCTGACATTTTGCGGTTATGATGCGTTCTGACATCGGAAATTCATTTTTCGACATCAAAAACATTTTTTCAATTGGAAAAAATAAAAATTTATTTATTTTTCGTGAAATTTTTTTTAGGCTTTTCAGACCAACTTCGCGAAACAAGCGGACAAAGTTGGAAATTTACAGAGAGAGCTTTTTTTTCATTTGCTGGTAATTTTTAACAATTTTTCTTCATACCTCATTGATTTTCTACGGTGTTCCGACCTAGACTGCATGTTCCGATCTTGACAAAATGTTTTTTTTCAAATGCCCATAACTCCTAAACTAATGATACAATCATTTTCCAAAGTTCAGCGAAATCATTCCAACGATATGCTTTATTACGTCCTACAACGGAAGTTATGAGCAAAACTCAAAAAGTGGTCCTACGGCATTTCTTTATATATGGTAATATATGTAACTACAAAAAGGATATTCTGATAAAAATATTCAGATTACAAATTAAATTTTGCAATTTCAAATTGAAATCAGCTTAGAACGTTTTAACATAAAGTATTACTCAGTAGCTCTTTGTCTTTTAGAAACCGAAGTCAAAACTCAGATCAAAAGCAGCAAGTTGATTTTTAAAGCATAGTACTATTTTGCATTTACTATGCTCACTCGCAAACTGAGAAATCTCCAAAGCTGACATAGTTTGTTTTATCCAACTTTATATTTTTACTATAATACAGTAAGAGCATTTTACTCTCTCTGAGTAATTGAAAATCGATGATTTTGATTGGGCAATTGAAGGAATAGCAAGTAGAGATAATTTCTCTCTACGCATGATTAAGAACATCGATCAAACCTAATGAACTATACTAAGTTTAACTACTTAATTTTAATTTTTAAATATCTCTTTATAAATTAAACCATTAATTTATATTAATTTAAATTGCAAAACAACAACAATAAAATTGAAACCATCATGACAAACAGAGTTTGCAAGTAGAAATTGATTTCACAGCAAAAAAAAAAGAAGAAAAACACAAAGAGTTTAAATGAGGGAAAACTGGAATGTCAGTAGCAATGAACTAAGGGAGAGAAAATACACCACAACATCATTATAAACTGAAGGGAGTTAGTGTTAAAATGATTGACAGGCAAACATGACAAGCACACATAAAGGCAGAGAAATGCCGAAGAAGACAGTCAATCAAATAGGCACCACATACATATTTAGTGGTGTCTATTAGAGATGGGGGAGACTGCTATAAGATTGAAGTTAAACAGACACAGAGACACAACAATAAAGACTGAAAAGATGAAACTTGAAGTAATTCTACAATTTGATTTAAATAATGATAAATATTTCTTTTCTTTTACAAGCAGCAGAAGAAATAGTAAAACAATTTAAATTAATCGGTATTGAAATAAAGACAAAAACAAACAAGAAAATATTACAGAAAAACAAAGCAAAGAACAATAACAATTTTAATATTAAAAAATTAAAAAAAAAGAAAGAAATAAATATATAATGCAGGCAGGCAGTCAGCAAAACAACTGCAGCCACCGATAGACTAGGTCAAATAAACGGTAAACGCCTGCTTGTTATTAATATCATATTTATCATAATAATCATCATTATCATTTGATATTGTTGTTGTTTGTGATGATAATGATGATGACGATGATGACTGAGTATAACATCAGCTACAATAACAACAATAAAATGCCATCCATCGAACGTTGTTTTCGATTTGTATGCAGCTCTAACCAAATGCTCAAATTGCAGTTAACAGATACTTTTATGTATAGCTAGCTAAAGATATTTATATATATTCATTTCTATACTTATGCATAGATAGAAATAAATGAGAAAGAGAATTGCCTCAAGTGTATCGATGGTGGTATTCGAATGGTGGAATATAGTATAGTAATTTGTTTCTCTTAACGGAGAATTTATTATGTAAAATGATATGTTTTTGTAGAAGCGACCACCGCGTGCTAAAGCGAATAAAATGCAAAAAAAAAAAAAACAACAACACTAAGCAACCAACAACACAAAAACAATAAAACTTAAAATCATATTTGAAAGATAGTTGTAGATAGAGTAGAAAAGTGTAAAAGAGAAAGAAGTATAAATGCAACAAAAAAAACGAAAAGAAAAGCAGCGTGATTTTAATAGTGGAAATGTGTGTGTGTATGTGTGTTGAAAAGCAAATGCACGAATGCGCTTTCTATTGTTTTAAAGCATAGAAGAATATCTCAGGTTGGCGGGCGGCAAGCACACAAAATAGCCTCAACAACCATCAACTACAACAACAAAAAGCAATTTCTGCAGTTGCAATGTGTACGTACAGTGTAAAGAAATACTGAAACGCTCAATAGTTTTTAAAGCATTCCAACAAATTTTCACATGACTAGATATGTAGACAAATTGTTTGAAGTATGAAGAAATTAAAAAAAAAATTGTTAATAACTTTTACCGGTTATGAGTTACACAATTTCAATTTAGCCGGGACTCAATTTACCGAAACTAGAAATTAAGATACATACACTGAGCCAAAGCTTTGAGCTTTACATAATTAGTCTCAAACCAGGGTTCAACTCAGGAATGGCTCATCATGATTTCTTTCAATGGTTTAAAAGTAGAGGGAAGTTATGGTGTATGTCTAAACCCCTCTATTAGATCTGCAGAGGGGAGTATTAAAACTATTTATTTTTTTTAAAGGATGTAGTCTTGTTCTAGGGATTACGACCCATATATTGAAAGCATTGAATTATGCAATAAACCCTTCTACCCCTTGCCTCAATAACTTGAACAACTACAAAGACTCATAATCAGAACTAACAGAAGAACCTTGTTCCAAACTTCTCTAGTGGCAAAAAAAGGATTTAGGAAGCATGAGGGGAATAGACAGAAACAATAATCAGAAAAGGTTTTTCGTGGCCCCAGAATATTCTGTAGAAAGAAAAAGTATGTTCCATCATTTTTGTAGTTGTATCTTGAAAAGAATCCGCGATTTACTGATCGCTTTTGAATAATAACCAAGATTTTTTATTATATCTGGAACAATCGAAATTTTTTAGTTGTATCTTGAAAAGTATTCCAGATTTATTGTTGTATCTCGAATAGTGTTTGAGATTTGTTGTTGTAGTTTGAAAAGTGCTGGAGATTGTTGTTGTATCTTGAAAAATATTCGATATTTGTTGTTGTATCTTGAATAGCACTTGAGATTTGTTGTTGACTTTGGAAAAGTATACAGGCACTTTCTGTTGCATTTTGAAATATACTCATGATTTGCTGATGGATCTAGTATAGTTTAACAGATTTATGTTGAATTTTGAAAAGTACCCAAGATTTGTTGTTGTATGTTGAACAGTATTTGAAATTTGTTGTCATATATTGAAAAGTATTTCAGATTGAATAGTAATAAAATGTTTTTTCAAGACTTTTGCTGTACTTGAGAAGTATTCGAGATTTGTTAACCCTCTAGTTTCCAACCGTATCTCAAGACAACCTTCAGCAAAATGGGTATAATTACGACCTTAATAATTTTTTTTAACTACATTTAATCACACCGCTTAAGCTTTTAAAAAATGCAACAGTTATGAGTCGTGATGCGTATTATAGACGTTAACGGTAGTCAAAGTAAAAAATTTGTGAAAAACAGGAAAGCTAATTATTTTGATTGAGTTTGAGGTAAAAATAAAACGTAAAAAAAATAAATAAAATACTTCTCGTCATACTACACAGATAAAAAGTATATTTAATTACTTAAAACAAATTGATAAAAAGCTCATTTAAAAACATATACTTTTAGGCATTCAACCTTTCCCAATTCATAAAACCACGTTCAATAAAGTTTTTAGGATTTTGAGATCGCATTTATTCTTTTTACATAAAAATTAATTAATCACAATTTTTTTAAATCAACCAAAAATTTAGGAACTAGAGAGATAATGTTTTATTGATATGTGGTTTTATCTTGAAAAATATTAGAGATTCGCTGTTGTACAGTAAAGAAGGAAATATTTTAATACCCTTTCAATTCCACTTCTACTTATATTTCAGCAGTTTTCTTATAAAGATGGGCAGTCTGAGCTAGCAAAGGGCAATCCATAGAATGGACGTCCACATTCTTAACATAAACTACTCATCTGAAATTTTTAAAAACTTTGAGTTAGGAGAATATTTAATTACTAACAAAGTGTGTATTGCCGTTCTATCTTTCGCTCTTAACAATTAAAACTCGTAATAAAAATCCCTATCTGAAAAATGGATCAAGTTAACATGAAATACTCAACTACTTTGCAAAATTTATGTTTCAAATGATTTGTTGTATATGGAAATTTTAAGTCTTTTCCAATATTTATATATAATTCGATAATCATTCATAAAAGAAGCATTAAAAGAAACGAGAGCGTTGGAAAAATAAAATATACTTAATATATTAGTATTTTATAAATGTCAAATGAATAGTTTCTGTTAATTACGCCAGAAAAGGTTTCTATGTCTAGCAGATCGATCACAATAAATCTCTCGAAACACATTCCTATCAATCTGAAGAAACACATTTTTGTTTCCTGAATATAGCATATCCCTTAACTTAGAAACTTCCAAATTTTTTTCATGCCATTCATGATTCATCCCATTGTCCATCACACTGATGGTGCTAGCGAATCGCATTTAAATGCAACAACATTTTGTTAACAATAAATCTAAACGTGGCTCATGCACAAATACAAATAGAAAATAAAACAAAACAAAAAAATAAAGGAATAGCTATAAAAAAAAAAAAAAAAAAAAAAAATTCACAAGAATTGAAATTTAAGCCAAATTTTATTTTTCTTTTATTTTTCAAGTACAGTTATAAAATATAAAGGTAACTTCATATAGTAAAGAGTAGAGAAGAAAAAAAGAGTAGTAAACTCTACAATTGCAACATCAACTCCCAGCGTTAGTTGCAATTTTTTCTGCTTATTGTGATTCTTTTTTATGATTTAGGTTATTTATTTTTTTTTTTTTCTTCTTTGAGATACAAGATTTTTCTTTGAATTTTTATATTATATCGCCGACGCCGTTTCTTAGTGCAAAGAAAAACTTCTTAAAATGCTATATCATGCATGTGTATGAATGTGTGTATAGTGGATAGTGGGTACCTCTACCTATGTTGCAACAGCAGCTATAACAATAATAAAAGTTCTTTTGGTGTTAAAAAAAAAAAATACAAACAACTGTAGAGAATTCGAATAAAACCATAAACCTTTTTGTTAAGAAAAATAGGTTAAAATTTGCATTGTTGTTGTTGTTATTGTTGTGCTGTGGTGTTTTATGTTTTCTCTTAGATGCGAATTAATTTAAATGTAAAGTTTATTTGGTTGGTTGGTTGGTTGTTTGGCGCGATTGTTTAAGTTTCTGTTCTAGAAAATATGCAAATGATATTCACACTACTAGAAATTCTTTAGACCACTAGAAATAACTCACATTTTGTTGGAAAAAAGTAGATTGCTTGATAGTGTAGAGTTTTTGTATAAGTAGATAGTGCAGAAATAGCAAGGAGTCATTAATTAAGCCAGCAACAGTTCTCTTTTATACTCATTAAATACATCATTATTAATTTAATTTATGTTTCTTTCATTTTCGTCCTTCAGAAAATTTTGAATTCAGGAATATCGAGCATAATCGCTGACAAATTCATCGTAAAAGTTTACCTCAAACTCCCTTCCTCTACTTTTGGATTCGTTTGTGACTGACTACTATATGAATATATGTTTTCAATCAAGAGAACTTAATATAATAGTACATTTCGGTAGCTTAGCACCTTCCTGTTATGGTAACTATAAAAAAAAAAAACAATTTCTGAACAAACTTTGACGATTCCGAATTTAAATTGATGTTTTTGGAATAAATTTTAAGCACTTTGAAATGAAACTTATGCTTTTTGAATTCAGATGAAGCTTTTGAAATCCAATTTGGCTACTTCTAACTAAAATAAGTCCTTTCCGAATCGAAATTTACCCTTTCGGAATTCAATTAGACTATTCCAAATTACAATTATGGTTTCAGAATTAATTAGACTATTCAGAACTGACTTTTTTGAATTCAAATTAGTAGTTTCGGACAACTCCGAATTGAAATTTATGCATTTTTGGAAGTTTATGGATATTTTGTGAATTTCGAATTGCAATACAAATTTTGGGAATTTAATTTACCTATTCTGTATTCACAATGACACCTTCGGAACTCAATTTGACTAACCCGAATTGAAAGTGATGCTTTCGGAATTTATTATTTTGAATTTGCAACGTGAGTATTCAAAATTCTAAGTGAAATGTTTTCGGAAATCAATGTGACTATTCTAAATTAAAATGTTCAATTTTAAAATTCAGTTTGACTATTCCGAATTGAAATTTACGCGTTTGAACTTAATATGAATATAAATTTCAATTAACCTTTTCGGTATTCAGTTTGCCTATTTCGAATTCACATTTACGCTTCCAAGATTTAATTTAAATAAAACGAAGTTAATTTAATGAGTTCGGAATTCAATTTGATTATTTTGAATTTAAATGTATGCGTTAAGAAATCAATATGATTATTCCGAATTTGAAATTTAACTATAAAGTTGAATTTGAATTCAATATTATTTTTTTGGAATTAAAATGGCCATTTTCGGAGTCAAGTTTACCTACTCCGAATTCATATTAAACCATTTGAAATTCAATTTAACTACCCTCAATTGAAATAAACACTTTTAAAATTAAATTCGATTACTCCGAATTCCTCTCGTTCGTTTCGGAGTTCAGTTTACCTACTCCGAATTAAAATTAACTCTTTTTAATTACATTTGAGTACTCTGAATTAGTTTCGTTCGTTCGGAGCTCAGCCTATCTACTGAAAATACACTATTGTAATTCAGTTTGACCACTAAAAATTGAAATTCATAATTATTTAATAGAATTTGACTAATTCAAATTGAGATTTAATGATTGGTTTTGGATTTATTGATCCAAGTTAAGTTTTTCTTATCAATACATTCAGAAATAAGCGTAATAACTTTTAGTTAATGAGAGAAAGAGAGTAATATGTACATGCCTTGAGTACTCTATTTCAATATCAACAACTATTGATCCTGAATTATTTTGCAATGCGAAACTTCATCAAGCATCGTTTCTTTTCCCAGAAAATAAATAAATGCTATGGCTGTAGTTGATGAGTATGAAAACCAATTCCAACCCGGAATAAATAGTTGAATGTTATTACATTATTCCAAATACACGTTTACAAGTTTGACCGTAACAAGATTACCGAAGAGCACAGTAGATGTGCTTGAGATTAAAAGAAAAATCTCAACATTTCTTGCTTTCCAAAAAAAAAAAAAAAAACTAACAAATAATTGACTTTCCCGACCAATTTTTGAAAATTTTTTTGTTTCATCTCATTACACGCAACAACTATACGATTGCATTAGATTTGCAAATTAAAATGAGAGATGCATGCAAAAAGTTAACAGTGATGTGTGAAGAAAAAATAAATACATATGTATATAAACTCATATTTATACTCATATAATAAGTGTATACGACTCTAAATGACGGACGGACCTCCTCATTGAGATGCATTCAAACGAGAATGCTGATGATGATGCTGCAGATGGTGTACACGATATACAGTAAGGTTTACATACATATGCATGTGCAAACAATATATCTCATGTATGTCTATCTATCTATCATAGATTGTCCAGATTGCTATTTCTTATTGTACATTGAATGTTTGTTGCATGGTTTTTTCCTCTCTTAATTTTCATTTCTTACTTCTCTATTCTAGTATTTCAGTAATTCAAGAATATTTTATAGGCATTTTTACATACCAATCCATATGTACATATCTTCAATAGAAATATATGATATCGATTCATTCATTCATTCACACATTAATATTTGTTTGATTGGATATACGAGTATGTAGTAGATTGCTGCAGTTTGTTTGTGTGTGTGTGTGTTTTTTCTATTTGTTTGTGCAATCTGGAATCGATTTCATTTCCGTGTTGTTAATGATGAAGAATTTCTTTTCAATTCTTTATCTCTCTCGGAGAAAAAAGCTATAGAACATTGACCGCAAGTTTCATTAATTTTTATGCATGTATTAAAGATTGAAAGTCATACTATATTTTTGATAGAAAAAAAAAAAAAAACAGAAATTTTTAAGCAAAGTTTTCAGTGAATAAAAAACTAACCCAAGGGGGAAAATTCAACAAAAGAAATGAAACTCAGTTTTTAAAAACACTTGAACACTTCTAGCCGAAGACATGATATCTACTTGTAAATAAGGCACAGAACCTGAAACTTTATAGATAGTTGCGCGAAAGTTGTTGTTGCATATCCTAAGATGCTGATGACAAACTATAACAAGAAATAGAAGTTAGAGAATGCGAATCCTCGTTCAGTTTTGCGGCTATCTCATCTGGGTTTCTTACGGTCCCGGTAGGGTAAACACTCAGATACCGAAAAGAAAAAGTGGCCATTCGAGGGTAGCAAT
This sequence comes from Toxonevra muliebris, assembly GCA_963691655.1. Classification (NCBI taxonomy): domain Eukaryota; kingdom Metazoa; phylum Arthropoda; class Insecta; order Diptera; family Pallopteridae; genus Toxonevra; species Toxonevra muliebris. The sequence goes on along the minus strand of OY829327.1, from coordinate 17,725,861 downwards.
CTCTAGATTTTTTTTCTAAAACTCACTATTTGTCGTTTTCAATTGATATATTCTTTTCACCTTTATAAAACTTTAATATAAAACATTTCTTTCTACATAATAAACGTAACTATTTCAACGTTCTAAAAACATATCAACGTTGAAATATTTCAACTGCTACATACATAATTCAAACATAAATAATTGATGTAAGTAATTGAAAGAAAACCGCAGACAGACAGTTAGATAAATAGATATATGCACATATCCACACATATTTTTACATACAAATGAAAAACTTCAGATACAAAAACGTGAATGAAGAAAAAAAAAAACCAACTAGAGAGAAAAAAGGCAAGCAATAATAGCGCGAACTGCATAGAAAAATCTCAACTTTTCTCGTTTCTTTTGTAGTATTGTTCAATTGAAAAGCGTGTGCGCGCACATTGACACTAAATCAAATAAATTCTAATGTATAGACAGAAAGAAGACAGGAAGGCTAGGCAGGCCAGGCAGTCGAGAGGTAGGCTAAGGGTAAGCAAAGATGGGACAGACTCTTGGCATACGTTTCTTTAGATAGAGAATATATTTCCACAAACCTAGGTGCAAGTACTTTATCCTCTAGTTAGTTATACACTGCAAACATATGTATGCACGTTTTCCTGCCTGTTTTTATTAGAATCACATTCACACATTTTTGTCCCATTATTACTTGTCTCTTTCTCGTATATCTACAATGAAAGAAAGACGCGAGTTCTGTTTGTTCACTTTTGATAAATTTCTATGTACTCATGGTTATTTATTTATATATATTTTTTTTTTAATTTGAAATTGAAATGATGTTGAAAGGTTGTGGCTGCTGCTGGAATTTTTTTGCTACTGCTGCTGCTGTTGGTGGCTGAAATTATTAACCTTTGAGTTGAACAGAGTTCAGACTAAAATTGAAACTGATTTACTATTAAACTAACTAAAACAGTACACAGAGAATTGAAATGAAAAGAAATTCTTTTTTTTTACATTACACAAATAAAAGAAATAGAGTTTTAATTATTTTTAGTTTCTTTTTTCTCTCTCTCTCTCTCTCTCTATATTTGGCTTGGTTGTTTTTAGTTATGTGCGGAAACATATTATTAATTAATTTGTGTGCTGCGCTTTCATAGCCACACGAGTACATATTATAACTAGCTATGTATATGTATTTAACAAACAAACACACACGCACTCACTCCCCTTTTCTTCTTCTGCCAACTTGCTACTGCAACTCATTTTAATTAAGAGACTTTTGACACGCAATTAATTGCAGACTCTACTATTTAAATACTTAGGGGCTTTTGATTTTTTGGGTTTTTTCTTCCATTTATTTTTTGTTTAATTTATACAGCAATCATACATTACAAATGCAATAAACATGAACTTGCCGTCTTCATCTCTTCTGCCCTCCTACTTACTCTAATGAAGCATTTCATGTTAAAGCTACAGAAGTGGGTAAAGAAAAAGATCATAAGATTTTTGGATTTATAAATTTTTTTCTTGCTTTATTTTAAATTAAAATTTATGTGTGACTTTCTGTGATAACATGCAGAATTTATTACCAAAAGGCAGCAGCTTCTAAAGTTAAAATTCTGAGAGTTTCTTTTTTCTAACAATTAAAGTTAGAAAATTTACAAGTCACACATTAACAGTACTTTGGCACGGTATCATAAAAATGGAGGAATCTAAGGAAGAAAAATGAAGATTACAGTTCAATACTAGCTGAATTTGGAAGAATGAGCTTCATTCTTCAGATTTTTTTTTTATTAGTACCTTCAGTTTCAGTTTAATGTTAGATCAGTTTAAAGACAATTTCAGCTTTAGATCACTTCAGTTTCAGTTCAGTTTCAGTTTCAGTTCAGTTTCAGATCAGTTCAGTTTCAGTTTCAGTTCAGTTCAGTTCAGTTTCAGTTCAGTTCAGTTTCAGTTTCAGTTCAGTTCAGTTCAGTTTCAGTTCAGTTTCAGTTCAGTTTCAGTTCAGTTCAGTTTCAGTTCAGTTTCAGTTCAGTTTCAGTTCAGTTTCAGTTCAGTTCAGTTCAGTTTCAGTTCAGTTTCAGTTCAGTTTCAGTTCAGTTTCAGTTCAGTTTCAGTTCAGTTCAGTTTCAGTTCAGTTTCAGTTCAGTTCAGTTTCAGTTCAGTTTCAGTTCAGTTTCAGTTCAGTTTCAGTTCAGTTCAGTTTCAGTTCAGTTCAGTTTCAGTTCAGTTTCAGTTTCAGTTCAGTTTCAGTTCAGTTTCAGTTCAGTTTCAGTTCAGTTTCAGTTCAGTTTCAGTTCAGTTTCAGTTCAGTTTCAGTTCAGTTTCAGTTCAGTTTCAGTTCAGTTTCAGTTCAGTTTCAGTTCAGTTTCAGTTCAGTTTCAGTTCAGTTTCAGTTCAGTTTCAGTTCAGTTTCAGTTCAGTTTCAGTTCAGTTTCAGTTCAGTTTCAGTTCAGTTTCAGTTCAGTTTCAGTTCAGTTTCAGTTCAGTTTCAGTTCAGTTTCAGTTCAGTTCAGTTTCAGTTCAGTTTCAGTTCAGTTTCAGTTCAGTTTCAGTTCAGTTTCAGTTCAGTTTCAGTTCAGTTTCAGTTCAGTTTCAGTTCAGTTTCAGTTCAGTTTCAGTTCAGTTTCAGTTCAGTTTCAGTTCAGTTTCAGTTCAGTTTCAGTTCAGTTTCAGTTCAGTTTCAGTTCAGTTTCAGTTCAGTTTCAGTTCAGTTTCAGTTCAGTTTCAGTTCAGTTTCAGTTCAGTTTCAGTTCAGTTTCAGTTCAGTTTCAGTTCAGTTTCAGTTTCAGTTCAGTTTCAGTTCAGTTTCAGTTCAGTTTCAGTTCAGTTTCAGTTCAGTTCCAGTTCAGTTCAGTTTCAATTCAGTTTTATTTCAATTTCAGTTTCAGTTCAGTTTCAGTTCAGTTTTAGTTCAGTTCCAGTTCAATTTCAGTTCAGTTTCAATTCAGTTTCAATTCAGTTTTAATTCAATTTCAGTTCAGTTTCAGTTCAATTTCAGTTCAGTTTCAATTCAGTTTTAATTCAATTTTAATTCAATTTCAGTTCAGTTTCAATTCAATTTCGAAAAGTAATACAAAAACAAATCTACATTTGAGTTAGGAATCTAGAACAGCGAAACGCTTCGTCACCTTCTGTTCGCTCTTTGCGGCAATTAATCAAAAATCACATAATTAAAAACAAATACAATTAACATTAAATTTCACTTATGAAAATATTAAAAATCAAAGCTTGTCAAGAGCAAGTATTATTTTACACACAAAAACAACTAAGTACAACAATAACAAAAAAGCGAACATAAATCTAATGTGAAAAATAGTTTCTATATAAAATTACAGTAAAGCAAAATATCACTTTCAATTTCCCAAATGACCTTAAAAACATTTGGCGCCAAACGATTTCTATACTTGAATGGCGATCGATACAGAGAGTACAATGTAACGCAAAAATGAAGTAGTAGCAACAGCAGAGATTCATTCAAAAGTAAAGAAAATTACTCAAATAGAAAATGAAAATAAAAAAAATACATTTACAATAAAAGTATAAATGCTAAATGGCTAATAATATAAATAAGAAAAATTATTGATTGACATATAGAAAATAATTATACAAGCGTTTCTACTTTTTCTTGCTTCTTCTTCGTCTAAATGTTAAAACGTTGAAGCAATGAAGCGTGTAAACAAAATAAAACATAGAAGTGGGTAGTAAAAAAAATAGCGAATTTAATATGAAAAACATTTTAATTTCATTAAAAACAACATCAAAATAATTATAAATAATAATAAAAAAATAAAAAAGTAAAGTTAGAGCAAGACCAAGAAACTACAAAAAGAAAAGCAAAACAACACGTGTGTGTCACTGAAGGTTTTTGTTTTTTTTTATAAATCGAGAAAGTAAATAACTAAAAATAAATAGAAAGTAAAAAAGAAATAGAAGAAAACGAAGAATTTAGAAGAAGAAAGAAAGAAATTCAAAATCAAATGCACAATTTAAAATAATTGAAAAAAAAAAATTAAAATGTGCAACAAAGAAACAGTAAAAGATTGATCGATTGATTGGTGAGCTAGCATTGAATTCAACTAAAAATAAAAAGCTTCAAGTTAAATTGTAAATGTTGATGATGATAATAATGATGGCAAACCGTGCCAAGAGTGATATCACATGCCGGCAGTATCAATCAAATCAAATTGAAAATGAATCAAAAACAGCAACAGCAGCCAGGAAGACTGCAACATATGGTTTTTGGCCACCAACATTCACCATTCAAGCAACATTCAATAGTGGCTGTCTGGCTGATGAAGTTAATTTGTTAATTTGACAATTTAAAGCCATTGGGCTTTTCCATCGTACCATCACATCATACACAACACCTTGCGGTGCATGCGGTGAAAATAATAAAAATATTTCTCTTAATTATTTTTAATATTAAATTTTTTAATTTAAAACTTATGTTATAAAAATATTTTGATATAATTAAAAATTTTCCGAGCATAATTAAATGAGCGATTGTAAGCAAATTTCTTTCAATAATGGAACTATGTTGTTGATGATGAGTTGTTTACGTTTTGATTTTACACACGGTTTCACCAGCATTTTCTGTTTTTTTTTTTTTTTTTTTATTTTTACGTAAAACCAATTACAACAAAGACTTCGCTAAAAACAACGGCATAATTTAATAATTATTTTCACCGTTAAATTTTATTTATTTGTTGCAATGAGATAATTTTCACTTTTATCTTCTTCTATGGAATGCAACTGTAGTAACTATTGTTTTAAAAGTTTGCAATGCAATTTGTTCATGTGATGTGACTGAACTGATTTATAGCAGAAATTTAAAACAAAGAAAAATTAAGCGTAGATATACTCACACTAACTGTTTGTTAAATTAATGAAAATGAAAGTGATGAATTTGTGAAAAACTGAAAAGAAATCATTGCAAATTATAGTGCAAGCAAGAAAAAAAAAGGTGACTAGTGACGATTAATCAACACTGGTTTGTAAATGCAACACTGTTTTTATACCGTTGTAGTGTCATCTAGTGGAAAAATTCAAATTATAGTGGTTAGAAGCCAGAGTAATTACAAATGTAAAAAAGTTTCAGCAGACACGTTTTGGTCACGTTAACTATTTCAATTACCACACTGTGCGACAATTTTTTTTTACGTGAATGATTTAAGCACCAAATTGAAGTAGACATATTTAGTAATCAAAAACCGTAAGGAGTTTGGTCAGGTCATTTACTGTTTTTTTTTTTTTTTGAGCACTTGAAGTTCCCATACAAAAATAGCAAAAAAAATTGGAATTTTTTTGGCTCATATTCAGAAATTTTGCAAGTTTTAGAACGACCAAACTCTTTAGGATTATTGATTACTAAATATGTCTGCTTTCCTTCGATGTTTGAATCATTCACGCACAATGCAATCAGAAATTTGTCAAGCAAATGTAATCGGAGAATATAGCATCATCTAGAGGTAAAAAATTATTAATAGACACCAAATCTTCACTTTAAAATTATCTTTTTCTTCTATCTGAGCAAAGTACAATAGTTTATTGGAATGAGTTCGAGCATACAAGAAGCCAATAATACAGATTATGTTTATTTTTAAGTGCCCTCAACTTTTCTTTACTTAAATCTGAAACATAATTTATAAACTTATATGAGAAGTTTAGCGGTAAAAATATAAAATTTGCTTTTGCTATTAAAAACAAAAAAAAAAAAAAACGTGGGGTTAGAGATAAAACTCACTCAGAACCTACAAATTAGGCATAAACTTGATTTCTATACGTAGATTCATAGTTTAAAACAATGTTTATTAGATACATAGATTTACCATTTAGATAATAAAATATGTACATATATATTTAATTCTATAGTTATTAATTAGTTTTTATATTAGTGATTTTATTCATTGCAATAAAATGCTACCTGCCATATTAATATTTGATCAAATTTGCTTATTATCCTTCTGGATAGATTGTAAATAAAATTAAATAAAAAATAATAATAACTTAACCTTATGAAATACAACTCTGACAATAAACATTCAGCGCCATCTAGTGGTAGATGGAAGTAGTAAAGGTTTGAAGCCAGACTAACTTCAAATCCAACTATTTCCAGTTTTCGAAGATAAGAAGTCCTACATTTTATAATAGTATTTTTATAGAATTACTATTTTATAGAAAACTATTTCAGTTATGATCCAAACAAGTAGCGCCAACTAGTGATAAAAACTACTTAATATGTTTTAGGCCCTATTAAGATAGTTGAGTAAATGAAAATAAAGTCATATAATAATAATTCATTTAGTTTCCATTTTGATACCAGTCTACGGCATTTGTCTTAACAGTAAGAACAAGCAGGGCGCCATCTAGTTGTAAAAAATCAATAAATATAGTTTAAATGGCAGGCCCAGAGAAAAAGCGGGATAAAAATTATATGAGAGCAAAAGTGAAATAATGTAATATCTCAGTGTAAGAACGGCACAAGTAGTACGGCTTCGAGTGAAAATGAAACGACTTAAATGTAAGAGCAAAAACGGTATAACAATTCTTTAAGCGCAAAAACAGCTTAGTGGTTTATTCTGATTTTGTTCTGAACATAATTCGTTTTACTTTTGCTTTGAACATATGTATTTCGTTTCGTTGTTGTTCTTAGGTAAAATTATTCCACTTTTTTCTGAACGTAGAGGTTATACCACTTTTCCTCTCAGCCTCTAAAATAAACTTGTGAAAAGGAAAAAAATGTAGAAGATAGTGACATAATATCAAAAAATATTTGTATTAAAGCTTATTTTGAAGTATTTTATGAGTTCTAAATATAGAGAAAAGGTTTGGTAATCAAACTGACCAATTATTGAGTCTGAAAAAACCAGGATCATCATGTTACTGGCAATGTGTCTGGACAATAGAAACTCGTCTAACACCCCAGACGCTGTGGGTTCAATTATCAGAATTTTCCCATCACGTTTAGATTTTGAAGAAATTTCGAAACAACTACCGGCAATTATCTGTACTTTTAAAACCAAACGAGTTATTCTAAACAAAGCGGTATAAAAATAAGGCATGAAGAACCCCGGTTTATCACTACTTTCTTGTTTTACAATTTACTACTAAATAAAGACTAATAGTATATTAATTTCAGAACTTACCTTATAAACTTCAGAGAAGAATCCCGAACCGATTTTCTCCTTAACAAAATCATCAACTGAATATAAAGCTGATACAGCAGTCTTTAATGCTTTGCACGATGGCCCAGTCACCAAACGATCCGATGATATTGTACGTGCAACAGTTGGTATGGGTGGTAGATGATGCTGTTGTTGTTGCTGTGAAGTAGGAGTGGAACCATTTGTTACACCACCACCACCACCATTACTACCATCATTACCAACAATACTGCCACCAGCTTTAATTGAACTATTACTATTACAACTGGTGGCAGCACCTGTCGTAATTGAATTTGCACCACTATTCGTCGTAGATGCTGCAGTTGTCGACATGCTTCCACCGCTTGATGACACATAACTCGCACACATACCCGTCATTGTAGCGTTTGTGTTTTTGGCACCAGCTACCGACGACGACGACGACGATGATGATGATGCTGTTACGAATGTTTTAACCGCCATCGTAGCATCTACTTGATCGATACCAATATTATTAATACTATTTCCAATATTACCACCAGTAGCGGTCTTAATGCTATTGTTGATATTGTAAATAAGTTTTTCCGGTGGACCTGGACCACTATGTTGATTTAAATTCATTATTATCAGCTATGAATAATGAGTATCGTTGTTACGTTCAAACTAAAAACCATTACCGTTTAAGCGGGTGATGCACGGCGACGGCGATGCACGTATTGGTGCGCGGCGGAGTTTATAGTGAGTGAACGAGCGAGCGAACGAACGAACGATCGGTTATGAGATGCGACAAAGAGAGAGAGAGTGAGTGCGTTTATAACTGTGGCGTAGTTGTTGTCTAAGGTGAACTATGTCTGAGCCGACCAAACGGTTGACGTTGAGATGGTAGCTTTAAAACGACGCGTAAAAGCGACGGCGCTCAGTCAATGGTAAAAATTATTTCGTATTATTTATTGGGAAAGGGAAAAATAGAAATAATTAAAAAAAAAAAAATTAACACAACAATTTACTGTAAATTATTGAAATTTCGAAATATATTCAAAATAAAAATATTGAACTTTAACACTTTTTTCTTAGCGCACTAATTTTTGTTGTGTTTTGAACTTTTTTCTTCTTTCGTTGACAATTATTTCACTTTTTTTTATTTTATTTTTCGTTTACTTTTTCAGGTTGTATTACTTGGCACACAATTTTTTTTTTTTTTTTGTTTTAGCACAAAAATTATTATTTACTTTTTTTGTTTTGTTTTATTAATTTAAGAGTAGCAGAATTATAGGAAGTTTTGCTTTTTGGAAAGAAGGAAGGAAGGTTTCTTTGTAACGAATATGATATTTTGTATTATATTTCGTTGGAATCGTATACAGGAAGCGTAGATTTATCAAGATGAAAATCTGTAAATAAAATAGAAATGTTGAATTTTAGATATGAGTTTCATTATTAAAATGTTTATAGATTTAAATATAAGAAAATAAATTAAGTTGCAATTGCCTCCATTTAGCGAGTCCCTCAAGTTTTAAGATTTCTAAGCTTCTGACTTCTTTAGTACTCGAACCTAATGGTGCTTGAAAAAATATATAGAGGGAAGGAGCTAAACCTCAGCTAACAGCTGTAGAGAGTTATGTTCATGATCATGATTTGAACCTAATTTGTAGCAAAGGTTTTTGACCTTTCTTTTACAAATACACTTATGCCCTATAAGTTAAATTAAAATAGAGTGTAAAAAAAAGCTAAACATCTACGAGTTCCAAAAATTTCGGCCTGATGTCCTTTCTTTTATATGATACAGAATGTTGATGATAACATTCCAATACTTAAAGCTCGCACTTCAGTTAGAACTCGAGCTTGCCTTTTTCTCAAGCGGCTAGTCCGCAAAGACTACGTACCTGCCTCATCAAGTCAGGTCTCTATCTGTTACTGTAGTTGTTGTTCAGTCTTATATTATTTTCGTTTTTGTCACTGTTGTTTAAGTATGTATAAAGCTCAAATTATAAATTTCTGGTTGCATAACTGTTACAGAAAATCGATTCGTCCCAGCAGAGCTGATATACTAGTATAAGATAATTTATACAACAGACGTTGCCTGAGTACCTGAAGTAAGTAATTCCTACTATTAAAATTATATATAAAACAGAGTCAAAACATTAGCTAACTGGGTTAAGTCATAAGTCAAGTGAACCCATTCAAATCTATAATTATAAATAAAAATATCAATAAGTAAAACATATTAATTTATTCAAAAAAATAAAACTAATTTGCGCCTTAAATGCAACACTAAACACTTGAGCAAATATTTTTTGAGTTATCAATCGAAACTAATTAACGTTTCAACCACGTGATTCTTTATAGAAAACTTTATTTAGTTAGCAATTTGCAAATTCATATTTAAGTTACTACAAAAAAATAAAAAGATCATGAATTATCAGCATAAACATCAGCAAAATTATGCTTTGAAGAGAAGGTTAAATAATATCAATATGGTATCTAATAAGCTTTCATGGTCATTGTCAGTGTTAAATAGAAAAATAGCTAATATTTAGTTAAACGGTTGATTCTTGTACGTAAACAATGTTTAATAATTTTAAAGTTTCATGTACTTGTAGTATCGCTATCGCTTACGCTTTTCAATCTTAGTTTCGGTTTTTGAGATATGAAGCAAGGAAAGAAAAACTACACAATTTCAACAGAAAATGTAATTTATAAACAATTTACTTATCTTTTTGCAAATAATAATAATTTGCTTGCCAACACACATACAACTGATATACTGACAAAGCAATTTACAAGTTGTCAGTTGTTTTTATTTTACACACAAGTTTTACGTTTGTTTTTTGACTCAAGTGTCAAAAACAAAAAAAAAAGCAAAAAAAAATGATATGAATTGAGTTTTCAATTTCAGATAAGAATTTTTGAAGAAGTTAAGAACACTTCAATTAAATTTCGATTTCAAAATGAAAGCAAATATTACTAGTTATTTTAGAATCTAATTCAGTTTCATCAAAAAATACAAAAAAAAATTCAATAAAATAAAAAACTAACAATTAATTTTTGCTTAATAAACTTCAAACTCAATTCTCATTAATATGTTAATTCAATGTTCGAGTCTTAAAAATAACTAATCATAAAATATATTCAAATATTCCGAAAAATACAGTTTTATAAATAGCTGCTGTGAATTTTAGTTTGTTACTTTATGCTAATATTTTGCTTCGATTTAACAGCAATGTGAAATTCAAGCATTCATTGCATATTTTTTTTTATTCAAATATTCAGCTGGATGCTTTAAATTTTTGATTAAAAACAAACACAACTGGCTTCTTAAAAACTAAGCGCTTACGATAGCGCCCGAGGTGGGGGAACTTAATTGCTATACTGCTTTATAATACAAAAACAGAAAGCAAACTGCTACAAAATCAATTTAATATGTAGGTACCAATATTTTTCATTTAAGATTATAAATATTTCTATGGCGCCTAGATTGAAGTGTAAGTTTACATAAGTTGATCTGAGTTTAATTTAAATTTGAATGCGAATTTGATTTGCATTTGATCTGATTTTCGGTCTTGTTCTTAATTTTAGTTTGATTTTTTGACTAAGTTTTATTTCAAACTTTTCATCACTAGTCTGTCCGATAGCATGATAGCATCCATTAATATTAAGGACATAGCCAGATTCATTATGGAATCCTTATTGTTCTCCAATGAGGGAGTCGTGCCGTACTGTGGTATCACAATGAGCCTAATTATGTGCTTAAGTGTGCATTCAAGTGGAAGGCTGCCACTCCAACCTAACCTTTATTTTGAACATTACTTTTAACTGAACTGAACTTGAGATTTGGTTTGATTTTTGTTCTAAATTATAGTTTGAATATTATAAATTAGGTCTTCCCTCGATCTGATTTTCGGTATCAATTTTAATCTAAATACTGGTTTGAATTTTATTCATAATTTAATATGATTCCCGGTTTTAATTTTAGTCTGGTTTCTAGTCTGAAATTTGTATGAAGTTTGGTATTTTAATCTAAATTTGGTCTCTACTTGATCCGATTTCTAGTCTGAGTTTAAGTCTGAATTTGATAGGAATTTTATCTGAGTTTTGACTGAAATTTAATCTAAATTTATCCTAATTTCTAGTCTGAGGTTTGGTTTGCTTTTTTTATGAATTTTTGGTCTGAGTTTTAACCTGATTTGCTTTTGGTCTGAACCTTGGCCCGAATTTAATGTGAATTTTGATTAAATTTTGGAACTGGTTTTTGGTCTGAGTTAGAATTTAGATCGGTTTTTGATGTAATTTCGATCTGAATCTTCTCTAAATTTTATTCTGAATTTTGATTCGTATTTCAATCTCCATTTGATCTAATTTCCGATCTTAATTTTATAATTTTTTGAATTTTGGTCCGGTTTTGGTATGAATTTTGTTTTGGGTTTTGGACTGAATTTTGGCGTGCTTTTGGTACGAATTTTTGGTTTGAATTTTAATCTCAATTTGGTCTAAATTCCGTACTGAATTTTGGCCTAATTTCTAGTTTAAATTTGGAATGAAGTTTGGTCGGTATTTTAATATAAATTTAGTCTCCATTTGGTCTGATTTCCAGTCTAAGTTTTGGGATGAACTTTAACATTAATTTAGTCTGATTTCCAGTCTGAATTTTGGTATGATTTCAAGTTTGAATTTGTTATGAATTTTGTCTGAATGTTGGTCTGAGATTTAATTTAAATTTGATCTGAGATTTAATCTAAACTTTGTCTGATTTCCAGTCTAAGGTTTGATTTGCTATTGTTATTTTTGATCTGAGTTTTAGTCTGAATTTTATTTAATTTTAGATCCGAGTATTGATCTGAATTTTGTTGAATTTTGATTTGCATTTAATCAAATTTTCGATCTGATTTTTGATCTAGGTGTGAAATTTATGCAGTTTTTTTATCACATTTTAGTATGAACTTCCATCTCTATTTGATCTGATTTCCGGTCTTAATTTTAATTCGAATTCGGTAAAAAAATTTTAGTTAGTTTCTTGATCAGAATTTTTGTTTGAATTTTAGATGGAATTCTAATTTAAACTAGGCCCGAATTTAGGTCAGCATTTTAGTTTCAACTTAGTTTGAATTTTGGTCTGAGTTTTGATAAATTTTTGATATGAACTTTTAGTCGGAGTTAAGTTTTGGTCTGAGTTGTGGTGGAAATTTTAATCAAAAATTTAAGACTAGTTTTTTGTCAGGGTCTCAGTTTTGGTCTAGCTATTAATCTGATAATTATCTTAAAATTTATCAAAATCAGCTTTTCCAAAACACAAATCCTAAATCCACTATTGCAAGCGATCGATATACCTACTGTAAAATGGTCATTGCATTATGATGTTGTTGTTGTAGCAGCTAGAAAATAACAATAGCTTATTTTCAAAGGCAATTGTGTTAAATAGAAAAGGAAAAGCTGAGACCTTACAGATGAAAATCTACCACCCTGCCACTAGACCAATGAAGTGACATTTTCAAATCCAGGATTTCCTCAGACTAAATGTGTAGGGCATGGTCAAATTTGTGGGCTTTACTGCGCAGTCGAAGAGATGAGGAATGTATAGCATTACATTTCCTACTGAATAATTAAAAACTTAAAAAAAAAAGCTAAAACAAACAGTAGGCACTACACATATGCATTCAGAATTTCAAAGTTCTATGGCGCCCAATGTGGGGTGCAATTTAAACTGTACCCAGAGTCTCAAGAAGAAAGGAAAACTAATATTTTCATAATAATAACCATAGAGACTTAAACGAATTTGAATATTATATAAACATTCATTTTTATTATAATTACAATTTATTCCCCCTATGAATTCGCGCCCTTGAGTGTGTAGGCGTTGAAATCATTTAAAACCACTTACAATTGAGAACAATTAAATAACTTTCTCAACTTTCGCATTCACTAATGTCATAGCATGCCTTAGCATATATACATAGTTCAAGTTCAAAGACACTGTAAATAATAATAATAATTTTCACAAACGAAATTTTAATTATGCTATAAATTTATAAATTGTGGTATGCATGTAAATTAATTAAAAATTCAATTGTCTGTAGACAAATATTTGTACGTGTGTGTGTATGTGAAATTATAGCTAAACAATGAACTGAATGCGGTGTTTTAACTTCTAACAACTTTGCATACTTTTAATTTTAATAAATTTTTCCACAATTGTTTAACTACAAAAACGCACAAATTCAATTAAAAACATTTCACCGCGTAAAGAAAAGCAAAATCAAAATAAAAAACTAAAAACAATAGTCTCGTCTATCAGTTTGTGTGATTGTCTGCCTGCCTGCCTATCTGTCTGACTATTTGTCTGTCCATCCCGCTGCCTGACAGTTAACTACACATCATATAGTTAACTGTCAGCATAACATTGGCCTAAAGCTAAAAAGCTTACGCTTTATGCTGCTTACCTTTTCTTATATATTTTTTTTTTGCGCCTCACCTAATTTGTTAAGGTGAAAATGTGAATTTGGTTTTTTATTTTTATTTTGCTTGTTATGCTCACAGTTAGACTTTACTCGAAGGCTTTTGCTAAATCATCATCTTAAGCAGCGCGGGAGCGAGGGTGACACAAAGAAAGGTGAAATATTGGTAGAGGAAACGTGCGGCGGTGAGGAAGGAGGAGGTGATTTAAAAACCAAAATATCATTAGTAATTGAGCTACAACTTTTGCGATAGTGATTTGCCGTTTTTTTTTTTTTTTTGTTTTCTATAAATTTTTATTATTTGTTGCCAATATTTATTTACTCAAATGAGTGTAAGTGTGTGTGTGTATTAACGTTAGAGGTAGTTTGTCATAAGTGCGCGCTAGGCCGGCAGCAAACAGCAGCAGCTGTGTTCAATGCGCACATAACTGGTTATTAGTAATTTTAGCTGTTATTGCCATGTATAAGTAATAAGTATCACCATCGTCTTGTTGAGTAATCAATATCCTATGTATAAAAAATACAAAAAAAAAAAAAACGGCAAACAAATTATGATTTTGCAACGTTTGTTTGAAAAATAATACACACCACTAAACTATGCAGTTAACAAAAACTTCCTTAAAAATTTACACACTCGTTGAAAAAGCAACAACAAAAAAACACCTTATGTGAAAAGCTTAAAATATTTGGCAAGTCAGCACATAAAAACTGTTAACGTTAGTCAAAATTGAAAATTTTATTTTTAATTTGCTTTTAGCGGGCAGTATAGCTGAAAAATCAGACAAACAACTTCAAACTGATATGGAAATGGCAGGTAAAACTCTATTACATACAGAGTATGTGAGAGTGAAGGAGAGGAAGAAAGGGGTATAAAGATATAACAACTGAAATAATCAGAAATTTACAATTCACAGGCCTGATAAACTGGAAACGATTTTATATTGGCTGAATTGATTAAAATCCAACAGAATTGAGTGATCACTTTTCCATTGAAAATGAAACCAATATCACTGTTTCTAGGCCCCAAAAAACAAGTAAAGAGATTCTTTAAGAAAACATTATTTGAATGTAAAGCAGCATGGGACAATAACATTACAAGAAGCATCATTTGAAGCGGCTTCAAATTATTGGCATTTGTTCAGCAATTTCAAGTTTTTTAATTTTTAACAGGAGAGGTCTAGAAAAATTTAGCTGAATGAAAATTTAAAGCAAAAGATGCATTCATCCTTTCTCAGAGATAGTATTCATTGGTATTTACTTTCCGTTTTTGCCTCGTGTAAACTCACCCTCAGAGGTAATAATCTGAAAATGAGTTGAAACCTTTTCAAAAATAAAGTCGTTTTTGGGTGATGGGCGAAAACAATTTCTAACCATTCATTTTCTTTAAACAATTCTCTAAAACATGTGTGTAAACAAATTTTTTGAAATTCACAGAGCTTGGCACAGCAGGCATGCATACTTGAACCTTCAAAAGCGTTTTTCTCAAGCCGGCATTTTTCAAAATGCCTGCCACGATATCTCCAAAACCGATTGAGTTCAAATATTCATGATAACTTCAGAACATCTATAGTTCAAGTCCTAACCCAGGATCATTGTGATTTCTCTCAGTTTTTTTTTTTTTTTTTCAATTTGCAATAGTAAAAAAATGACGAAAATCAAATATTTATTTTCAAAATTCTGCGATAAATTAAATTTTCATTATTTTGACTTAATTCTAGTTCCGGCTATAACCGATTTGCGATTTTTTATTCGCTTCAAAAATGTCCAGAAAAATAAATTTTGTCTTTTTTCATTTAAAGAAAACTGCTGCTGGAAGTTATCATTTATTAGATGAGGCTTATTTTGAAAATGTTCTAAGCTATTTGTGAACGATGGTTTAGAAGATTTAAAAGTGGCCTTCGGAAAAGACGGTGGAAGGCCATGGAAAAAATTCGAAGATGTTGAATTGCAAGCGTTACCGAAAGAAGATTCGACACAAACTAAAAAGCAATTAGCTGAAGAGCTGAAAGTTACCTAAACATATCTTTTCTAATGTCTACACGCATTTGGAAAGGTCCAGAAAGTAGGAAAACGGGTGCTGAATAAATTGAAGGAAAGAGACATCGAAAGACGATAAACTATTTCCGAAATTTTGATCCAACGGCAAAAAAGAAAGAGATTTTTGCATCGAATTGTTACTAGCAATGAAAAATGGATTTATTTCGACAATCCCAAATGCAAAAAACCGGTGATAGACTCAATTCAACCGTCAACATCACAAGCAGTACGCCTTGCTGTATATTTGGTGGGATAGTAGGAGAGCTGTTTACTATGTACTGCTAAAACCTGGTGAAACGACTACTGCTAAACGATACCGACAATAACTGATAAAAATTTAACCAAGGATTGAAGGAAAAATGAACAGAATATGCGCAAAGACACGATAAAAACATTTTTCAACAAGACAATGCTCGGCCCCATTTTGCACAATGCACCCACCGTATTTACCAGACTTGACTCCTTTTGACTACTACTTGCTTCGATCGATGCAGCATGGTTTTTTGGAACAGCACTTTGATTCGTACGAAGAAGTGAAAAATTGGATTGATGAATGGTTAGCCTAAAAAAATGAGAAGTGGAATTGGGACGAAATCCGTCAATTACCAGAAACATGGGAAAATGTCAAAACTAAAGATGGGCAATAATTTAATTTGTTAATTAAATAAACGATTTCTGTTAACAATCCGCATTTCATATTTATACACCTATCCTAGGAGAAACCAAAGACCACAGCAGATTGCTCCAGTCCAGATCTATTTTATACCCGTCTCTTGATTCTGCTATAGCGTAGTTCAATAGAACACGCTTGTGCTTCTAACAGCTGTCAACAGGTATCCGCTGGTCTTCTCCTTCCTTAAGGATTCCAGTCAATAGCAGTCTTTGAAGTGTGATCACTCTTAGAAACTCGAACAGTCATCCGAACGTCTACAGATCTGTCAGTCAATGTAAACATCCACTAAAGTTCCGCACTTAGTCTGCTTAGTTTAATATTGTTATGGACTATTTGATGGGGCACATTAGTTAGATGAAAGCTTAAGGCGTCGAATTAAATTCAAAGAAACAACGACGTACATATAATGCGTAGAAGAAACTGAATACTTTCGGAAAAAATAAACTTGATCCCCATAGAACAGAACTTATTAATTATTATCTACCTCATTCAATTCAAGTACTTTGGTTCTATACTAAGTGAAGTTAAAGGTCACGCATATAATCGATCAAGTGACTTACTTACATAGTTTAGGAAACACCAAACACAATTAATAAATGGATATGCCTGAAATAAGTATGTTTCGACGGTTATCCCATAAAGTACACAAAAACAATGCCAGAAAAACCTATACAAAAGATGCCATTAGAGGATCTAAGAGGGGTCGGTCGTGTATACGAAATTTTCATGGCTGTACCGTGAAGTATTTCTCAAATTTTACTCTGTCCAACAAAATTGAAAAAAATAATTGCAAATAGTCTGTGAAATAATCAAATAATAATAATCCTGACAGGTACCTCCCCTTTTTTATTTTATAATTATTTTTTCGACAAAATTATATTGTAAGTATGCCAAAAAATTTACTAAACTTTAACAAGTTTTTTACGTTGAGTGTGTATCCCGCCGCTCACATATTAGATACTTTTGTTATTATGTCAACTAATTGAGTGTTGCCATAGTCATTTATTTAGTTATAAAGATTAAAGACAAGAAAAAGAAACAAACAGCAACAGATGGAAGAAAAATTCATTAAGGCTTTAACAAAATATTCACACATACAATATTTTTGGGTTAACCACAATTGACCCTAATGATTTCGAGTGTCTTTGATCATGTGATCATTTAGATTTGGTCCCGTTTTTCGCAACTGTTATATGTACAGAAATTAAGTAGGTGTTTTTAGTTTGGTTTCGTTTGTTGAAAATTATGTTAAATACCAAATTAAAAAGTAAAAGTTCATTAAATTGCAAATATTTTTGAAATATGCGGTACTTTTTTTGTTTAAATGAAATTACGCCACAAAATTTTTATTTTTGTAAAATTAAATTACGGTTAGCAGTTATGCATGCGGCGTAAATGTGCGATGATAAATTTCTAGTTTTTATTAAATTCATTTCGCTATCTTTTAAATACCTACCAGCCTACCTTGGTTGAAATGATTTTTTTTTTCTGCACGATCTTAGGTAAATCACTTTGTTGTGTTTTTTTTTATCAAATTTTTTACTCTTATCATGGCCGTAATAATTTTCCTTTAACAGTTTTGTTGTTGGTCTTTCAATATCATGTGCAAAATTTATTGCCTTTAAGTATATTTATATATATATATATTGTGGTATGTGTGTACAAAATTAGGCAAATATCATTCCGCATTATATAATCATAAAATTTTACTTTCTTATCACTCACACTCACACACATACATATATTCACTCATAAGAATTTTCATACTACGTACATACCTCTAGATACCAACAGTTATAAATAACAACAATTCCGTTGAATATTGTATTGTATTCACCGTTATCAAACTATATTGTAAACTCATTTGTAGTGGAGACCAAACCAGAATAACACCACAGAAGGAAAGAGGGGAGCCGGCAGCTTTTGTTGTTATTTTGCTGTTACACTTTCAGCTATTTCTCTTTATCAAATGTTAATTTAGCACTGAAGTTATGTGCTATATACAAAGTTATTGTTATATTTACATACATAAATACTTACAAATATTCACACACACACACATACATTCACGTCTACTCATTATACGGACAACCTTGAATTTTGTGCTGCCGTAAACAACAACAATTTGTTGTGCGAAAGTATTAGAAAAATATTTCAAGAATTTATTTGTTTGGAGTTGTTAATAAATATTATTGAGTTTTACATTTAAATTGTAATAAAAATTTCCATTTTATCTTAGTAATCGAACCAGAAATAAGTGGTTTTCTTTTCAAATGAAGGTGTAACAATGAAAGAGAGAGGTTCGTTTATTAGAAGTGCCTACTTAAGTGTATTTACCTAATAATAGCAAAGTTTGCAAAGTACTCAGATAAGCTAAGATTTCTCGTGAAACATAGAGTGATTATTATTATAAATATTCTTACAAATATTTGAGGGAAAGTATGATAAAAAAATTCTCAGGAAACGACTTGATTGTCTTTGAGAACACTGTGCAACAATTTGACGCTTTACAAAATCCAATGACGAATAGATAACTTTTTAAGGCTAATTAAGGGTCGTTAATTGCAACCCTATACGCATATTCTTTCTATCACGTCTGGGATCCCCGCTATGAGGGGCAAAATCAATCATTTTGGTATATGTGAGGCCGATACAAAATTTTTTGTACATGCTTCATGGCTATGTAAGGTATTGATCATAACATATTGAGTACATGTTCTGATTTTTTTTTTTTAAATACCGATTTTTTTAAATCTCGAATCAGTACGAAAATGTACTGATTTTTATATTTTATACTGATTTTTTCAAATTCTTAACCTTAATTGTCTTAAAATCGTTTTTGCGGACAGTCTCACCCTATTTGTTTCTTTTTCTGATTGTTCACAAAATAAAATGCATACGCGTTTCTGCTATCGAGAGGAGAAAAGCAATATTTTCTTGAAGAAAAGTCAACTCAAATAAGTGAAAAGAGTTTGTTATTAATTGAATTTGATTATTGTCCTCAGCTCTCACAGTTCTCTAAATACGGAAACTGATAGGTAATCAACATTGTTTACTGACGAAGACAAAATGTAAAATGAACCCACAAAATCGGAGAAAAAGTTTCAGGACTTTTATATCACTATATTACATTGAAATTACTAGGTAATAAAAGCATAAAAACTGTACTAATTTGTACTGATTTTCACTGCTTTCCAACGTCTAATGTACTGATTTCGCGGTTCAAAAATCTGGCTACCCTATAGCTAAGAGAAAATTGTTTATTATGGAAAGGAGGAAAAAATTACTTGGACAGCAATACTCCCCCGATTTTGGGTATATAAATATACCGGGTTAACGATCGTGAAACCTATTATTAGGTTTTGGTAAAAAATCTTCTCCATCGAAAAGTAATTGGGGTCAGTGAAGTTCAAAATTACCTAGGTCTTTCTTTTATGAAATTAGCCCTAAAAAACAGAATTTTTTTATAATAGTCCCCTTAAACTTTATTAATTGTAGGAAAACATAATAAACATTCGTTGGTAAATATTTCCCTATCAAAAAATATTTTAAATCATTGAAGGTCAAAACCAGCTAATACCATGTTCCTACTGAGCCGAAATTTCTGCGTTTTAATTTTCAAAAAGCACTAAAATCAGCGGGAAAAGCGCTGAGTTGGCCACACTGGAAATTCTGTATAGAAATGTCAGAACAAATTCATTCTTAGTGACATATTTTTATAATCAGAAATTTAACATTTCAACGCTGTTTCAGCCGAAACCACGGAAATGATCTAAGCCACGCAATTTCGGCTCAGTGGGAACATAGTATGAGTCCAACTTTCTCCTAGAAATTCATCTTTGAAAAACAAAAATATTTTTTTTTTTGCTATAACGCCTTTATACTGAATTGACCGTTTAAAAAACAACAAATAGTCTTTGAGAAAAATATTTCTAATCAAAAAGCAGTTGGGATCATCGAAGATAAAAATTGAGGCAGCCCAGAAATCCACCAAAGGCTAAGAAAAACGCTGTAGAAAAAAGAATGACGGTGCTTCAGAATAAAAAAAAGATTTTAAAATTTTTCTATTTAAAATAGTTTTAAATTTATTTTATAATACTTTGAAATTACTAGTGCCTTGTTAATGCCTAATCAGTGCCTAGCATGTATGCCTTGTAAGGGGCTTGACATGTTGACTTTGTGGGATAAAAGATTGCACTACCAACGAGCCCCTCACGAGGAAAAGAATCACTACAATATTTCTGCAAGTCTCAAGCCAAGTTATTAACTGAAAGTTCCAGTTCTAGACTCTAACTTAATAATTTTCTCCGCCTGTTTTATAGCATTATATTTTATAAAAGCTTAGCGTCTCAATGAAAATCCTCCTTCGGATGTGGAATCAGATGATTTCATATTCTTTAACTATGTTTTTCCAATGCTCTCTTCTATATACCGATGAATTCTAAGTTTTTCCTCTGTACCTCTGGTGATTTTATTCCTAATTTTTACTAATATTTTCTTATTTATTATTTGTTTATTATCTACTAATTTGTATTTACTTTTTCAGCTTTCAAATATTTGGTATTCATTTGTTCAGCTATTCATTTATCTACCTTTCTAATCAACTCGTGCCTCCGTGCCTACATAAATTACTCACTTTTGCAATAATTTGTTTTTCCTTTTATTTGCAAAAAATTAAAAAAAAAAAATAAAAGTGTTACAAAACTAATTTTAAATATAATTTATGACTTCCTAACGACAACTATTTCACAAACATTTAACGTACAATTTCAAACGAAGACTAAAAGAGTGTGAAGGAAATTATGAAAAAACAACAAAAATAAATAACTATAAAAAAAATGTTTAACCACACGTAAAATTATATTATTAAAATATTAATTTAACAAAACAATGTTTATAAATTGAAAGATTAACTACAAAAAAAAAAAAAAAAAGAAAACCAAAGTGAAGAAATAAAAATTGCCAACCCAACACGGAAGCAGCGCAAAGCTTTGGCCTGACTAACAATTTCATTCATCTGCATTGGATAATGATGATATTGGTGCGTGGTGGTCAGCCACCACAAAAATTACTTAAAATCAAAAGAAAAGAAGCACGAGATTTGTGCATTTTAAAAGTTTTATAAAAGGGTCGCCTACATAAAATAAGACAGCAAGCAGGCAGGCAGGCAGGCAGGCAGCCAAATGCCAGCGCAAGAGCCAGTAGCAGTAGCAGAGATTATAATGCGCTGTTCACATTCATTTAATGCACATAAATCTTTGTTATGAAATTTCTCTCCAAACCAAATAAAAAATTATAAAGAAAAAGAAAAATATTTTTTATAAAAAATGTGGCTGCGGGAATTTCGAAAACGAAAAACAAAAAACACTAAAAATTTGTTAACACCAGCATATAAAATTCAAAAAAAAAAAAAAAAAAAAAAAAAATATGTGTGTCTTAATAAATGAAAGCAAAAGTTTGGCAAGAACCTTTTTGTTTTTATCATATTGTTGAGGTATTTTTGAACTTTGAACATGTGAAAAAAAGTAAGTGAGTGGAGCAGATTTTTATCAGTGTATGTGAGTATGTGAGGCAAAGTGGCATAGAAAAAATAAGCACATATTAACATGAGAGTTGCAGCTAATCTTTCAGGAAGTTTAGAGAATTTCGCTCAGTAACTACTTCAAATCACAGCACAGGAATTTTGATAGTGGTTACAATTTAAAACAACTTTACAAATTTTAGTTAGTTATATAATTTGAAAATAATTAAAAACCTTAAAACGCAATTCACCATTTCCTATTTAAATTTAATTCAAAATTAAAGTAAGATAAAAACTTTTTTATACCTACCCAATGTTTTTTTTTTTTTTTTTTATGATAAAATTAAATCTTAAAATAAAGCATAAAAGAGAAACGTAGAAGACTAGCAAAACATACAAAAAAAAACCATGCACGAGTTTGCTTGTAGCCGTAGCCCAAAATGCATTTACAGTACTATACCTAAAAGCTTCAGTAGCACTGCAAAAAGGCACAGACATTTCGAGAATTTCTCTAATAAAAAATTAGCAATTGATGCCAAAGCCAAAGTCAAGAAATTATTTTCGTTCGGTTCATTCAATTTCATTTAGTTAATTAAAACCGAAATAGCAGAAATCACAAATACTTAGGAGATTTTGTTTACGAAAATGTTTTGTAAAGTGATTAAAGTGGATAAGTACTAGGAAAAGTTCATATACATTTGTAGATGATCAAATATTACAAATATTAAGATGATGATCATGAAAAATAGAATCTGTCACTAGCTCATGCACGAAGACCGTGCTGTGTTATAAGAATCTGTTGCATCAGATATGTATTTAAAGATTTAGCCCTAGAATACTAATGATTGCATCAGAGTCAACTTGATATTATAAGTATTAACCTTTCGATGGATTTGTAACTTATTTCAAGTGAGACAATCCCAATGGGTTTTGAAAATTTATAGCTCTTTGGAAATAGAATTGAATGTAGTTTAGATTCATTTACTTTTATATACTGTTAAACAAAATAGTCGTTTAAAAAACCATTCAAAATGAAATAATTAAAAAAAAGTTAAATTTTCCGTATATTTCGCCCTTTAACTCTGCTGTTCCTTAAGATATATTACCAATTGATATATCGTTGTAAGCAGGTAAATGTCTTCTTTTAAGTGTCGTATAAAAACTTACTTTTCCGATAAATAAAAATAAAGTTACGGGCAAATATATGATTCAACCTATCAAAACTCGGGTTTTCAGTCCTAAGTCCAGATTTTGAGGGTCAATTCAAAATTCTGAGTATGCAGTTTTTTTCTGCGTGACTAGACCTACTACACGTGCAAATCTTGAAAAAGTAAATCTAATTTTTTTTTGTCGCCCTGTGTTATAGATAGGAAATTTTATTTTGCCTTTTTCCGTTCCCTTTTAATAACTTTCGACATGGAAATATTTCGAAAAATGTAAATATACAAAAAAAAGTTGCCTAAAAAATTAATATTTTCCAACAATATTCGTAGAGACATGGCCTAGAACTACAGTGTGGCCAACTCAGCGCTTTTCCGCTAATTTTAGTGCTTTTTGAAAATTAAAACGCGGAAAAAAAGTGATTTAGCGCTCACTACGTTTTTTCAATTTAAAATATCTTCGAAAAATCGAAGAGATTTTAATTGACTAGTAGTATTAGATGTGTGCCTGTATTAGTGAAAAAGTTTAAATGAATTGAGTTTTCTAGCACTTTTATAAGGAAACAAATTTTACGCTTTTTTAAAGAAAATACGCGTTTTATTCTTCATTTTAGTGGATTTTGAAAAACAAAAGTTGGCCACACTGTAGAACTAGTGATGCAACGAATGTCAGTTTATCGGATGCGAATGTCAAAAGCTAACATTCGAAAATTCACGACTGCTTCGCATTTAGCAAATGCACATAACATCCGTTATATTACTACACAGAATCTATTAGACAATAATAAATAACCGTTATTAGTCTCAGGTCAACGAGTCGGGAAACTCGTTTTTTATATTTTTATATTTTTATAAATTTCTACCAAATTTAGCTGTTCAATGAACAAAATACCCAGAAGAATACCAAAAAGTCATAGAACTAACAGATCAGACGTTGGTTTCGAAACCCGCTACTTTTTGCTTTCTTCTTTGACACTTTTATTTTTATAAAGTCTAATTGTACTCTTCTTGAAAATCATATTTTGTTTCATTTTGGAAGTATTTTCATCGGCAGATAAAAAATTTCCGTTTCATAATCCTGTTAGATTCAGAAATTAGATACTTGATCTAAGGACAAACTTAAATAGAAGAAGCTTTAAGTTCTCTAGTGCATTCATTAAGACCAAGGATACTATTTTTGAGGTTTTTTTGTAATTTGTGGTATAATGAAAGGTTTCAAAATAGACAAAAATTCTGCCGTCAGAATCTATTTCATGGAAATAGTCTATTATGATTTATGGTCTTGCACGGCCTAAAATTTTGCAGGCATGAGCTTTTAGGAAAAAAAATTCCCTTAAAAAGTGTTATTTTTTAAGGGAGTCAAAAGTTCTCTCATTTTTATCATCAAAATGCAATATATTTGCTGATCCAAAGCATTTTCTTCTTCACTACTATTACTACTATTATTATGGCACAACAAATCCTGGAGGGCCAAGGCCGTGCTTTCCGCATCTATTTATTTATGTTGTGTGAGTTATATTTATACACAAATGGAAGGGACCTACATTTTTATGCCGAATCACTCCTAGTCGTACATTAATAACTTTGATATATACGCTTTGTTTCTCATAGGTAAAATGGGTTAAACATTTCATACAACCCACAATAGTGACAGCTGTAGGAATAGTCTGCAGAACATCTACTGTTTCATTACTTAAAGTAAAACTCAGATGATCGCATGGTGCATTTGATGTTCTGATGTTTTCTCTGTTTCACTTCTTTTTATGCATCAATCATTTTGATTTGTACCTATAAATATACATAGGTTAAATGGAAAACAGATTTTTTCGATTCTTCAACCATTTGGATTGCTTAACTTGCACCTAGTCAATCAAACAAAACAGAATAGTTTAAGAACGACCACTGGTAGGAGAAATTTAGTCAATTTAGACACCACAAAGAAGATCACTGAGTGCATATTCTATTTCTAGAAAATGACCTTTATAACCTAATATATACTCATAAGAGCAAACTGAGGCCTATTATGCACTACGTGGATGTTTTTCCTTATTCTTTCCCTATCGCTTCAATAAACCAGGTTTTCAATCCATTTAGACCATTTATTTATTATTTACTTTAGCACATCCCCTATATCAACTGACCCCAAACCAGATAGGTCATTGTAGAAGTATAATCCTAGGGTATTTTTTCTACAGTTAACAAAGCTTGGACCAGAGTAAAGATACAACTTCTACAAAAATTAAATAAAATCATTCGAGGGCGTCTGTTTAGTAATTGATAATATGTGTTCATCCAGCTAACTCACTTCAGCCTGGTACAAGGTCGACGTTTGAACTTTATGCGTGAAGGTTGGCAATGGTATACCCAGTGATAATTTTTAAATCTTTAAAGCGCCATTATAGCGTCAAATCTAACAGTTGCTTATATTTAGTCACATTCGAATTTCCAACCATGTGAAAACACGGATTTTATTTCTATTCTATTTGAAAAGCTCAATTGTTGTAAGAGGCTCGAAGTTTAGTAATTTTTTGAAATTCAGCAAAAATTGTATAAAAAATATAAATTATCGTCGAAGCATAATTTTTGGATTTTGTTTTCATTTGCAATAACAAAGCTGTGGAATTTGAAAAAAATTTTCACTGAAAATTTTTAATACTTCTCAACTTTCGAGACCGTTTTGGAAGCTGAATTCAAAAATTTGTTTCCGCTTCTGTTCTTCTGAACGAAAAGAAACTTAACTACGCTATTACGTTTCGATATTTCAACATTATTAGCTATTCATAGTGTTTTTTGAACACTTTAGTAAGTAAATGCAGGTGCCCTATTTCGATTCACTGACCGAATTATTTAATTGTGATGAAAAATTTCCAATATATGTAATATTGGAAATTTCGACAAACATTTCTTCATAACCTACAACTGTATGACAAAAGCTAACATAACATGACATAAAATAAACTCAGCACTAACTAACCGATTATAGCGTATAAAAATGCCAATCAAATCATTCAACTTGCAACATACACACAAAAATAATCGCATAATGAAGAAAGAAGCAAAAATAAATAAAAGAAAATAAAAAAATTTATCAAAAATAAAAGAAAATCACCCGTGCGACAAAACTCGCACCTAGACGGAGAGAGGGGAGGTAGGGGATACAACAACGCAGTTTTCTCAAATCATATCGTTTGCATTTCATTCAAATGCATATAAAATAAAGTAAATTTCGCTTATACTATGAAGCAGTAACACTAGCACCAGCGAGCATCTTGCATAGATATAAAAAAAAAAATACGTGAACTTATAAGCGTAACAAAATAAAATTTTTTTTGGTGCGACGACGACCACGACGACGACGACAATGTCTAAAAAATCACCACACATGCCCCACATTTTTGTTGTTGGTTTTGTGTGTGTTGTTTTTTTTTTCAAAAGAAAACACAACAACAGATGAAATGAAATGTTGCTTTCCATTTCATTTTTTATTTAGTAGAAGATGCTGTTGTTGATTTTTCGTTGCTGCTGTTTTCATTGCAATTGAATACAAAAAACAAAAAGTAGCTGCTAAATAGCTACACAGATATACCTAACTACCTACTATACACAGATGGTTTCAACAGATTTTGAGCTGTGACGAAGTGAACTATATCTCGTATAGTAAACGAGAGCGCCCACTAGCACCCAAAAAAAAAAAAAAAATAAGAAAAAAATGCAAGATAGAAAATGTGTACACAAAAACACAAACAAGCAGGAACACAAAAAAAAAATATTAACAATTCTGTTTTCATTACTAACTATAACTATGAAAGAAATATATTCGTAGATAGTAAATATCTATAGGTATACGAAAAAAGTATGTATGAATAAAAGTGTGAAATAAAGCAAATAAAACTAATAATAAAAATTTAAAAAAATGAGGAAAAATTAACAAAAGTAATATACGGAATAAGAAATAAAAAATTAAAAAAAAATAAAAAAATATATAAATAAAAGTCATATGAGTAAAAGGCGTAAACAGTGACCGACCATAGATTTCCATTTCTTTCTATTTTCTTTTTTATAAAATACTTAGTTGTTTATGAATATAAGAAAGTAAAAATGAATTACAGCAGAAACTTTCAACTATTTTCGAATTTTATGAAAAGAAAACCCAACATTTCATAATTTACTAGAATGTATTAAATTATAAGCAGAGCGAGAGAGAAAGGAAGTAGTTCGGAAGAGTATAGAGTGCAATAACGAAAGTAAGTATAGTGGAAGAGAAAAACATATTTAGTCAGTATAACCCAGTGAATCTATTACAATAAGCATTCAATTTTATAGTTCATTTAAAAAAATTAACTTTAAAAAGGTTGTTTTTTAGACTATGCACATTGAGAGATTTTTACTCACTTATTCGAAACACCAACGACTATGATTGGTCAATTGAATGCATAGCGAGAGGCATCCTCTCTCATGTGCCATATTAGAAATTATTTGGGGTGCTCACAGTTGGCTGTAAACTGTAGTACAGAATTTGAGAGGTTGCACAACAACTGAGAAATATAACATCAGATATGCCGAAACTGTCACCATGAATCAAAATCAATTATTTTGGATTTAACTTACAAAAACCGCCTGGTATCAAGAACCTTTGAGAATTATTTTAGCATTTTTTGTACATTTACTTTTAATTTTTTTTGAGTTTGCTACAACTCCTGAATTTTTGATAGAATAAAAATTTTTTTTTTTTTCTGCTACACTAGATTTCGATATAAATCAGAGAATTAAATAATATTTAAAGGGTTTTCAATGAAATAGAATACAACCAAGAGCTAGACCTGGAAAATACTATGAAATATCTATATTTATTCGCAAAACAAATACCTGAAAAAATTGTGTTTATTTTCTTATAAGTATTTTTAATTACAACATTGCAAAAATTATAAAAATAAGAAAGTAAAAAGTTTTTCTTTTTATTTATTATTTTTTATTTTTTTATTTTGTAAACATCAGACAGTAAATACAAAAATAAATAAAAACAAAACATTTGTAATATTAAGAATTGCGCAAAAATACAGTAAAAGAAATTAAATTTTCTAGAGAGATCTGTTTTTATTTAAACAAATTGTGATAAATGCATTTTGTTTATTTTTTGTGTTGTTTATTTAATTTTTTTGTTTTTAATTGCTGTGTGCATTTAACAAATTAAATAAATGTAAGAAATTTTAAACATGTCAAAGTCTATATCTTTGTTTTTAATTACTTTTATTTAATTTGTAGCATTCTTTTGCGACTGAATTTTTAAACCATATCGCATACAATTACAATTATTATCGTGAAAAAATTAAGAACGTATATTATAAAACGGTGATGGGAGGGTGTGGCATTTTTTGGACTATAATTCGATCATGGAATGTTTGGTTTTAAAATCCGGGGAGGACTTTTTCAAAAACTATAGGAAAATTACTCTTTCTTCCTCATGAATTTGCTGGATTCAAAAAAAAAAACTTGCTTTAACATTTATAGGACAATTTTTTTTTCTTTCACTTTGATTTTAGTATGGTAATTTTTCTCTACAGAATTCACAATAACTTTTAAAACCTCTGCTGATTGATACAACATCTCTAGAGCAATTGTCCGTCTCTCTGGCTTCAACATCCATAAATCAGATGTTCTTGTCCTGTGCTTGATTTACTATTTACGGAATTTCTAAAGCAATTTTCTTTCTTTCCACTTGAATCAGCAACCGTGCAAAAATCTGTCAAGATTATTTCAATATTCATAAGATTATATTGCCTACAAAGGTCTCAAAAATAAAGTAAGAAAAATTAATTTTATAGATTCTGACAAGTTCTTAATGCCATCCTGAAATTTACGTTTTTTCAATAAAGGCATTGCCAGATCTAATAAAAATATGCAAAGCAACTCAATTATAGTGGTACTCTCTGAGCTATAGTTCCTTTCAAAAGAAATTATATATTGAAAGGTTTTCTATATGGTCAATATCAATTAAGAACGTTAAACGAAACATACTCTCTTTCAGTTTTTGTTATAAAATATCAAAAGCTTTTTGAACTATGAACAGGTGAACTGATAAAACTCACTAACTAAACTATTTCATAACTATTTACTTAGCTACTTACCTTATACAATTTATGAAGTACACGCAATTCTCATTAATCCACAAAAGATGATAACGATAAATGTTGAATGTTTGAATGTAGTTGCATAATCCAGATAGTTTTAGTTTTTATACTCAGTAATTTTCAATATAAATTCTTGTTGAATATTTTATTTTCATTAAAGAAAATTGGCACACACTTGATATTTTCAATTCAAACCAACAGCAAAAATTATAGAGTGCTATTTTTGCTGGAAGACTCAAAGGTATTTTTGTAATTAAATTCTTTTATTTTTAAGTTACATATTTATTTTTGTTTTGGTTTGTATTGTATTTTTATTCAATTATTTTTACCTTAAACAAAAAAGGAGAAGAAAAATACAAAATTATATTACGATACTAAATTTTGAGATACAAATTTTGAAAAAATATTTTCCAAACAAAAAAGAAATAGATAAATTGCGAAACAACAAAATGCAACGATCTCAATTCTAAAACCAAAAAAGAGAGCGAAAGAGAATTGAAAACTTTTCAACTTGTCCTTACGACCAACATGCAACTCAAAATGCAACGAGACACACACATATAAACACACTTGTAAAATGCAATACAAAAAGAAACAAACGTGATCAAGAGCGTGGTGCTAATTACGAATAAGGGGTGTGGTGTTGAGTGGTGTATAGAAATAACAACAAATCGTAAAGGTGTGTTAAAATGTGCACGCATTTTTGTCGTAGTCGTTATAGTTTTAAAGTTGTTGTTGTAGTTTTTGTAAGTTACAAAAAATATGATAAACAACCGAATTTGAGAGGAAAGAGAAAAATAAAAGCAACTATGCAATGACGATGGCGGCAACGCTGGACAAAAATGCAGTAGCGCTGCTCTGCAGCTTCGCAGTTTGCGTTTTCAAGCTCTCATTTGAGTACGAAAAATAGTTGAAGAAAAAATGCAATTGGAATTTATAGTTGCAGCGACGTTAACGTCGGCGTCAGTGACAATGAGGATGTTGGCAAAGCGTAGAGCAGTAACAGCAAATAAGAAAACTTGAATTGGAAAAGTTGGAAATTGTTTTTATGCAATTTCGGAGTCAATGTTTTTGTTAAAAGAAAAATGTACACATAAGTATATACAAAATATTTTTGTTGTAGGTATTTTACATTATTGCACTAGTGCATACTTTTTTTTTTTTTGGTTTAGCACCACTAGTTTTAAAAATAGCAAAAACAACCCAAGTGGGGCTTCCTTTTGGTTTCTGCTTCTTCTACTCTTCTGTTATTTTTTCATTTCCGCTGTTTCTCAAGAAAAAGAAAGAGTTCATGGTGCTGTCTCCCCACCTCCCCCACACAAAATAAAACAGAATTATTTCTTTTTTCTATGCAGCAAAGGCATAAGAAAACAGCAACACTGCTGTGGAGAGGAAACAAAAAAAGCAAGACAACAAAAGAGAGCTGAAGAAAATTGTTGTACAACAAAAATAAATGCAAAAGCAACAAAAAAAAAAAACAGAAAACTTGACAGCGCGTCGCATTTTTAGAGAGAATTTCTGAAGTTTTCTTTTTATTCTGAAGCTGCAAAAACTTTTATAAAATATTAAAAGTATAAAATAGTAGATGGAGGAGAGAAACTTGCAATTTACGTTTCGAGGAAGAACAATTAATTACTTTTTAATCCAAAATTTGTTAAGTTAACTTAATTGATATTGAAAATTTGCATTAAATATTTTTCTGATTTTAATTTTCAATGGAATTTGTCACTACACTTGTAAATTTCTTGATATCTTCAGTTGGTTATTGTAAAGTTACATTATTTTTATAATACTCGTATTAATCGCACTAAACCTTGCTTATTTTTAATATGTATTTATTTATTTTTTTGGGGTAACGTTATTAAATTTTTATTTGCAAAATTTGCAATAGCGATATCACCGCTTAAATACCAACATTACGAATAACACCGAAAAAGCGACTGAATCAATGTTGCATTTACAGAAAACAAAAAAGGTATAAACGGGAGACAGTGTTGCTGGGTTAACTAATGTAGAATTACCAGCGTTCGCATTTAGTGTAGCCAATTCACGTAGTAGGTAACTTTCAATCAACTTTGAAAAATTAGTGAAGCTGATTTTTTTCACGAATGATTTGCCCTTTCTTTGTAATTATTTCTTTATTCCCAAATGTTTCTAAATATAAACAAACGATATTAAAAACTCTTATTTCTTTTTGTCCATATTTCTTAATATTGAGCAACACAAACATTTTGAACTGGTAACAATTTTCACCGAACTTCTGAAAACAACATCAGCTGTTGGCAGAGCTGCCGTCATAAACATAGAGGAGCTTGCACTTATGTATAGTAGTTGGCAACGCTTGTTTATCGTTATGCTATAGCTTTTGTTCCTTTGTTTTGTCTTTTAGGAATATTTCAAACAGAACCGATAAGGAAACTGGTTTCAGGAAAGTAAGCTTACGGTTATTTGGGATGTTGTGGGGTGCCCCCACATCGTTGTCGAATTGGCTTTTTTTAATGCAAAAAATTTTTTTTTGTAGGTTGCTGAAAACATTACTTCTGTGTTTCTACTCTAACAAACAGATGAATTAAATGAATATTCCGTATCTACAGCATAAATCTAAATGGAGGAATCACACTAAGCGTCAGTTAAGTTTGTAATCAAATGATTAGAATGGAGACGAAGATTACAGCATAGTTTGAAATACCAAGAGCGAATTTTGTGAGTTGGTGTTAGAAACCGTATATCTGGTGAACTGAGATATGCTCATTTGGGGAAAATATTCTATTAGAACCCGAAAAAAGTGTTTAAATGAACTTAAGACAGTAGCCAAAACTGTACGCTGAATAAGGGAGCAAGAAGACAGTATGTGGAATACATCCACATTCAATTCGATTTTGATAATTTTTTAATTATTAACCTATATTCGTTGTATTAGTTCTAATATTTCTCTTGATATTGCCTCTTGAACTTTCAGTTGTATGTAGAGAAGGTGTGGTTATTGCCAATTACTCTCTGAGTTTCATCTTGAACAAATTGTTTATGTAGATAAATATTTGATGAAATTTAGCTAAATGCACAAATAAATTTTTACTGAAAATTTCCATGTTCATTAAGAATAGAATTATTTATTCACTTTTCATCTTCAAAGTATCTGTGGAAGTTGGTCATTCTCCTTTTAGACGATATTAGGTGAACCTAGATACTTAATACCTACATAATTATAGTTAAGCGTTACTCCAAATGCATACAACTCAAATATAATTGATTAATTTATATTTAGCATCATAATTCTTTTTTTGGCATTTACTTTTTCTTAATATATTTCATATATTTCTTAGCATTAAAGTTATCTTCTACTTCTTCAACCATCCTCAACTTCTTACGTGGTTTACGCGCCTCTAGTCGGGCCTTACGTTGGGATTCTGATAGAGTACTCAAATCTAAAGGAAGCTGTAAATCAAAAAGAATATAAGCATAATTTCAATATTATATTAACTAATAAACAGTAAGTTACTCGGATTATTTTCCTTGGCTCATGATAGCGTATATTAATAGTAGAACCATCTGATTGAACTACAACAGTTGGAAACATGCGACAATAAACAGAACGATGTAAACGTGTTACTGCTGCAGTGGCCGATGAAATTGAGCGTACACTTTGCTGTGCACCAACCCCACATTGTGCTAAATATTTAAATAGCATTATTTTTAATAAATAATTATTTCTTTCGCTTTGGAATAAAGTTTACTGCGGTGGTTAAATAATAGGTTAAAAATCACTTTGACAATCAAACAGCTGTTTTTGTTATTATTCGTTGCTTTGAAACGAGTAGTAAAGTGTAGGAGATGCCATACGCAGAAATGAGAGCTATAAAAAATACAAAACAAATATTACCTCTGCCTTAGTTTTATATAATATACATTAGCTTACTTTAGTTTATTA
Source organism: Toxonevra muliebris (assembly GCA_963691655.1). Classification (NCBI taxonomy): domain Eukaryota; kingdom Metazoa; phylum Arthropoda; class Insecta; order Diptera; family Pallopteridae; genus Toxonevra; species Toxonevra muliebris. The sequence goes on along the minus strand of OY829327.1, from coordinate 17,692,841 downwards.
TTAAGCCAAAACTTTTAATAGTAATTTGTAGTTTATTATAAGTAATTAAAATAAATTAATATGGAAATTCAAAACAAACGAGTAAGTGGTAAATAGGATGGTAGAAAATATTTTAGTGGCATCGCTCTTCAAACGAATAATTACTCGCTGTTGTTACTCGTTCACTATTAAATCACATTACAGCTGTTGAATAAGAATAATGGACATATAATTTTATAAATTTTGCCGAAATTAAAGGATTATTAATTAAAATAATTGGAGGTTTCAATATACTAGAATAAAATGTCGCTTTTTCCACCGCCCAAGTCTGCTGAAGGCGAGCCAAAATCACAATTCTTTGACAATTCAGAATTGGATTCCATGGCAAAACATTTCATAGGAAACATGCACAGGTTAATTTTAATTTTTTTTTGTTAATTATAATAAATAATATAAGCTTTCTGTGTTCTAATAGATATCGTGAAGATATTGTAGTACCAAAAAACAATGGGCCCATAAAACTTAAGACAAATGAAGAGAAAATGATTGAAAATGCAATAGAGAGTTGCTACTTCAAGTCCTTAATGGCATGTGTTATGGGTAAATCATCATTCTATTTGAAGAAGATATGACTAAAATAACTAATGTCAACTCTTTATACACCCACCAGGTTATGGACTCGGTGCAGCTATTGGACTTTTCAGTGCTTCCGTAAATCCCAGCATGTCAGATCCCCTCGCAAATGAAAAGAAACAAACTGCTCGTGAAATCTTTCGAGAAATGCGTTCGACAACGCATGGTTATGCTAAGAATTTCGCAATGATTGGTATGGTGTTTTCGGGTGTAGAGTGTGCAATTGAAAGCGTAAGTTAAAACTCATGCTGTTTAAAAATATTTTCATATTTGTAACTTTACTTACAGCAACGTGGTGTTAGCGATTGGCGTAATGGCACTTACGCTGGCGCTGTTACTGGCGGGTTAATTGGTTTACGCGCTGGTGTTAAAGCGGGTATTATAGGCGCTGCTGGTTTTGCAGCATTCTCAACGGCTATTGATTATTATATGCGCGGTAGATAAATAAAAGCATTTCCTTGACCAGAAGCAGCAGTTAAAGTTTAAAATATTTAGTACGTCATTAAGTTCTGTAAAAAGAAAATTTTTCAAAAATACAAAACAAGAAAAAAAAAAATCGGGAACTTGTATATTTATCACGTTAAACAGCTGCAATTAAAGCATATTCAAAATTATATATGTATGTGCATATTAAAGGTAATTTCTTTGAACTACCAAATTATGGTAGCAATCATTTAAATTGATTAAACACAACACGTCAACTGTAAAGCTAACTATCTTGAAGAAAATACCTTTAACTTTTATACGTGTTGAAAGCATAAATAATGACTGTTAAATTCCGTTTATAAGTTAAGTTTAAAACATTTGTTTCGTTGTAATGAATTTAATGGGATTTCCTGTTTGTACAACAAAAAAAAAAAAGTAAGAAAGAACAAGAAAAGAAAGACAAAAGTGTTATTCTAACAGTAGCTGGTTGTCATCGGTTTTTGTTTGATCTATAGCACACAACACGACTTGAGGCTATACAAAAACTACCAACAGAAGCGTTTGAGCTTAACACAAAAGCAAAGCGTAGTGCTGATAAATGCATGCACACACTTATTGATTGTATCTAGTGTATTTAACAGAGTATGCGGAGGTATAAAAAAATTCATCAATGAAATTCTTATAGATTTTACCAGTATGCATTTGTAATTATAGCTTTAAGAATTTATATTTTGCTACTCTTTATGTGTCTGTAGCTCTTCATCTGCGTAATGCCTACGCTTTACAATGTAGCGTTTTACTGGTAATAATTGCTTGGTTTCTTTGAAATAAATAGAGTTTAATAAATCTTTTTTTTTTTTAGTGCAACTATTTAATAGCTTAGTAATTATAATGTCGAAAAGCAATTTTCAGAAAATCTGGTTATAAAAGTTTATTAAAATTTGTTACTTTTCTTGTAGCTTCTTTTGATGCTCACGTTTTTACATACATTTGTAAACGTAGGTGTTTTAACGGTAAAGTTCAATTGTTCAATTGAAATTTCAATCAATCACGACATAACAAACAAATATCAAAATAACAAAATAGGCCACTTAAATGATGTAAACGTGCTCGAAATATTTAATATATATTGGTTATTGCTATCCATTTATTTGAGAATGTGTTTACTTAACTTACTTTAAAAACTATGGAAATATTTAAAACCATTTAATAAATTAAACTTATAAAAATATAGGTGCTATGAAAGCAGTAACGGTTTTTCGGGAAGTGTTTATTGAACTACGTTCTATTAACGGTTTAGAAAACTTATTAGGCTTCAACTGCCCTAATGATATTTACTTAAAAGGCAGTATATAGCCGTTTGGATCTTGAAGGACGGGACTAGGGGTATTCAAAGCTATTTCTGCTTTGGGCACACGTTTTTAATGTCTTCAAGTTTTTTTTTACCATTTCAGTCACTTTTATTCAAAAAAAGTGCAAATATTACACAGGGTAGGGGCAAGAAGGTGGTCAGACAAGACCTCTGCTCTGAGCAATGTCTCCGGATTTTTTTTAACACCTCAGTTCTATTTAAAAAAAAATCATATACTGCACAGAGCCTTGTATTTTCCCTCAATGCGCTTGCATTACTGAATAGTGTAGACTTCCACTTATCTGTGCTGAATATGAAAAACAGCCTGACTCGACTTAAGATCGAAAATATTTTATTATATATTTTTAAATATAAATATTAAATTCGTTCGAATTTTTAACTATATTTTAGAAATACATTTATATAGTTTCAAAAATGGCCTTTGATTTGAGCATAGATTCTTTTGTAACAGTATTTCCTTAATATTTCTATTGAAAGCTATTAAACTCGAATGACAAGAAAATAAACTTAAACTGTAATTTCTTCTTACCACAAATATATTTGCTTGAATATACAGCAATTAACTATTTAATTTGAGGTTTTGGCGTATTTATCTACTCATTCTGAAAAATCCAGTGTCTGGTTGTATGATTATTTGACATAAGTTGGACATTTTTCAGTGTCAAACAGAGTAATCAACAAATTTTCTGTGTCAAACAGCATTTCACACCAATGTAAAGCCAAAACCTCTGGCAAGCTAGCAATATTTGAAAGGAAAAAAAAGACTGTAATTTTTTAAAAAAGCTTCAAGAAACAATAGGCGTTTTTGCTTTTTCGGGTCTGAGCTGTACCTGATCTGTTCAAAAACATGATCGCGTTTTTTTAGAAGTGAGCATACAGCTAAATTTTTGCTTCTTTTTATGGTAAGTGCATAATCGGAGCGTGATCTACGTGGTCAGAAGAAATTGCCTGAGCAGACAAAGCTAGGTTGAAAAAAATATTTTGGCAAAACACAAAAGGTTAAATTGGTCGATGATGACAGTGAAAACAAATTAGAAGATTAATGTTTTAAATGAACAGATTAAATAAATAGTTTTTTTATAAAATAAAATGTATTCGTTCTAATTCAGTTATTAAATTCTGTTATTTGACAATTCGTGGTCAATTTGTTTTAAAATTGGTTCGGAGTCTGGCAGATCATGCTCAATGTGCAATAGGCTCTACTCTGCTCAAAAATCAGAGTTAAGAAAGAAAAACGCCAAATGTAATATAGAGTCGTGTCAAACAAAATCATTTTATTCAAATTTGTGTCTGAAGTTTTGCTGTATAATTTAATAGTAGCTGAAGAAATTTGTACTAATAATTGCAATATATTTAAGTTTGGATAATTAGATATTGAATTATTTTTGTTTCCTAATATATTCGATTTAAAAATTAACTAATTTTTATGAATATAAAACTCTACTACTTTTAATACTGTAAGTATAAATAATTATAATTTATTTATTTATGAAATTTTCCTTCTGATTTCATAACTTTGAAATTATCTTGGTACTCTTACATATCCCAATTTTTTTCTTCTTTCCTGTGTTCATACAATTAATGAAACAAAAAACGTTAAATATCACTTCAATCTCAGGTACCTTTTTTTTATTATTGTATTGCCTCAATACTCGTAACGAAATCAAACTACAGAAAAGCCGAAATGCTAAAAGTATAAAGTATAAAAATAAAAGCATCTGCATCTGCCTTCAAATGCTTTAAAAGAAATACAAAACCCTCCAAAAAAACAAAAAAGAAAAAAAAGACACTCAAAACGTTGAGTGACCAACTTGTTGGTATACCACGTTGCTGCCGTTACCATTGTTGCTGCTGGTGCTGCTGCTATTGCTTAGACTTTGAAATATGGTCCCTACTACATGTTATACTTTGCTCCCTACTGCCTTCCTACAATGTTTTGTAGGTACTATCAAAAAACCGCTAAAGCATATATATCACTATTCGTCGTCGTTCCTACATTCAATTCTGCTGTTGGGTGAGCAGTGGCGTAAGTGCAGTATTATATGTAAGGGGTGAGTTGCTGATTTCTCAATGGAAATACATAAGAAAATTAATAGAATTAGCGTGTTTCTGGTTTATTTCAATCAGTCACAAATCTGTTTATAACTAGAATATACCGACTAAAATTGTTTTATAAACAATTCAATCATACGAATATCTCGGCAATTCATCCAGAAAAATATGCAGAGCTAAAATTAGACAAACATCCTGAGAAGGTGTGGTTCGAGAGTCATTGTGGAGCTCGCTATAGGCTTCGTGATAATAACAGATTTTTTGAGGGCTACTGAAGTCGAAAAGTTGGGCCTCATACCTCAAAGATGATGAAACTGCAGGGCATTTCACTTACGGGTATCCTGAAATGGAAGAGATGTAGTTCATGCAGAATGAAGTTTATGAAAGTATTGCTGTTTGACTAAATCAGGAGGGTTACAATTGGTTGCTGTGTCTACACGCCTCTCGTTTTGTCGTCTTAGAATTCTCAACTATTATTATATTAAGTGAATTTCTTAGAGTTAATACAAATATTATTTAACTAAATTTTTATTTACTGTTTAAAATTTAGTACAAGTGGAAATTTTCTGCATTGAATTTTTGGTAATAATGCAAATATAAATTTATTGCATTGGTTTTTGAAAATTAAATGCAAATACAAAAGTTTTAAATTGATTTTTCTTTTAGAATTATTGCGAAAGTGAAGCTATTTCACTGAACTTTCAAGGATTAAAGCAACGAATAATTTTTCATATAGAATTTTTGGAGAATTAATGCAAATTTATTTGTTCAATGGAAACTTAGTACATCAAAATTTATGGTGCTAATATATTTGTTTATTCATTAAATCAAAGTGTTTTTATCATTCCAAAAGCATTGAATTTTAAAGAACGAATGAAAATTCATCGAATTAAAAGTTTGAAAAAAATAAATAAGTATAAAAAATAGTTCGTCCTATGGTGAGTTCAAGACTCGGGAAAACCTAAGCTATTTCATTTCAAACCTTTGTATTTATATTTTGACCTTGGGGAGTTCTTCCTTTCGTAGAGAAGCTGCTGAAAGTTTTTCCAAAATACTATTTCTAATTTCTAAACAAATATAATACATTTATGATGATGTTTGCATCTTCCACTGCAAGTTTTATTCAAATTTCAGCCCAGTTTTTCACCATTTTTAGGAAAAAAAAAAACTTTTTAATTAGAAAACTACTGTGAATCCAATCAAAATTGAGAGAATATTATAAGATATTTACTCTTTGAGTATGAAAAGTATCCTTCTCCAGCTATTTCGAAGTAAGGTCCCCTCCATTTTCCCCTTTTTAGTTACGCCCCTTTTGCATACGACTGATGAGACTTCTGACCGGTTTTTGTTATTTTTGTTACTATTCTCTATACGTTACTTTTTTGGGGATCGCTCACGCGAGCGCAAGTGCTACATGAGATTTTTTTTGTACGTCGGCGGTAGCGGTGGCGATGACGACGACTGCGTCGGCATCATCGATAAAATTTCGATTGGTAGGTATTCACAATTATTGTTGTTGTTGCTTTGGTTATATCTTGTAGTTTTTATTTTGTTTACTGTTGTTTTGTTGTTGTTGCTGCCTTTATTTTCAGCAACAAGTCAAATGCTTTTGTTTCTCTTCGTTTGTGTTGTTTTTTTTTTTTTTTTGTTTTGTTTCTTTGCGTGCTTTTTTTATTGTCTTTCTTTCTTTTCTTTATGTTTTTAACTTTTTAACTTGCTTATTTGTGCATACATTTGCGCTTGTAACGTGTTTACTCGCATTGTTTGCTGCCAGTTTAATATGAGTCTCAAATAACGTCGGACGGTGCGGTTCAAATCGATCTCGTTCACTTATTTCTATATAGAAACGCGCCACACAACGGAGTAGAATTCCCATACACATAAATATTTAGTTGAATTCTCATACCTTCCCACAGTGGATGAAGAGGAAAAACGCGTTTATTTCGTTTTTTTTTTTTTTTGTATAGTAGGTATTCAAAACTTGATTCGCTTGCAAAGTGAAGCTTTAACTGCAGTTACGGCTTTTTGTTGTTGTTGTTTATTAACTTTTTATTTCTGAATCAATTTAATTTAATGTTACGTTAAGCAAAACGTGCCTAAATGTGCATACCGTGTCGAGATGTTGTATATAGATGTCGTTTTGTGAAGTGTAGGTATATCTGAGAAAGCGAAAGAGAGAGAAAAAGAAAGGGAGTGCGTATAAGTAGACATGTGAGAGTAGTTGCAGCAGCAGCCCACTAAATTTAACAAAAAAACAAAAACAACAAAGACTATGAGAACTGCATTTATATTGAGAAGCTGAGAAAATGTGAAGTTAATTGAGTGTAAATTAATATTGGCAATTGCTTCACATCTGTAACAATATTAATATAATTAAATCTGGTTAATTTAATAATTGGTTACCATTAAAAAAAAAAACGGAAAAACCTAAAAAAACTCAAGTTCAATTAAAAAAAAAAGAAGAAATATCTTTAAAATTAAAAAAGCGCGTGTAGATTATTAAATCAACAAATACAAGTATTTAAATACTAAACAAATAAAACTTGTTCAAATGAATTCTTCATTAAAGTTTTCGTTGATGTTTTGTATGTTCTTTTTGACAATGCCAGAAAAAAAAATAAAAAGTGTTAAGTGCTAAGAAGCAAAGAATAACTCCAAAAGAAGCATTTTTAAAGACATAATTTTTTTATTGAATTTTTGTTCTTAAATATTTTGAAAGGGTTCTCTAACTTACAAAAGCAACCACCCACCACTCTCATATCACCAATCAATCAATCAACCAATCAATGTTTATATTAGTATTAAAACAGATTCTGTTTGTTTCTAAACAATACTTGTTAATTTTCCTCATTCAGATTAGTCTCAATTTTTAACATGAATTGTTCTCACACAATCTCTTTCTCTCTCTCTATCTTTCCCTTTCTCTTTCTATCTTAATATGACTCGGTCTCATCTCTGTATCTGCTGAAATGTGATGCTGTTTAAACAGCATAAAATGTGTGAATGAATCAATTGATTAATATCATCAAACATACATGTATACATTAAAGTGTCTCGAACCCCATGCAAAAAAAAAGTTTTATTTTGCCCTTTTAAAAATGAACCTCGGTATATTTTATAATGTTCCCAAAAGGTTTCAGCTCTAGCAATTACTGTTTGTGAGCTGTATCGTTTTGAAAAAACCTGTAAAAATCATCTTTTCTATGGACAAATTTTTATGTGGGTTATTTTTGGCTAAATAATGGCTCACATATGATGAATACTCGAAAAAATAAATAAACGCTTGAGTTTTGCATATACATTTTTTAAAATCTAGTAAAAAACTAGGGGCAATTATTTCTTTTATAGTAATTAACCCTTTCATGCCCGTATTTTAATGGGGCTTGATAAAAGCATAAAAACCTTCTGTTGTTACTCACAATCATTACTCCAAATTTGATCCCTGTATATTGATTTGTTTGTCCTTTAGTAAAAGTTAAAAAAAAAACATTGTGATGGAGCTGTAGACAACCACCATTTTCATATTATCTTGTCTTTACATATTTAATAATCAAAATTTTGAACTATTAATAGTTTTTTTTTTTTTTTTTAAGCTAGTGAAAAAGATTTTGCGATTAATTTTTGCACTTCGAATTTTGACTTGATTTCAAAGACAAAAAATGTAAAAAAAATATCATAAATACGAAATTTCTAATGTATGGTAATCAGAAAACATGGAGAATACCTAACATAACTGAATTCATATATTATTACTAGTGAAGTTTGTTAAATACCTATTTTACCACATTAAAGTGAATGTTTCTTTTAGGCAACATCGGGCATGAAAGGCTTAAATAAATTAAGATTCAACAACAACTTGTTTCCGTGATGCACTTTAACATATGTATGTATGTGTGTACATCAGTAACAATTTAATATGCACCAAATCGAAGTTCAATGAAATTGCAAACAACAAAAAAACTTAAAAAATAAAATAAAAATTTAAAACTGTTTCTGTATTAAAATCAGTCAATATTGTTCTGGTTTTCTTTCTGGTTTTCGTATCTTTTTCTTTGCCGCCTATTAGTCATGATACTTCGCTTTTTTGTGCATGTGTATGTGTACTTGTTTGATTTTATGTTTACTTGTGAAAACATTTACATATTTATATTATTAGTAAACAAATTAATTGAATAGAGGAAAGTGTTTATTTTTGATTAGTTCTATAAGAGATTAAAAAAATTTTTCTTGTAAATTGTAAATATAAACTTTTGGAGAATATTCTCGAGTACTATAATCTATTTCTTTTAGTCAAAGTTTAATAAAGATTTTTTCAAAATCCTAATATGTAATTATTATAGAATATGATATAGAAAAGTGTAAGTAATTTGTGGCTTTACTAACAAAACTGAAAACTTAAATGATTTTAATTCATTTCTGAGAGAGCAAGAAAGAGCTACTCTTTACTTGGCGACATTGGCATGCAATATCTTTTTTTGTATTTTTTGTACGATCTAAGATTTTTTTCTTACGGATTTTGGTTGATTTTAGTTTGTGTATTTGGGGATAAAGACTCCCTCTCTTTCTTTGGATCCGCTTGTGATTGAGAGATTTACTTTCACGAACTATGTATACAAATTTGATAGATCAATTTAGATTCTTTCTTAGCCACCAGTTCTAGTGCATTTAGTGGTGACGAAAGGATGGATTTTAGATATTTGTTTGATGTAAGATCAGATTTTTGTTCTACAGTATTGTGCGAAATAATGTGAACACAAGTGATAATTTGAATAATACATCAATTAATAATTATTACACTGTGTTACAAAATTTAGTGAAGTAGAAATACCTGGGAAGTGATACTATTTTTCTTGTTGGTCCAAAATCTAAATACAAAATCTTTATTTACCGTTAAAAAATCGGTCTTGCAAACCTTTGCGCACTTATAAGCCTGTAGCTTAGTTGATTATCAGTTTCTTACCGGTTTTAGAAGAAAGAAACTTAGACCTTTCAAATTATATATATTTTATTTAAGAAAACTTAAGGAATCTGTGTGTATTTGTCCAGCAAACACAATTTGTTCGCCTTTTCTCAACTTTGGTGATGTTTCTCCACATTATTTTATAAAGAAACCATACTGCTTGTAAATTTATTCATAAAATATGTTAAATAACGAATACAACGCATATTTGTTTCAAAACATCGTCAAGTAATTTACACAGTTATTAAACTTTTTAAGAAAACAAAATTTTTACAAAAATACAATTTTTGGCCATTCTGAAAATCGGTTGATAATCCATTAAGTTACAGGCTTATAAGTGCGCAAAGGTATGCAAAACCGATTTTTTAACAGTAAATCAAGATTTTGGGGGTGTTTGGCAAATATCAAATACAGGCTCTTGTTTTACTCGACAAGGTTAGGTTAGGTTGGAGTGGCAGCCTTCTGCTTGAAAGCACACTTAAGCACATTTAGGCTCATTGTGATACCACACACAGTACGGCGCGACTCCCCATTTACGGATTGGAGAACCATGAGGAATCCATAATGAATCCGGCTATGTCCTTGATATTTACGGATGATTGCTCGGACAGACTAGTGAAGGAAGGTGAGCCCAGGAATTTTAGTCTCCTCCTGGCCAGGGATGGGCATTCGCACATGAAATGGAGGACTGTTTCTTCCTCCTCCTCAGAGCCGCAGCCCCGACAGAAGTCATTGAATGGCAGTCCTAATCGTGCAGCATGTCTCCCCATTATGCAGTGTCCCGTGAGCACCGAAGTTTTACTCGACAAGACCTACATGAAAAAAAGTATCACTTCCCAGCTATTTTTTACCATCGCACTGTGTTGTCTATAAGCGAAAAAATAGAAAAGAATATAATTTAACAATTTATTTCAATCCGGTTTGTTTTTGTTGTGAAATCTTGTTTTTACAATAGCCCACAGACTTACAATCGGGTTAAGATCCGGTGACTTTGCTGGCCATTTAAAGCATGATATCTTTTTGTCCTTGAAATATTTCATCATGACCTTGGATACGTGACATAGAGCCATATCTTTTTGAAAAACTGTTTGACCATTGCCATCAACTTTTCCAAGTTCAGCTTCCAATCTCTACTCTTTGCAAGCTCATCATGTCTTTGATCGACACAAGAAATCCGGCATATTTTTAAAAAACGATGCCCGTGAACATCTTCTTTAACGGATGTTTACCTGTTTGATCAATATGAGCTGTCGTAAGTTTTTCACTGTCACTTTTTCTAACGTAACCAACTAGCTGTCCTTGTACCAGAAAATGCCTTTCATATGAGAGCAGTAATTTTCTCCACTCTTCAACACTCCAACTCACATATTTTTTGTCCAACATTTTCGAATGCAAAAACTCCTTTTAATTACATTCCCTTTGCAAACGATTCGTTATATTTCCTTCTGAAGATTAAGAATCAATTAATCGTTACACTTAAATGGAATTTCTAATTTTATTTAGATATTTTGGAAAATTTGCATATTTTTTTCTTCTGGATTTTTATAGATAGTATTGACTTACAATGTGAGATCTGTGTGCAATGATTCCAGACCACTACTGTCAATTAAGGCTTATTATTTATTACATTTTGTAAAACTGGCTAGGAAGAATGGAAAACAAAGTTCGTGCAAAAATAACTATACAAAGTATATAATATTTAGATTAGACATACCAAACCCATTTTAAAATATGCAGTAGTTACGAATTGCTTAATCTATTACACTTACCGAAATATTTGTTGTAGTTGTTTCTTTTGCTATGACCTATAGAATAGTAAAACCTGCTGAATGAGTATTAATTTTGGTAGTCTTTCATACAATCTTGAGTGCATTGATCCTAGACATTACATTCTATACCTTTCCTTTATCGCTGTCTCTCTGGTAGATTCTAGAACAGAACACTCCTCGTATTTTCTTTATTAATCTACTGAAGCCTTTCATTCGTAAGCAAACACAGCAGGTACAAAACAAATGGATAAAAGAAGCTCGGCTTATTAATATAATTAGTATTATTAATAGTATTAGTAGCACCTTCTGTCCTCTACACTGGTAATTCATGTGTGTGTGTGTGTGGATGAAAATGGCTTGTCGTAAAAACTATACAAATATCCTTTTTAAGATTTGTATCTTATTTCAACGCTTATTTTAATCCTCTATACTTTTTTGAAGCCACACAGAACATACCAAGCTTGTGAGTCAAACAAGTTCTGAGAACATAGTATGATTTCATGAATGAAAAATTGTATCTTCAAAAACAAAATTAGGACATATTTGTACATACGTACATACATAAGTATATATGGAGATTTTGTTGTTGTTGTTGTTATAGTTAATTGGAAGATAAAAATGAGTCAAAAATAAATAATAAAAAATATATTTGAATGTTTATATGAATGTAAGGATGATTCATAGGTAAACGCAGCTGTTAAGCTTCATATTTCCTTAAAAAAAAATAAATAGGCAAGCAAATTTTTTTTATAATTTTATGTCAATATGTGTGCATAAACTATGGCTGTATATATATTCTGCTCTAGATGGTTGTATAAAATTGAAAATGCAAATAAACAGTTAAATAGACACACATAAGATAAAGCCTCGAATTACTTATGATGTCCGTCCAATTACATACAATGGAAGCTTGTGACAAAAGAATAATCGTAATTGAATATCATTGATTATAACACCAGCCTGCGACGTTTTGCCACATTATGCGCATATACGCAACATTGGATATGAAAGAGTTGAAAACATCAAAATTTCTAAAAATCCTAACCTAAAAATGCCAAATGCTGTATAAATTATACATGATTTGAAGGCCTATGTTGATCTTTCCGTATCCATTCATATTAACACATGAATGCAATAGAATTTTATGCAGATGCAGAGTTCGAATGGTAAAACTTTTCTTAGGCGATTTTTACCATTGATTATTTTTTGCCGCCTACAAAACCTGAAAAAAAGTTTGTAATTCGTTTTGTTATTAACTGCTATTATTTACCTTTGGAACCATTCCGATCCATTTTTGATCTAGTCTTGAAAATCATCGCAATTTTGAAAAGCTCTTACCTTATAATTTTAGTAAATGATGATTTTCGTTTTATTTGGATTTATAGGATTTACTTTTCGAGCCTTTTTAGTTTGTCGCGATTTGATAATTTTATGAAATTTTATGCTGAAATATGGTATATTAATTTTACCATTTTTAGTTTACAACTTTTGAAATTTTTATGATTTTAAGGCGAAGTTTACATTTGAAAATTTACAAGAAGATTGCTACAAGTTGCTCTCAAAAAACCTCTTTCGGAGTAAATTGGTGATGTAAGCGAAAAAAGAAAAGTTACGGATTTCAGATTACAGATTTTCTGCAGCAATTTCCTTGAAAATGTAAGCTCCACTTAAGGATGGGATTAAAAACTGGCCTTTTATGAACCGAACTACTACTAGTTTGTTGTTTATTCAAAACATTGGCTTTCCGAAATTATAATCTTTTCCAGAGGGTGGGGGAAATGTATTCCATCGTCAGAATTGTTAGAACAATCCAATCAGGTAACCCTTTTCAGTTTTTTTGAAATTATTAAGCTGCTGCTCAACAAAGACGCTGCTCATCGAGCGGAGCAAGTAGTAATCAGATGAAGTAATGTCTGGTGAATACGGTGGGTTGAATATAATTTTCGACTTCACTCTAAGTTGGTTGTGTTATTCTCTTTTGTTGTCACTTTTCTGTCATATATATGTAGCTTACTACAAGCGCACCAGTTGTTTCTTGCTCATCTAGTCATACACAGCCTGGTTTGCATTTGAGATTACCGTAATAAATTAATTTTTCATCCCCAGTGGCTGGCAATACGTAAATTTCCAAGAGGAAAAGAATTTGTTTCCGCGACAGATTTCTTCGCGAGAAAGTAATGAAATAAAACTTCTCACAAATGTTATTTAGCTGTTTACACTTTGAGCAAATATAAACATACTGTGTTTGGAAGCTTATTGTTAATGCTAACAAAAAAAAAAAAAAAAAAAAAAAAATATTACCTGTTGAAAATAACTATAAATAATTTGACTAATGCCACCCTAAATAAAAGATAAAAAACGACATTTTTCACACTTTTGGGTTAAGATTTCACGAAACTCCGACGTGATAAAAGAATTATGCGTTCTGGTTCGGATTTAGAGCACAAATAAACATGTGAAGCTTTTGTTTTTCTTTCAATCATCTTAAAAACAATTTCATTTTGCAGGCCTATGTAATTGATGTTAATATTAGAAATTATTACAAAACATTTCTATTTATAATGAAAAAAGAAAACAAAAGAGTTGTGGGTGTGAAGTTTTAGAGCGGCAACACAAACAAAGAAAAAAACGAAGATTATTGGGCTGAAAAAAGAAACAATAAATAATAATAATAATAATATGATAATTAAGAAATCTAATGCTTTGGTTTCTATAAGCCTTGATAAATAAAAAATTTGCACTTCATTTTCATTTCTAAGATATTTGTTAAAAAAATTAAAAAATTTAAAATAAAACTTTCTTTGAAGCTTTTTGTCCGGTATCTTATCTCATTTGATAATATTGCATACAAATACAATATCAACCATTTTGAAAACATTCTTATCTTATCGAAATGAAACCATTATCTTTAGTACTCGTAAAAATGCTAAAAATATGAAAAAGGGTTGTGTTTTTTCTTTTGTACAGTAGTTGACTCGACACATTTGCCGTACCTACTCATATTTGACTCATTGGTCATAGTTCGAAACATTCGAATTTTGAATACAATAAGAACACCTGCCCAAAACTTACTACATATAATATTTTATATCTTTCTTTTTTCAACTAGCAATACGATCAAAAAAACAGAAGACAACAGAAAAAAAACCTTATCAAAAATAACAAAATGATAACTCTTATCATAATAAAACCATCATGAAAAGAACATTACCCATTTAAATGGGTAGTTATGTTTATGGAACAAAGAACTTCTTTAGTTCGTTTTGAGAAAGCTTTCGAGTTTGTGGTTTCGTAGCTGTCCAGAAAAAGTGAAAAATTAATTAATTAAATATTGTGAATTGTGGTGAATTAATCCAAAGAAAGTGCATTAAACAACAACAAAAAAAGAGCCAAAAGGTTTTAAAATATTTCACAATGCAATTATTTTAATTAAAAATAAAACAAACAAGTTTAATATAATAAAAATATATATACATATTAAATTATTAAAAAAAAAGAAAAGTAAAGTAACATATTTTTCCGTGATATGGATTACAAATTTTTTTTACTGGTAAGTTGGAACTTCTTATCTTAACTTTTTGCTATATATTTTTATACGTATATATACTTCAAAGAATTTATTTATTTGTACACGTGTCGTTCATATGATAAAGACATTAGTTTTTTTTATTTACCTTTAATAAAAATTAATTCATTTTAATCAATAATACCAAATCCAAAATATATGAAATATTTTATTTCGTGGAAGAAAAGTTAGAAATATTTCAATAGTATGAGTAAGTATATGTTCATTACGAGTCAGAAAAGTTTGATATCAATGTTTACGAACGGATAAATATGTCTCTTATATATAGGGTTGCCAAGTGTAAAAATTTTCAAATACAGGCTCTCTGAACAGATTTCTAAAAAAAATCAAAGGTCCTCAAGTTCAGGGAACTATATTATCGACATTCAGTGTTTATAACACTGTAGGGCAATTTTCAAAAAATTGTTTCGGTCCACAACGAAACCAGTCTCGTATAAAATTATTAGTAGTAAAACCCTAGCTGGGTTTTGACCCTCTTCATTAAATTTTCATTGGGTTGAAATTCTCAAATTTTGGTCAAAAATAGCATCAAATGATATGAAAAATCATGTTTAAATCTATATTTAATATGAATCTTATATTCAAAAGCTTATACTTAAATTTTAGGGGAATTTTTTCTCATTTTTTTTCTTCCTTTTTTTTTGAGAAATTCCATAAGAATCCCCTTTTAGAGTGTTTAAGGGTTAAAATATTCCACAAAAATTTGGTTGCAAAAAATTTCACAAAAAACAAAACAAAGGTTAAAGGTAAGATATTTCCCCACATCACAAAACAAAATTAAGTTTTATGTCTAAACTTTAATATCTAGGTGCTTCTTATATTTAGTGAAATTTTTTGTAAAATATTTTTGTAGAAGGCTTTGCCTCCTAACTATCCTTTTAAAGGAGACTTTTCTGAAATTTATCAAAAAAAAGCCGAAACACCCATATGGGTAGGAGTTGATGGATTAAAATGTTCTGAGAAGAGATTCCTCGTAAAATTTTAGAATGGGTTTTTTAAGACAATATTTATCTTAAATGTAAATTAACACATAATTTTTCATATGATTTCATTCTACTATTGACTTAAATTTGAAAATTGTGATGAGATGGACCAAAACCCAGTTAGAGTTTTACTACACTCAGAAAAAAACATCCCATTAATCACCATCACCATTAAAGCATGAAATCAATAGGACTGTGCCATGAAAGATAAGATATACCATAATATAGCTATATTATATCAAAAATGATAGTCTAAAAACTATTGAAATTATGGGAAAATACCATTGACCTAATCCTATTGGAATAGCAGGATTTTCTTATTGATTTCATGTGATATTTTTCTGAGTGTACCACTAACCAATACTTTTATATCAGGTAGATTCCGAAAATTTCCATATTTTTACCAGCTACCGGTTCTTTAGCTAATTTACCGACCCAGCAAATTTATTTTCGGCGCTTTGGGAACCCTACCTATATACTTTCATTGGATTTATTACTTTTTTAATATGTTACAATATGAAAAAAATAATATATATATACATAATATAAAAAACAAATACGATGTATGTAGTACATTTTATATAATAAATCATACTCATGTGCTTACTTAGTTTTGTTTGCTAGAAGAAAATGAATCAGATTCATTATTATTGATTAGAATTTCAGTATTAATACAAGGCTTGTTACCCATAAATACGTTGACCATCCGTTCTGTGTAAAACAGAACAGTACTGTATTTGAAGATTTTTTCGGTTTGTTTTATTTGTTAATATAAAACATATAAATGTTTTGTACTGTACTTGTAATGTATTCCATATAAGTTCTTGAATGTGAATTAAAATAAAAAGTATCTAAAAATAAAAATTACAAAACAAAAATAATATTTATGTAAACTGAACTCTCTGTTTATAAATAATACGGTGTTGTCATGACTTTCTTGATACTTTGTTTTAATTGTCACGAAGAAATATTTGACTGCATTAAAGTTTCATGAATTCAATAAGTTCTGAACATATTCTTTGTTTGAGTTTTAAAAAATATTTATTTATTGTTTTTTTTTTTTAATAAATACTGGTTTTGATTATTTCTGTTCTACATTTTGATGTCAAAAATATGGTCACCGTATCTATTAACCCTTTCCTTATACTATGGCACAATCACTAGCGGATAGGCTTAAGAAGAGAAAGAAAGACTCAACAAAGACCCTTAGAATTTTAATATGTTAAATATGAAGAAAGGGGCAATCCTTGTTCCTTATACTCGTATTTTAGAATTAAAAAACTTAATATTTTTCTTCAATGTAAATCATAAGTTACTGCTTAGTATTAACTTAAAAGAACACACCTTTTTAATGTAGAATTATTACCATAAATTTTGCAATTTTGAGATTCGGATCTGGTTTAAAATGTGGTCAGAAGTAACACGTCTCTTTTGCTCTTAATTCAAATTGACGTTTTCTGAATTCAATTCAATTGAACTTTACGCTTTTTAAATTCAATTCTAAAGTCAAATTAAGGTTTTCTGAATATTCCGAATTAAAACTGTCACTTTCCAAACTTAGTTTAACTAATTATTCTAAACTAAAATTAAAACTTTTGAAAGAAATTTTAACTATACTAAATCAAAACTAACACTTTCTAATTTAAATTTGAATATTCCAAACTCTGAATCACTCAACTTATTTATTAAGAGTTCAAACTGACGTATTTTTATAAACTTAATTTAACTATTCAGAGCTCAAACTAGCATTTTTAAGATGGCTCAAGCAGTCAAAAACAAAAAATTAACTTGGTAAATACTTTAACCCTTCAATCTCCTATTACTTCAAGAGGCTGATTATCAAAATCAGTTCCATTTAACGTCTAGTGGTGAATATTCAATTTTCAATCTTTAGAGTTTCATTCCAATTTCTGAGATTTATTATTGTGTAAATTTTATTAATATTATATTTCCTTTGGATTTTGTTTAAAATAGATTTGTCATTTTTTAATAACACTTCAAGACTTGTAATTTAAAAAAAATTAATTTTGGGTTTGAACGAGATTAGATGTGAATTCGTCACTGTTCTTAAAGAGAGTATGACAAGTTCTTGATTATTTCTGATTGATTACTGGCACAAACTTTTGGAATGAGTATCGAATACAGGAAAGTCTCATAGACGAAGGCCTTGAACAATATTGATTGTTTGTAAATAAACCTTGATTCTTCAAACATTAGCATTTAGAGTTGAAATTAAATATTATATTATTAGATTAAATATTATCGCTACAAAGGTAATCTACCTAGAAAAATTAAAAAAAAACTATAGACAAGAAAAACATAGTCACGATATCAAGGCATAAATCATTATTGAAAGGAGAAGCACACACAGGAAAACATTGCAACTTCTTCTGTAGAACATAAGTATTAAGAATTCATGAATCATAGAGCTTGCATAAAAAATGTTGGTAACGGCAAAGAGTACAATAAAATCTGAAAAAGTTGAACATAAAACCAGAATCTGAAACCTTTCACATTTATCTTAAAGCTTGGAAACATTTGAGTGTACCTGGACTTTAATAAAATTGTTTGAGTAATTTGTTGTTTGGCGCAGAAGCCCAAGAAGTTCAGGGTTCGAATACTGTATTTTTTTTTTATAAAATTTTCTTTTAATATATGTATACATCTTAAGTTTATTCTTTGCTTTTCTTTTCAGCTGCTGGCAGTTATTGGATTAGCATCGATTTGTAAAACACAACACGAAGATATTCCATATCAGAATGTAGAGAAGATTTGTGAAACTTGCATTTGTCTCAGTGGACAAGATACAGATAAAAGCTATCATCACATACTCAATTGTGCTATGAAAAATTTTAAGCATATACTGGCACGTTGGCCAGATGAATTCGGAAAAAATCATAATGGTAATAACTCCAAAAAAATATATATGTAAGCTAAGTCCTACGAAAGATTAAATCTGAAGTTTACGCACTCAGAAAAGCGATGTTTTCTTGACTCTGTAGGGCTCTAACTTAGCGAAAATGTAGTAGAATTTAACGTTTGTTTCTGGGAAAATAAATTTCCCGATAAGAAGAATATTCATTTTCTTCAACAAACTTATAAAAAATCTTTGAACTAGAATTTCATAAGATTTTTATGCCCTTTTGATTGATCAAATGCAATTTTCGAAAAACCTACAAAATTAAAGGCCAAGAATAAATTTGGTTTTTCCGGAAAGATTCCTGAGTTTTGTAATTCCAAAGCGTTGTTCAAAAAGCGGGAAAAGAACTCGATTTTTTTTTTGTATTCAAATCAAAAAATACTTTGTTTTAGTTTTGTCGCTACCTATGAAGTTTTAAAAAAGCTTCATATAACTTGATAGAACTATTATAATCAAGGGTTTAAATGATTATGTTGCTTTAATCGTAAACTGGAAATCAATTAGACCTCAATCTCAATTAGATTTCTACAACGGGCTCTGCTTTGATTTGTTTTCATTGCACCTACAAAATTCCCACTACCGCGAGTTTGTTGTGAGTTGTGATTCTCCTGGAATTTCTGGTTTATCCCCTCCTTTGGTAGCCTTGTGGATTCCAAGAAAGGGTAAAATTTGTTATAGAATTTTTGATCTGAGCGTGTGACCAAACCATCAATATTTTCGGGCCATGATAATAAGCGTATAGGTTTCCAAATGGTTTCTTAAAGCAAAACTATATTAGTGATGGTGTTGAGCAATATAGAGTTTCCAACATTCAACGGAAGGAGGAGGAACTTCGCTCAGGAAGACAAGCAGCCCTTGTAATTGGGGTCTGGTCACTTACTCGCCCGAAAAAAAACAAGATTCTTGAGTTCTCAAAAAGTAGAAAGAATAGCTGGTAACGGCAAATCGAAAACTAAAATTAATATAATGTTACATTGTAAAAAACCTAAAAATGCATCCAAACATTTTTTTTATAAACTACACCAACTATCCGCGGTTTGATATTTCTATCCTCGGGACCACATTTCTTCTTCTTTATCTATTCAAATAATTTAAGATCATTATTTAATTTTCAGTGCTCTCAATTTAACAGCCCTATATCAATTCATTTTGGTTTTCTTATTTACTCCTTCTTCTTCTTTTATCTTTTTCCACAGGCATTGAAATCGTAGCAACATTTTCAGGCAATGCAATTCCTATACTACAACAATTGCCAGCAACAAATGCAACGCTAACATTCTCGTGTCGCCATTGTGGCATCAACGAATTTCAGGCGCCCACATTCATGGATACTCCAAATATAAATCGCCTGGATTTAAGTTATAACGATATCACCACCGATGAACTAACCCCAGATATATTTCGTGGACCATATCATGATTTACACTATGAATCGATATCATTACGCGATTTCGATTTGAGTCACAATCAATTGCATTCATTGGATAAGAAAATCTTTGAGCATATACCGCATTTACAAAAATTAAATTTAAGTAATAATAAATTTACAGTATTAGATAATCCGACAACGATAGCGCTGGCAACTGCAGCTGAATTAGAGGTAAAGAAAACGAAAACACAAATATTATATAAAAATCGAATCACTGATATATCTATATATATTTTTTCTAGACACTTGATTTATCATATACTGGCATTAGCACAATTTCAGTTACAATACTGAAGGGGTTAATCAATTTGAAAACACTCAATTTGGCGGGTAATGAATTTACGCTGCTGCCTGAAAATTTTCAAATGCTGGGCATACGTTTGGATTCACTCAATTTGGCGGGCAATAAATTTGTACGCTTTTCAGAGCAAAGTTTTCTAGGCTTAAAGGCTTTAACGCACTTAAACATAAGCGATATGCATGAGTTGAAAATGGTGGCGAAGAATACGTTTACACGCTTAGAAACGCTTGAATATTTATATTGCACGCATAATCCCAAGATGTATGAATTCGATTTAAATGGATTGATGCACGCCAGCAATTTGACACATGTATGTTATGATTTTACTTATACTTGTAATCGTTTTATACTTATCTTTTACTAAATAATTCTTCATCATTTCAGTTGGACATTTCCTATTGCAGCCTTAGCACTTTAACGCTTGACATGGATCTCTCGCAAACAATTTTGCCGGCTCCATCAAGCAATGAGACTTCCACAAACACCAGCAGTGTCCAACTACCTAAACCTTGGCCAAAACTACGAACCTTAGAAACAGTAGGCAATCCATGGCAATGTGATTGCCAACTCTTGCAAGTACTCGAATTTGCAGGTGCACATCATCAGTACAAAGACACCGAGACACGCTGTGAAACGCCGTATATATTCGCAGGAGCACGCCTTTCGAATATGACCGCCACGCAGATATGCGCCCTGAAAATACCAAAAAAATATGATGTCATCAATGAGGATCCACCACGTTTCTTGCGTAAACGTTATATTATACTGACGGTGGTTATTGCATCGGTGGTGATTGTTATTGGTTTGTTTATCGGTTTCGGTGTAGCATGCGTTCGTAAGCGTTTGCGACGCGCTGATTTCGGTGTGGAACCAATACGATATACGAGCGTACGGAGTAGTAATTTATCAGCGTTTGCACATGTGAACCCTAGCGCTGCTAATGGCATACATAGTAATGCTTGAGTTGTAAGAGAGCTTAGAATAGCTTAGTTGATAATGACATTAGAGTATTTTGTTTTGTAAGTTATTAAGGAATGCCGTTGTTTTATTTTTTTAATTGTGTATTTTGTAATTTTAAGGCTGATTGAAGTTGATAGACATAAGAAGTTCACTTTTTTTCTACATAATCGTTTTTGTTATTCTTGAGCTATTGTAAATTGAACGAATTTTTAACCAAAGATGTTTTGAAAGAAGAGTGAAGTATATAAAGTTAATATTTGAAAAATTTATATGAAGCAAGAAAGTATTATCTATTTACTTAATACAAAAACAAGTAACTATAAAAGTGCTAATTATTATAAATAATAAATATTTATTATTTTTATATAAAAAAAAAAATCAAAACAAAAACATTCCGTTCGTAAGAAATTGCCATTTTAATTTGTATGCATGATGTACTTAAATGTGAATTAAGATAAGACTATTAGGACAATTCTGTTAAATCTGAAGAAAACAAAACAAAAGTTATATGCACACAACAAAATTATATTAAATTTGAGTGGAGAAAAATAAAAAAATGTTAACAGAATTGTCTTTTTTACCTACCTAATTCTATTTTTAATATTTTCATTGTTCATTTACTTTTTATGTAAATAAAAATCGTTTAATATATTGAAAAATGTGTCAAACTTGCAGTATTTATTTATTTAGGTATCTATAATTACACTGTAAATTTATGTGTTTTTAAATGTTTTTATAAAATTTTACAAATATTGTGTTCATTTCGTTATTAACAATTAAAATTTAAATAGATTTACAATTCTACAGCATTTATTTATAACAAATTTTAAAAGTTCTTAAAAATAATTACCTACACTTTATTTGAAGTTCATAAGTTTGAATGAAATTGAAATCAGTTATTGCGGAACAAAATGAAAAAATTCCAGTTGGCATCAACAAAAATTAAATTAAAGTAAACATTTCAATTGGAACTTTTGAAAACGAAACCAAAATTGAGATGCGGGACGAAAGTTTTTCTATTTCAGGAAATTTATTCTACAAAACTCATTGGTATTAAATTTATTTCAGAACAAACCTAATTAAATCGGAATATTTTCGGAATTTTGTTTCATAAAAAAATGAATTCAGTTGAGAAAGGATCAAGATATTACAGATATAAAATAATACCCTGGTTGGAATAAAAAATGTTTATCTTGGAAATAACAACAAATTGACTCAAAAAAAAAATATATGTATATATATATATTATTTAAAGGTCAAAGTTTCCACTGAAAATTTTCTAATTGAAACATTTTCTTCCCTTGTTCCCTACAACAAAATTCCAAAGTAAAAGTTAAGATTGGAAATTTCATATTTAAATGAAATGGCATTCTACTGGTGCAGGACGAAATGGACAAAAACAATTGGTCTACATGAAACGTTTGTCATTTCGAGGCAAAAGTTTCGATTAGAACATTCGTTGTTGTGGCAGGTGCAACGGCTCTTATTTGTTTGAGGGTTTTTAATTCGCCCTAAAAAAATAAGGCACAAATGATTTAATTTGTTATTTACATTTGCGGAAAACAAAAAAGCAATTAACGGCAGCAGATTAATGAGCAATCAAAATTTGAGCTAAAGAGCTAGTAAAAAAGTTATAGTCAAAAAATGAAAATAAGTATGAAAAAAAGTTAAGATTGAATTATGTTTCTTTTTATCTTATCTAAGGAGATGAGCAGATAGAACGCCAAAAAGAATGCGAGCAAAACAGAAAGATATTGACAACGTACGGTTAGTAGAAGCTTTTAGAATAAAGAGATTTTTTTTTTTTGTTCATGGTTCTAGCACTAATTGAAGGCATTTTCAGAAATCAATTCAGAAAAGTATATGTGTACTGTATATGCACTTAAAAACTATTATAAATTTTAAGAATACCATATGCCGTATGTGTATAACTTTAAAACAATAACAAAACTAAGTAACATTTTTGGGCAAAATATCTAACATTCACTTTCCAATATCTCCTCATCGCCCGTAACAGCATTTGCTGCTACCACTGGCGGCGGTGTAGGATTATTTAAATTAAATATATTTATTGCTTGTTTTTGTGCTAAGAAATTACGCATTTCTGCAAAATTATCACGTTCTTTTAATTTCTTGCTACGACGTTGAAATTCTAAATCAGCGGAGCCTTCACTACCACCGTCACTATCATCTTCATCTATAGAATTTAATTTTTTAACTTCTGCATGTGCATCTTTTTTGATAGCCACTTCAATTTCTTCATCTTCTTCTTCCGCTTCATCTCCTCTACCAAATAATTCATCCACATTTATGCCTTTAGCAGCGAGCACCTCACGTTCTTTTTCTAGCATTACCTGTCGTATAGGATCTATGCGATTTTTTAGCTGCTTGAGCACCGGCCGGAATTTACCTTTTGTTATGCGTTTTTCGAAGTTCAATATTTCCATATCATATGTGGGCTTTTCTGCTTCTTCCTGCTGTAGATGAGCCTGGTGCTGTTTCTCATCAAACATATACGCATAGAAATCGTCTCTCTTTTCGGCATCATTAGGATTTTGTGTAACTTCAACACGCAGAAAGCTCTCAGGAAATTCATCATCTGACGCTTCTGTACGATTATCCCCAACACTTTTCGCACTTTTGTTATCTATCCCATCTAATTTGCTGGTTAGGAATTTATTGTAGACCAACATTAAACGTTGGAAATCGTCAAAACATGTTGAGAGTGCACTTTCAATTAAGCGCATGTTGTTGGCTACTTCTACCAGCTGCTTGGCGTTATTTTTGTGTTCTGCTTCGGCTTCAGTAAGTCGCTGTAGCGTTATATCTAAAGCTTGACATTCACCAGCTACCGCTACCATGCAAGCACTTAGCTTGAGTGATGAATCTTGTAGGACGGCAATGGGGCCGCTACGATTTTGCATTGCTTTAGCGGCGTTTAGTGTATCCATTTCCAGCTGTTTCTTTTTGTTTAGCTCGATGGCTAAATTTTTAAAATGATTCTCCTCTTCGAGCACCAATTGTGCAATGAGGCAATCGATTTTCACTAGCTCCGCATTTAGATGACTGATTGAGGGTTTCGTTGAGATTGACAGCGCTAGGCGGAGTAAGAATTGTGATTGTACATAGGCGAAGATATTGTGAAAATCCTAGAAAATGTAAGTTTAAATCAATATTCTCACAAATTTTGAATGAAATTCAATCTGGTAGTTACTTTTATATGCTTGGGACTGTAATCGGTCACATTATTCTTAAAATATTCACATTCACGCAACTCTTCCATGGGTGAATAATATTGTGTATACTTGGCAGGTAGCGGATATAGTTCTTCCAGCTTACGCGTAGCATCATAGAGTATTTCGGTGACTTCTTTAGCTGCAGTAATGCAGTCCCAAGCGCGTTCTATTTGACGAGATCTGAAATTGGTGAAATAGGAATGTAGGGTAACAATTTCTTATGCACTCATGAATGTCGCTTTACTCTATCAACTCCTGCTGCTTCATAATGATAATTTCATTGAAATAAGTCATATTACGCCTAATACAATTACCAAATTCATCAATAGTTCGTATTAAATTTTCCAGCTCACGCTCAACGATCTTATTCCGGAACACAAACATATTTTTAACCATATAAATAGCACTAAAGCCGCTAGTAACAAGCACCGAGGGTATCAATGTCAAACGTAGCGCTTTTGGAGTAATAAAGTGCTCCAATATAGTACTGCCCAGCAGTAGGCAAGTATTGCGCGCAGTGAATATTTCTTGGGTGGAGGATGCTGCTGTTGACTTGCTGCCATTTTTCTTGTTTGCTGTAGTAGCTGCTGCATCTGTTTGGTCATGTGCCTGCACAGGCAATGATTCTTTTATGTGGTGCACACATTGTTCGAGTGCTTCAACATGATCCACCAGTAAACGTTTGGAATATAGTATTCTTTGGATGAGATTGTCAGTAATGGCCTGAGAAAAAACAGAAAAAGGTTGATTAAATATTAGTCATCAGTTTACTGATACATGCGTGTTATAGCCCACCACCATTACACCACATCATATCCTTTTTTCGTTATCCACTCACCTGCTTTTGTTTTATCTCATCAGTAAATTTCTTTCGACTCAGGCGCAGCTAAAAACAAATAAATATTATTGTTAGCATTGTTGTTTTTATCCGCATTGTTATGTAAAAATTACATACCTTCATTGTTGTAAATTTTTTTGTGGTTATTAAAAATATTTTTGCCTAATTATGTAGATTTTCTTTATCATTCGCATTTGTCCTTAACATTCGGTTCTTGCTTTATTTTTCTACCATGAGTGAAATCGGCTTTTAATGGCATTGCCATATAGGAGATTTTTTGTTATATTGACTACTAACATTTGCATGGTTGCATTTATGGAAAAGCCCACAGGGTGTTTTTATAAGTATACTGGTATATATTAAAAATATTTTTCAAATATTTTAACCGTATCTTTTTAACTTCCTCTCACTGAAGATCTTACAATTTCCAATTACAACCGTATGAATAACATGGAGATTCTTTTATCAGCTCGATGACCTCAACCTTAATGTGCTTATATTCACACAGGCTCGGTGATATGGGAATAAAAAATTTTAGCCAATCAAAAAGGTAATCAATGTTGAAGAAATCGTTATTACAGATTAGTATGACCACGAAGGACGAAATACATTAATATGTAAACAGTTTTAAACCAATCCAAATCTGAACTGAATTCTGGTGGCTGCATCTGCTATGGAATAAAATATAGATTTCCAAAAAACTAAAATTTGATAATACACGTATTCAATGAAATCTAAAATACCTATAGTTATAGTAGGAGCGAAAGTTGATTAATTTCAACTGATCACCTACAAAATAGACGCAAAGAGATAGTTGTAGTGCAATCCAATCAAATATTTCTATTGTTTCCTTAATTTGGAGATAAACATTTTATTAAGCCAATTTTTTTGAAGATTTTCAGTGGATTTTCACACATAATTAATGCAATAAGCGTTAATTATGTGTGGTTTTAAGGATAGTGCTCACATATCATTTTTTTCTTCTGCGAGTGTAAAAAAATGTGCTCCCGAATCACGTTTTCGTTTAAACAATAAAACAATAAGTAATACAGATGCTTTATGCGTCCCTGGTTTACTGTGCTCTTACAAAAAAGATCTGTATATATTTTTTTATTTGTTTTTGCCAAGTTTCAGCGTTTTTGGGGTTAAATTTTTTAATTAGAGGTTTTGACTTTCTAAACTTAGGGATCTGAGCCGAGTGGGATAGGCAGCTGTTCTATCATCCCTCTTTAACTCATTTTTAATAGAAACAACTCTCACAAATTTCCAGAAAGACTATGATAACGATGCAGTTCAGTCGCTGCCTTTTTGGCAAATACTCTACTACTTACTGGCATTTAGTTCTGTATGATCAATAAGATGAATATGCAGGATTTTGCCTATAAACCAATCTCACTTTGGATTGATTTAGGTTTTCGCATACAATATTTGAGCTGCCACCCAATAAATTCAATATGGAAAGTTAACTCTCACAAATTTCATTGGAAAATATTGAACTCCAAGAGTTCCTTAACATTTACTTTCAAAAATTTCGAAAATAATGAACAAATAAATAACGTACTAACTAGCCAGTTGCAAGCCGGAAGAGATTTAATTAGTTAACTCGGCAACCCTGTGTAAGTGTAGTGGTGAAACAAGCAGCGCTTAAAACGAAAATTTTAATTTTTAAATTAAGAGCATTTCCCGTGACTTTTCGCGAATAAAGTATAAATAATTATTTGAACCGTGAATAAAGTGATTACAGCGAAATGAAATTTACTAAAATACGTGAATACAAACAAAATAATCATGAAATAATGATTTGTGCTAATTCTATAACAGTTTCAGTGCGTCAGTAAAGTGAAAACCGTTGCTCAGTGCTTCCTTAAGTTGTCTTGTGTAACAGATTCATTTGAAACAAAAGAAGAAGAAGAAGACATTTTTGTTTGAAACAGTGTTATATCCTTTTTGGTTATATTAATACAAATTGAAAATGGCTCTAATTTTTCATACAAGGTTTCTTTTGAAGTAAATAAAGTTATAGCGAAAATTTATTTTTTGCTTGAATTGTTTTCTAATATTGGTGTGGAATCTACATAGTTATTATTACATTTTAGTGTATTTTTGTTGTTGTCTACGAACAAATGTTAGCATTAATGGTAATTTGTAAGTGTTTGTGCGTTGAATATGAGAAGTGAAATCAGTTGCATCTATTCGGGTATAATCAGAAGCAATCAGAAAATAAAGGAGCGAGGTGAGTGATTACTTGAATTTATTATTAATTAAAATTTGTTGATTTATAAGAAAGGTATTGAGCTTAAAACGTTTGTACTTGTTTAGAGTTTGAAATCTTGGATATGACTTCAACATCTCACCAATCTTTATTTTCTGTTCACAAAGAAAAAAATGTTTCGTTCAGCCAGAGGAATTCAATTATGAAATTTGTTTTAATATTAAATAAAAACCCTTTTCAAAAATCGTAAAGATTATAGAAATGCAGTAGTTTCTTTTGTAGAATCAAATTACTTCGTCTTGCATTTGAGAATTATTGTACCGTGCAAATGAGAAGTAGAAAGCTAATATTACCTTGGTGAAATACTAGCAAACAGGTTGGCTGTATTACTGCAGAAAATACTTTTCAGTTTATTTCTTTTTATTTTTTTATTAAGCAATTAACATTTAGGGGGTACCCAGAGTATTGCTTTAATTGGAAGGAGGAAAGAGGAAGAAGTAGTTGTGAACTTTTGTTTTGAGTTTGGAAGGAGTTTATTCCCTATACGAGTTGTAATCTGTAGTCCATACGTTGGGGCACCGTATTCACGTAGAATACTTTACTATCGCTTGCGGTTCGTATAGTTCTGGTGGACACATTAACATGTGGCATCAAATTGCGCTTCTCGGCAGAATAGCCAGCATAAAAATACAAGTAGAGCAGTCACATAAGTCACATTTCTACGACGTTCTAAAGAGCTAATAGAACTGGAAATCCTACTGTCCCCTATTAGTTTTATCGCTCGGTGTTGAATACGATCCAGAAGATCATTCAGAGATTAGTCGGAGTGAGGTACTTATTTCTTAAACCATTTTAGAAAGTCGAGGCACTTGACTGTTTCTTTCAATACGTGGAAAATATGATTATTACAACGAACGTCACATTGAATGATCATGCCCAGTACATCAAGAGTCATTGACTCCGAAATAGTAACCTCACCCATAAGCAAGGGTTGGCACACTCGTTTGGAAGACTGTTTATGAGACCTAACTCGGAGATTGATTGTAGATCCTTATTGAGTAAGTCATTCATAGCATACCTTTTTCTTTCAATCTTCAAAGAGTAAGTGCTTTTGTACAAGTGTATGAATGAAAATTGGTGCACTCATCTGCAAAGCATTAATGGCACAAACTTTCGAAGTAATCAAAAGGTTTCATTGCGAACTATTGGATCATGAAAAATATCCGTGAAAAAAGAGAATAAAGCAGCACCTTGTGGTTTAATAAGAAGACATTGACTATTTTTGATTTCTCCCCAATTCCTTCAATTTGAATAGTGCTCGTTTCAGTTTTAGATTGAAGGAAATTGCAATTTAAAAATCCGGTTCGGTTCGTAGCCCTAATTATAACCAAAATCAATTGTTATATTAATTTCTTTTATTATTTAAATGTTGTTTTATATAAATTATGACAATGTTATATATTTGTATCGTAATAATATCCCATTTATCTTGATAAAAATATACATATCTAAGAAAGAAAATATCAGCAAAAACAAAAGATTTAATAATTCCTGTAAGTTATAAAAAAATATATTTATATATGTATATAAAGCATGCACTATTTATGTGTGTATGTATGTGTGTTCATCAAAAATCAAATGTTCTTCCGGTCGGAACTCCTTGAAGGGTTTCTTTCTTTCAATCAATTCGCCAATACGTACATTGTGTTTTGTTGTAATAATAAATAACATTTCTGTACATATATAAACTATATGCTATAAAAAAGTATAATTAACAGTTTAAATATGTGTGTGTGTTTAACAATTATAGTAATATAAAAAGAGAAACTAGTAATGATTACAAAAAGCATATATAATAATATGGAATTAATATAGCGATATACACAATAGATAGTTAATAAATGATGAGTGTGTGCTATTCTTTTAGAGTAATTTACAAAAATGAGTTTAAAGTATTTGTATATGAATATATTATTTTGTTCTTGATTTTGTTTCAGTTTTAGTAAGGTACAAGATATTTTAGAAACTGTTTAGATAAATATGCAATCAAGTTTTATATTGATGTAAGAGATGGTTTTTTAATTATTTGATAATTTTGACACTTAGTAACATGATTAAATTTTGATAAGCGTTGAATAAATACTAATTATTATTTTTTTCTCTTTTTCTTTTATATGCCTTCAATATAGTAATCTGAAATTTGCGTTTTTTTATATGAATTTTTTTCGAATACGATTTGTTCATTGTTTGGTTTTCGCTTTGTATTTAAAGTTTGTTACTCCAAGTATAGACCTCAGGAATGGCGGATGAATAGCCTAGATCATACATTTGCATTTTGATAAATTCGCATTTATCCTTGGGCTCAGGTTTTACAGTAGCCAATTCTGAAATTGAAAATATAAATAAAAGAATATAATACAAAGAATGCGGATTTCATATAAAAAACCTTTTTTGTTTTCATACTGAGCGTCGCATTTCTTAACTTTTAATTTAAATTTATTACTTGATTTAACTTACTGTTTAAATATGCATAATCCATAATAGTCCCCGCAATCTCAATCGAACATTGAGTAATTTTCTTCAATGGTGGGTATAAGCTGCCCTTGGCCAAATCTTCAGCTGAGCATAGATCACTTAATTTCTCCGCTGCGATCAGGAACACTTCTTCTGGGATGGTCAACATACCAGAGCATATAACGCCCAATGCCACACCAGGGAATATATACGAGTTATTACCCTGACCGGGATAGAATGTTTTGCCGCCATATTCCACTGGAGGGAAGGGTGAACCCGAAGCAAAGATACATGTACCTTTAGTGTGGGTGTAAGCTTGTTCAGCCGTACATTCTGCTTTGCTAGTGGGATTAGACAATGCAAAAATAATGGGCACTTCATTGATTTCACCCATAGCCTCAAGAATTTCTTGAGTGAAAGCACCACCAATAGCAGAAGCACCAATCAACACGGTTGGCTTACAAGCACGCACTGCCTCCGCTAGCGTATCAACAGGATGGGAATCTTGTGCAAAATGTGCTTTATGCTCACTAACACCGCCAGCAGGGCGATTTTTAACAATCAAACCCTTGCTATCAACCAACCAAATACGTTTTTTTGCCTGAGCCTCGGAGAGACCTTCTTTCATCATTGCCATGGCGCATAGATTAGCAATACCCAAAGCAGCCTCGCCTGCACCCTGGAATAGTATGGTGTTCTCCTTCAGTTGAGTGTTCTTGATCTTTAGCGAAGCCAATAGACCGGCTACAGCCACAGAGGCGGTACCCTGAATATCATCATTGAAAGTACAATACGAATCGCGATATTTGGCCAAGAGACGAAATGCATTCGAGTTGCCGAAATCTTCAAATTGTATAAGGCAATTTTGCCCGAAACGACGTACTGCAGCCTGCATGAATTCTTCGATGAATTCATCATATTCTTCGCCAGTAATACGCTTTTGACGCAATCCCATGTATAGAGGATCATCCAAAATCGATTGAGTGTTAGTGCCAACATCGAGTGTAATGGGCAAACATTGACTGGGCTTTATGCCAGCTAAGGCTGTATACAATGAGAGTTTACCCACTGGTATACCCATACCATTGGCACCCAAATCACCGAGACCCAAAATACGTTCGCCATCGGTGACGACAATAGCGCGAATATCAGTTTCAGGCCAGTTCTGTAAATTTTAGTGAAATAAGAGGAAATTAGATTGGAATTCAATTAGAGAATCAGTTTGAAACTCGAATTGGAACTTAGTTGAAACTTGAATTGGACGTGAATTAAGTTATGACACACTTACCTTCAATACATCATAGACATGTCCTTTATCCTGTAAGGTTATATACATGCCTTTGGGATGTTGAAAAATCATGCTATACTTCTCGCATGCCAAACCTACGGTGGGCGTATAAACTAGCGGCATAGTTTTAGCAATATTACTGCTCAATACTTTATAGAACAAACGTTCATTACGCTCAACCAATCCACTGAGATAGATGTATTTATCCAAATCATTTTCGAGACGATCGAGTAATAGCATGCAGTGTTTCACCTGCTCTTCCTCGGACTTGACAACAACGGGTAATAAACCTTGAATACCCAAAATTTGACGTTCCTCATGGGTAAAGGCTAGACCCTATAATAATTAAAAAAAAAAATAAAACAATAAATGATTAATAAATGAATAATAATAAATTACAAGTTTAAATTGAGATAAGTTTCGAAGTAGCTTTGCACAAGGTATAAATTTCTAGTAGCGCTGGAGCATTATCACCTAAATTATATAAATAATTTGTTTAAAAAAAAGTGATTGCACAAAGATTTTCTGCTGACCTTAATCATACGAGTCGAGCTTATAAATTGTACTTTGATTCTAAGTATCTGATGTATATTGAAACATACGATTTTTACGGTAGATTATGCTAGACAAATCAAATGAATGTGTGTTTCAAGAACTAAAGTGTTGAAATGATTAGATGCGGCAGCAACACGAAGACATCTATTATAACTTATATCTCATTTAGTTTTATAATAATAAACGAATTGGCTGCGACACATCGATAATACGACAATTGTCGCAGTCATTGATTTCTAATTTGAACGTGCAACGGAATGAAATAATTACATTTCTCTTGTTTCAGCAAAATTCATAGCTTAAAACTTCAGGTGACAAATAGAGAGCGCTAAGTTGGTACGGATCCAGCGACAGTACATGATTTTAAGATAACAACAAACTTTAAAAAGATATTGATTATTACACAATAATCATAAAAATAAATATTTAAAATATTTTGTTAAAAAATATTTAGCTTCGCTCTTCTGTTCTTTTTTTCTCTCATTTTTTTTTCTAAATGGAAA
Source organism: Toxonevra muliebris (assembly GCA_963691655.1). Lineage (NCBI taxonomy): Eukaryota > Metazoa > Arthropoda > Insecta > Diptera > Pallopteridae > Toxonevra > Toxonevra muliebris. Next base: position 17,660,325 of record OY829327.1, on the reverse strand, counting down.
TTACTCAATTTAATTTCAAGTAAAGTATTTCATTTATTTATTTTTATATCACCCACTCAAAACATGTTATTGCAAGCTATTTATTAAGCATAATAAATAAAATACGAGTAACAAGTTATTTCTATGACAAAATAGTAAAAAAACGAAAACGAAAAAATTTACATAATGAGGAGACACGCGCCCCTCTTCAAAACAAATAACGATAAAATTTTTATAACGTATTTATATTTACTTAATAATATTGTTTCAAGTTCAATGTCAGCAGTTTACTTTGAAATTGAATATGCTTGTAACTTAACTCGTAATCTCAAGTAAGTATGCATTTTCTTGGTCGTGGTCATAGTTTTACGTTACCGGCATTATGTAAATATGTGTGCTAAAATACTTTTAAACTTGTTTTACAAGTTCAGGGGGATTACCCCCTGGCTAAATGACGTAACTGATTTATTATAATTTAGCTTGTAGTTAATACTCTGTAAATTCCCATGTACATATTTCTAAATAATTAAAATTTACATGGAATAAAACTTCTTTGTGACTTTCTGACTATGCACTCAAAACAAAACAAAAAAATTTCATTGAAACTTTTGAATGCACTTTTACTTTAGAAGGACGGACACATTAGAATGTTCTGTTCTATTTTACACTATTCAACGTCTTTTTAGTGTTAACAAATAATTTTAAATAGTTTTCGCTTTTATTTGCATTTAAAGGTCTCCTTGAAATATTCCTATCTCATACTGAATGAGAGAACGTGTTAATTTTACACATTCATTTTAAAATTGATTATAGATTTTTTCTTATGTGTAAATTATACACTTATGGTATTCTATTGAAATATTAATAGTTACATGCTTTAAGTTTCACTAATAACTCACTTAAAAATTCATAATATATGTGATAATTTAAATTTCCCTTTGATGATTTGTCTAGTGAATACTTTTGGGTTTTAGAATGAAAAATATGCAACAGGTTGTTATTCGACTTTTGAGTTTAGCTGTTATTCCTTGTTGCCACAGAATTATTTAGTTATATTTGCTATTCTTATATTTACTCAAGTTGAAACAAAGCGGTATAGATATCATTAATAATACATTGAAATAACAAAGGCCATTTAGGTCAAGGACTACGTACAACCACTAAAATTTTTGTACCTCTTTATACAGGCAATTACATTCATAAAATCAATATTTCAGTTCTGTCTATTAGTTAACCATTATTTATAATAACGGGAATTCAAAAAATATAACTAAATAATTAACTAGGAATAAGTACTGGCTAAATCGCTTTTTCAAAGGAGAAAGTGATTAGAAAAAAATATAAGAAATATTAAAATCAATCGGAAATAAAACTATGAACTCTCAAAGCAGGGAAAAAATAAAAATTGCAAAACAAAATTTCTTATCTATAGTTGAGGAGTAACTTTACAAAACGACGAAATTCTATTTTTCAAGTTAGTTCATCAAAACCAACTGCATGGGAAATCGGGGACTTACAATTAATTTTTCAGAAAGCTCGTATTTTTTTAATGTGGCGGAAGTATATTCGATTTCTTGCATTTTTGAAGGTTGCACAGAGTAATCTATTTATTTACAGAGCAATAGCTTTATCTATAGATTTGCAAGAAATTATATGATATAAATATATCAGAGGTAATCAAACTTTTGTGTTATTCAATAGACGTAAAAAATGTTCAATGTTCTTTTCAATGCAACATACATTTTTGACACAGAAGATAAAGACTTGAGAAGAAGAAAAAAGGGAGTGAAGAAGAGCAAGATTTAAAAATAAAACTCCTCGATGGGAAGACTTCCCGTAACCTCACGATCCATAAGTGACATGTTTATACAAAATTATTTATTCAAAACCCTTAAAACAGATTACTTAATCATCAGCTTAACCCATTAAGAACGAGCGGGAATCAAAGTAGATAGATCAAAAAAGTAACTTGAGAAAAGAATTGTTTTTAAACTTGGCTCAGGAACGGCTCAGGCGACAAGGTGGAACTAAAGTAGATAGATCAAGAAAGTAACTTGGGAAAAAAATTCTTTTTAAACTTACTTGGCTCAGGAACGGCTCAGGCGACAAGGTGCCATATGGCACCGCCAGGTATTACTGAGTTAAATGACAGAAATGATTTCACTATTGCTATTCCAAATAAAGCAGATTTGAAAGCTTAAATCGAATAAAGAATATAACTTCGGTTTAGAAATCATTCGCATTTTCGGCATAACGGAGACGATATGATCTTAACTCCATGCAGGGGATATCGACAAAATAATAGGCAACAACCAAACAATAAGCATATTGCATTAAAACAAACAGCTCTTTCAGCCCTAAAACTTGAATTGTAAGAAATTCTAATTTTTATAAGTCGATATTAAAAATTTCAATATTTCAAAAAGAGTGAAAATGAATAACAGCAAATCTTAAAATGTAGAACAGTTGTGATCATTAGCGGGTCGCCTGTATAAAATTCCACTCAGCTAAAGCTTAAGTCTCGTCGTCCATTATGCAGCATTCGAATTTTTTTAAAAAATCATGTTTCAGATTTATAGCTCGTTGTTTTGCTGTTTCATTCTTGACGGCATTTTTACCTGGAACTTTTTGCACTTTGTACGTTTTCAGCCCAGCTTCCTTCTTAGTCCTGCACACGGAAGTTTCTGAGCGATCAGCCTTCCTCGCCAATTTACTTCCCGATATGTTTGGATTTTTCATCAGAATGGTTACAACTTTAATAACGTGAGAAATGGTTTTAGGGTTAGCCCCTACTTCTTTGTCATTTTCTTTTTTAAAAGGTAACTGAGATTGTTTTTGAAATATTTTTATAATATTTTCTCGCACTTCCAGTTCGCTTGCCATTTTTGCTTTGAATAAATTTTTATTGAATATAAGCGGCAAATAATATTTTCTGACTTTTAATTCAGAGTTTATAAGATAAGAATTTTTTAATTTTAATCTTTCAATAGCACAGTATGGCAAGAAATGTAACGGACAATTTTATTCGGCGCAGTCCTTAAGTATTTAAATGCAAATAACTACGGAAAATATCTAAGCTGAGTTTTTAACCAATATGATATAGAAATAAGTTCACTGTATTGTATTTTGTTCTCAATGCAAATGAGACTGAGAGAATTGAATATCACAGAATGAAAATGAGAGAGAAAATGAATACCAAAACAAACTCTGGTTTTCTATTTCCGTATAGTATAAAAAACCATAAGTTTTTCACATAATTTTATTTCACAACTTTTTGCGCTTTTTTGCAAAAAAAAAAAAAAAAACAATAAATTTTGCTTTGTCATTCAACCAAATAAAAAGCAAAGTGAAAAATATAAAGAGAAAAAAAATGACGAAGCGTTGTCATTATATCATTTCATTACGTTTATTTAATTTGACACATTTTATGATAGAAACGAGAACATACTAGATTTCGCGGGCGTTCAAGCAGAAACCACTAAGTACAAATTGATTTTGTTACTTGGTTCTGTAATATGTAGATTAGATTTTAAAACTCAAATAAAGTATTAAATAACATTTTTTATTATGAAGTTTAAATAAACAGTAAGCCATAAAATAATTCACAAAGTACAAATTTTATTGGGTCAATATTACAGATCTAGAAAACGTAGGAAAAAAGAAAAGTGATAGCTCTGATAAGTAATGGCCATACAGAAGAATACAGGAGAAAATAATTATATGAAATTGTATAAAATCTTTAGGTTAAGCATGTCACTTGAAAGTACCTTAATTTTAATAAAAATTGGTGAATTTATTTATAATCTGTAATAGTATTTTATAAATAAAAACTAAATACTAACGAATTTTCTAATTTCAAATGCCAAAGATTAGAAATTCTAAACAAAATATACAATTTCCTAAAGATTTCTACCCGATTTCTAAAAACTCCGCAACTGTTTTTTTATTGATAAATAGTAATTATAAAAAACTGGTATTTCAAAATAAGTATTTATAAGTGAAAAATTATTTAAAATAAAAGTTTTGTGATTCTCTGTATGTATTAAAAAACTAGACTTAACTTAACAAGTATTGAAGTGCTATGTACCTCAGGCAACCCTCAACGACCTTCACTCACTCTCACTCTGATCAAAAACAAATAATAAGTACCTACTGCAATGAAAGTGACAACAACTTAGTAATAAAAAAAATATAACATCGTTAATTAGAAAATACTTATAAAAACGAATAAATATATGTTATAATTTAACAAAAGTTACGTATTTTGATTTCAATTATTTTATTTTTAAATAATTTAGAGTAAAAGTCAAATAAATGTCGAATGGATTTGTCACAAATTTTATTATTTATACATAAAACAAAAAATATAAATAATTATTACTTGCGTATACTTCAACAAGAACGCAGTACAACAAGAAAAAGCCAGAAAAGGGTTCATATAGCGTTTTTGTTTAGCTTTGAGAATCGCCTATCATGAAATTTAACACATCGTGACTTTATTTAATTTAGGAAATTTCTAGAGAAAAAAGAAATAATTAGTGAAAATTTTTACTTTTGGAGTCATTAACCTCAAAACCTTATACGTATTTTTTCCTAAGAATTCGGTAGGATCTTGCTAAAGAAATCCTAATTAAATAAAACCCAATATGAGGGCAAAGAAAGCTATTGGGATGGCTCGGGTGCAGGTAATAAATATTCATTATCTTCCAATTGAATATTATGTTAGGATCCAAAGTTCACAAAAAAAAAAAAAAATCTTCATGAATCCAAATTTTGACGAAAGTTTTTGGTTTTTTTCGTACAGTGGTATTTGTTTGTTTTTTAAGAATAAGTTACTAAAATTGGATAGTTCGGTCATGAGTCTTTATAGTTATATGTAAACCGCCTGATCATAATTATTTAGCTGATGACATTTAACTTTTTTTTTGGCAAAATCATTTGACATTCAATTGACTCTTTTAAAAATAAATCGTAAATTTCAATCATAAATACTTAAAGTTTTTCTAATGATAAATTCTGATTAACGTCATCGTTTTTTTTTTTTTTGCTATATATAAAAAAAAAACAATAAGGAGAAAAACAATTCCATAAAACTGCTTTGGAAAGCTTTTCAAATTTTTTTTCTGAGTGGGTTAAGATAAAGAATTTTTCGACATATGTATGTATGTATAGTATCTATAAAAATGTTTGCTGCTTCCTGCCAGAGAATCACAACAAAAACTTATTCAATATTTAATCATTTATTGCAGATATCTGTAATTAATTTTTTTTTCCTTTTTGTTTTATTCATTTAACACATGTTGAACTTTTTTTTTGCAGTGTTTCATTGTGTTATCATGATTTCAATTAACTTTATTAAATTTCCTTTTATAACAGATGGATGAACATAAAAATAGTTCTACATACCTACTATGTATATCGTTTTAATTGACATGTTTGAATTCCGTATTAATTTCTGTTGTATGCATGTTAGACATGCCTTTCTTATTCAAATATGCCACAAACATTTATTTTATAACTAGCGCGTGCTGAAAGTAGGGTGTCTAGGCAAATACCAAAACAATAATTTTATTTTTTTCGCATGAGTATGGGTTTGACTTGTATGACTTTTGTTGTTTGTTGTTTGTTTGTGTTTTTTTTTTTTTCATTTTTTTAAATTATGTTTTTTGTTGAATAGTTTAACTATTTCTTCATAATAAATACAATTTAAGTTATGTTTTGTTTGTTTGTTATTAATCATTTGCTTTGAGCGTTGTGTTTGCATGTATTTTTATTTATATACATGTGTTGTTGCTAACCGAAAATATGTTATTAATTTTGTTTTTTTTTTTTATTATAGCTCAATGACATTCAAAACAATAATTTTGACACACTTAGAAATAAAGCGGGAAATATTTTTATTATAGAAATTAATAGTCGATAGTTTGAGTACAAAAAAATGTATAATGAAAGTTATTCAGCAAAAAGATCAATATATTTAAAATACTACATTACAAGTTCATTTCATTACGTGCTGTTTATCATAAACGTTTGTTATAAATTTATATAAAAATAACTTAAATACTTTTAAGCAATAAACAAAACATTCATCATTAAATTTAATCATATTAAAATATTTGTTTTTGAAAGATAACAACTTTTTTTTTTTAAAGAAAAAGAGCAAAAAACACACAACGTTTACAAATCATGCCTTTAATTTAAGGGGCCATTCTGTTTAGGAGAATTCAACGAAAAACAAAATTTTTTTCTAAGACTACACATATTTAAATTTTGTGAGTAAAAATTTACATTGTTTTGGCTTTAATAGGTTTTTTTTTTGGGAAGTTTTCTGATGATTTGAGACACGTGAGACACGAAAAACTGTTTTTTGAGATTTTTCATTTTTTGAGGTTAGGGACGACATGTAACATTTCTCGTGGAAAACAATATTAGATTCATGTTAAACAGCTAAAACTACACAAAAAAAAGCTTTTCCCGTCGTTTTATCTAAAATTTTGATTCGATTATTAGAAAACTTTTTATTAAAGAAAATATAAAAAGTGCTTACAATGTTTTTTTTTTTTTTTTGTAAATATGGCATGAAATCTAAATATCATTGTTCATGGCATAGCTGTTCGTACACAGATTTATCCAATTAAAATTGTTTGTTTCAGATGAATACCATATATTGAGGAGCTATGCTAGTATTCTGTTTAGGTACCTTTTTTTTTTAGAGATTTGGATGAGCCTTAAAATTTACCAATAATAATAACTATAAAACATAAAATTAACATAAAAATTTTTAACTTAAAAAAAAACAGAATGGTCTCTTAAAGTTTAAACCAATTTCTATATGTACATTCGCGTGTTCACAATTGATGGTAGGTACCAATTTATTTAAATTATGATTAGATTAAAAGACATTTAGTTTTATGATGAAATGGTTGCTTAGATCTAGGCGATTTTTCCTATCACTAGTGAGATAATGCAATTTGTGTGACATGGACATACGTAAATTTTGTTGAAAATAAAAAAATAATTTTAATTTTTTTTTTGACAAACGTATGTTTTACGTGTATGTATTGCTAAAATTTAATAATTTGTTGCTAAATTGAAAATTGTTTTTTGCTGCCTTTTTCTTCTTTGCATGTGAAATTTAATAATTTTTGTTTTGTAAATTTGTCATTCATTTAGATAGTGTCAATTTAATTGAAAAATCGTGAAGCGCATATTTTGTTTTATAAATTTATTGTGTATGTATAAACTTGCAAGTTTTATAATTTCATAAAAAATGAATACCATATTTCCTAGAAAAATTATTCTAATTACATCAATATTTACAGCTCACATGCATATTACAGGTGTACAGATTAGGGTTGAAAAATCTTAATAAATGTATAGAGTATATTGTAATAATTATACTGAATTTTAACGAGTTTTCTACTAGTGTTTCACTTTAGAATAGCTTTAAATGCTGTTTTAATACTAAAACATTTATATAACGTTAAATGGCAGCAAAATTTTTGAGTGAAGAAGGGAACAAAAGATTCGATAATGATCGAAATTGAATTGAATTGATTTGCCCAGATCTTTTTCGTTATACTCTCGGCTATTTTGCGTTTTTAACAGAAGATAGTTTCATTCATAACTTTCAGTTAAACCAAAATTAGAGTGTCAACGTCGTTTATCTGTCAAAATTATCTCATTTATCTCATACCCTGTCAATTCTTAGAGAGCAAAGGTTCCGCTTTTTGATTAAAAATTATTTCAGATTAGGTCAGATTTTTATCGAAATAATCTTGTAACGTTTTCTTGATTCAAAAGAGTTTTTAAATATTAAATTGTTACCAATCCTAAATTTCAAATATTCATCGATATATTTTAAACCTGGTTTCGTTTTTGGTTTAAAGCAAGATTTTTCAAAATAGAATTAGGTAGCATTAACTTTGATTTTGATTATTTGAAGAATTTTATATCAGTACATACAGTGGTGGAAAAAATAATAGAAACAAACAAAAATATACATACCCATATACTTATATGTTAAAAAAAAAAGTTAAAAGTTAAATGGGAAAAAAATTTTAAGAGGAAAAAAAACTAAGGTATTTAGAAAATTCATTGAAATACTATTGCTCTATCCGAGGTTAGCTCAGATATTCATCAAGCTACTATTAAAACGTTTTCTTAATCTAAACAAGATTAGAAGCACTAAATTTTGAGGAAGTGGCATATTGACTGAAAATTTGCCTAGATTTCATCTTGATCCAAAGAAAGTTATTCCAGAGAAGAACTAATTAACATTATTCGATTTGAAGAATTTTTTTGGTTTGAAATTTCAAAGAAAAATAGTTTCAGGTCAAACTGTTATGCTTGAAAAACGCAACCGTGCTTTTGAATTTCTTATAATTGTGCGTTTACATCAAGACTGACCGCTTTAAACGGTATGACGAACAAAAAGATGCTGGTCAAAAAGTATTTCCGAATGATGTTCAGCCCGTGTAAATGTATGCATTCGTAAAGCTTTTTGATCATGCTCTTGGTTTCTAATTCGGATATAGTAGTAAAAGTTATATATGAGCATTTATCCGCTTTTTTACCTGTCTCCTCTTTGAGGCTACGCTTGACTTTGAAAAATATAATGAATCCGGATCAAGTGAATGTTATGTCCCCTTTTATATTAGCCAACTATTGTTGGCACTATTTTTGAGTTTGTGGACAAAAAAAGAAGGGAGAGAGAGAGAATTACCTAATCTAAACGAGGACTATGAAGCGTAGGTTTTGCTTCCCCTTACTTTATCTTTGCTTGAATATTCTTCTGGTATTCACTTATAGTGCAAACACACGAAGGTGAATTTATCGAAATGCGAAATTTCAAATTTTGGTGGACACATGGCAAAAAAGAAATTTCATCGAGAATCGAATTTCGTTTTTGACCGATTAAAAGTTTTGTGGAAGAACTTAGATTTTTGTGCGCGTTTTGTGAAAATAAAAATGTCGCCTTTCAATTGTATTTAGGTTAGGTTAGGTTGGAGTGGCAGCCTTCTGCTTGAAAGCACACTTAAGCACATTTAGGCTCATTGTGATACCACAATACGGCGCGACTCCCCCATTTACGGATTGGAGAACCATGAGGATTCCATAATGAATTGGATTTAGATAGCAAGAATTTATAAGCAATTATAGATATTTTTTTACTCTTACCTTTGCTAATAAATATTACAAAGAGCAGCTGTAATGATAACAAAATTTTATAAAAAATCTTATATTTTTCCTGTTTATTACAATCATGAGGGTTGCTGAGTTACTTTCCGCATTTCAAATAAACTTCGCTGAAATTTCTTTCAAGTACAGAATTTAATTTGACAATTAATGGAAGGATAAAATTTTGCTTTGCGTATATGCGTATAGCATTTCAACAAAATGCTAAATTTGGCTGAAATTCACTCGTGTGTCCGCACTATTACTCACTGTGAGATAGAAATCAGAAATAACAGGTGCACAGTTGAGAGTACTTGCATTAGGTGGGGATTTTTTGCCAATAAAAAAAAATTAAAATAATATACAAACTCACAAATGATAAAAAATTATTGCATTATTTAAATTGAGAAGAAACAGGTGTCAATATTTTGTGCAATGAATTTTAAAATCAATATTTTCACATTTCAATCAAATGCCTTAAATATTTAATTAGTTAGCTATTAGCGTACCATAATATTTAAAGATTTGAATAACAATCAGTATACATATGAAGCACTAATAATTTTCAAAATCAAAGACACGGAAACTGATTATATTTTATTTTATTAATTTTTATACTAGGTAGAAAAAGTGTAAGCGTGCTTTTGAGTTTCATATAAGATAACATGTTACATAGAATATAATTAAATTTAAAAATTTGAAACTTTGGACATGTTAAAAAAGTTAAATTTGACATTACCGAATTCAACAATGACCTTAACCCGATTTCGCTCTAAATTACACTTTCTTCTGCTTTATACATCATTGCAAAATTTTAATGTTTTGCTTTTGCTTACGTTTTGCTTATTCACAGAGTTGCTAAGCAAAGGTTTCCTGAATCGCAGTATACAACAAAATGACGACGGTAGTTATTAAGTAATAATAATAGAAAATGAAGAAGAGGAATTATAATTTGTGTGTTGTTGTTGATTTGAATACATTTTTGACCTTAAATATGACCTCCAGAACGCATAGTATACAAAAATTAGCAGCAATTTTTGTATACACATCTAAAAAATTTCTTAAAATTTATACTGCTTAAAATAATGCTACTATAGAAGAGAGTATAGCTAAGTCTAGACATTTGTACCTAGTAAAAAATATACCTCATGAATAAATAAAACAAGTAAAATATTCTAAATTAAAATGTTAATAAATGGAATAGTACGAGCACAAAGAAAATAAGTGAGAGTGTTGCTTTTTTATATTATGCGATACGTTGACCCACTAATGGCGGGCACATAAAAATCAGTGAAGTTTAGACAATTCATTTATGTACATACATACATATTACATATGTATAAAATATGTATAGATAAAAATTACACTTTTTTTTTGCAATTTATTGTATAAACAATGATAAAAAATTACATTATATTTGTTATTTTTTTTTTTACTTAAAATTTTTCTCTCTCACTGTCATTTTTTCTCGCATGCTATAACATCTGTAATTCATTTGAGATACAATTTGGCAGTGAACTTGAGAAAAACGTCAGTGCATGAAGAAAATTCAAAACAAATGCTTTTATTTTTTTAATGTTTAGAAATATAAAGCAAGAAGACAACAAAATTTTGTTTGAAATTCTACACGTAACGAAAATTAGTATTGATTTTTTGCATGCGTGCTTTAGATATTGTGGCAAATTACTTTTTTATGTATCTAAAACTGAGTCAGTGGCGAATGTTGAATCTGAGATAGAAAATGCTTTCAAAGAAAAATATGAAGTAAAAGAAATTATGGTTTAAATAAACTAGGCTACAGCTGTACACTTCATCAAAGTATCTTACACATATGCAGATATTTGAGATTTAAAAATCCAAAATGCTTGAGACTTAAAAATCCTAGTGCCGCTACTTCCCTTTCATAACCTTCGCACTACACCATTGAATTCCACGAAAAGAGGAAGGAAGAGGAAGCCGCAGCATCATTAATAGGTATTTGCAACCCTCTTTTCAAATGGTTAAGCTTATACCACAATTTCGCTTTGAATTGAATCTTTTTTTGCATGTCTCATATGGTATTTTTCCACTCGTAGTTTAATTTTTTATAAACAGACCCGCACAAAAATAAAAAAAGAAGAAGCTCTTTTTTACCCTGCATCACGATACTCTTCATTCAGCTTCTACTTCTTACTATTCCACACTCACCTTATTGAATTTCTTCTTATTTAAACGATCCAATCCGGAAATATTGCCGGGTGTATCGTTGTCACCAGCGGTACCAGTTATAAAGAGACGATCGCGTGGAAAACATTTTGTTTGACTCCATGCATCACCGTTACACTTAATGGGAGAAGCCATGCTGTGGTATGAACGTTGTTGAAGGTTATTACCGGAAGTTGGCGTAAGATTACGATTTAGAATGTTTAAATTTTGACTTAAATCCTGCAATTCCGTTGAGGATAAAAGTGGTGGCAAATTGATTGCTATTGATGACTGCGGCGACGACTGCGATTGCTGCGATGACGACGATGGCTGCTCGGCGGCGATTCGACTAGTACTGATTTTACAAAGCTTTGCGATGCCGTTCGACAACTCGTATTCGACTGTAGTCGTTGTTGTTGTAGTCGTATGATTTTTATTCGTTTGGCTACTGCGCAATGCTGTTGTCATTGCTGTATTTGTTGTTGGTTGTATAGTATTTGCAGCGCTGCCATCACAATAGCATGGCAGCGACGAGGAGATTCCGTCGCCGACAAACTTATTGTTTATGACGTCATTATTATTGTGACTTTTACTCAGCAGCTGTTGTGAGAATATATCAGCTGTTTTACACTGACAGCTGTGCTCATTCACTGGAATTGTGGTTTTGTAGATTTGTTGTTGTTGCTGCTGCTGCTGGTGTTGCAGCTGATTGCGCGGTGTTATTTGGCCATTGGAAGGGCTATACGAATTGTTAGCAGTTGGAAAGACCGGTGTACTGCGAATTAGAAATGAAAAGAAATAAGCAAAAAAGCATACAAATAGAAATAAATGAAAAGGTGAGCGCTTTAATTAAATTATGACGAAATTTATTCATGTAATTATAAGAAATAATTGTAATTCTTTTTATTTACTAGGTCATTTGGTGAACAATTTGTGTGTTTTGCATTGCGTAGCATAATTTATGAGGGTGCTGCGCTATGGAAATATGTATACATAAAAAGAAATAGCTATAATATGTGGAGATTTGGTCTGCTTTAGGCATAGGAAAGCAATTATTAAGCAGCGCCTCTATTCCTGTCTAACGATTGCTGCTTGCGAGGAAAATTATCTGTATCAAGTATTATTTAAGTCAATGAAATCGAATGCTTCGCTGGCAAGGTTATGTTGAATTAATGAAGAACGATGCTTCGGCTAAGGAAAATTATGGTGGAATGTTCAGAAAAGAGTCGGAGCACAATCTCCTGCACTGCGATGCACTTGCTAGTAGGAGGAAAATATATCTGTGGTACTACTGCCCAGATAGTTTGTACATTATTAACTTATAACGAAAACCATTACTAAGATTACTCAGTAAGATTGGTCAAAAGAGATGCTTATGATTAAGCTACTGCTATTGGGGATACAATAAACATATCAGTCGCAGATCAACATTCTCGTAATATATAGCTATCTCAGAAATGGATGTCATGATATCCATTGGAAGGAAATAATTAGGACCATTATGCGCTCATAATAGGAATACTAACGAAGCCTTTTGAGGCGGACAAAAACCATTCGCCGGTTGTAGCCTTGAAAAGATATTTCAAGTATATTCAAAAAACGGAGTTAATACCATCACGAATCGGAGGACATAGTAAACTTTTTGCATTCTGTATACAACAACAATCAAAATGTATGAGATATCAATCCTTAAAGAGTGGTGAAATGGTTGAAAATACAAATTCGGAGCAATTAATCAAAGCATCACTATCATTCATGAATTAAGAGGTTAAGTGTGGAGGGAAGGAAAAGAGAAGGGCTGAGAAAAAAAAATACCCCAAAAATATTCTTTACTTTTTTTTTAACTGACCTTTGCACCGCAATTTTGACGCTACTACATCTCAGTGTGTGCAGATACAAAATGGCAACATGAATTTTAAGATATGTACATATTTATAAATAGATGGGAAAAACTTTTATTTGTTTTATGTTGATGAAACTTTCCATTTTAGTGTGAAATCTTATATATACAACAAGAAAATATTGTATAATTTAAGTTAGCGCAATTTATGATGTTAAATAATTTCTCGTTACTGTAAACTAATGTTTAATATGATTGTTGATAAGGTAATTATTTAATTAATCTTGCCTATGCAGCAAAATTAATATAGTGCGGTGATGATTACAAAATATACCTATGTACCTATATTAAGGAAGCTATTAAAAAGCCAGACAAATACAAAAAAGGTACATAGACCTATAAAGTTTTATGTATATAAAATTTTATGTAAGACTGTATGTGTTATCTCATTAATTAATAAATTTGTTATGGTTAGCAAAGCAGTGTAATAAAAACAGGTGATTGATTTAATAATCAGGTTCAACAATAGGCAAAAAATATTTTTATTTTTTATTTTAATATTTAATATTTACCCAACTTTGTATGTATTACTAGAAAGTTTCAAATAACGCGTTGTTTTTAAAATAGGATTTAATACTTTTAATTGCATTTTGTAAACAAAACGAAAAAAATATTAAATTTCTTTAATTTTTTGAAACACAGCACAAAGAAAATTATGAATTATTTATTAATTTTCAATCGATAATATCAATGAGAGCAAAAAACCTTTCAGCACTAATACGTTGAATGTTCTAAGCTAGAACGAAGACTGATGGAAGTGTCGTTGAATAATAGCGTGAATTTTTTTTTTTCTCGATTATCAGCGAAAACTAAATTTGTTTACTTTTTTTTGTTCTTGTTGTTGTTTGGTGTTTTTTGTTTTGTTTTGTTTTTATTTTCTTTTTGCATTTTGTAGTCGAAGTGATTACGATGCAGATTATTAGGACAAATTGAAAATATATTTAGTTCATATATACAAACAAACAAAAATATGAATATTTATGCAACAACAATTGAGAAATAGAAATCAGGAAAATAAACGACACTTCCTTAACGTGAAATATGTTCATATGTAGTAAAGTTAGGCTACAGTATTGAAATTACAGATAGCACACTACTTCAAATGCGACTAGTATATGATCAAACGGCACCTGATTTTTACAGGGTTGTATTTTTCTGTACTTGGAAATGGTTTCTCCTCACTAAAAATATATAAAGAAACCCAACTTTGAAATTTATTCCTTTGTTTTTGTAATAAATGACTTATCGATTGTCCATAATTAGTATCTCTAACTCTTGATTGAAAAAAATCTCTTGTTATATTGAAAAATAACCACTCGTGAAAATCAGTACAATAAGTAAAAGAAGCACAATTCAATGAAAATGAAACTTTTCAATTTGTTAATTACACTGTGCCACAAAATTGAGTTTTTTCCATCGGACTGGCGATTTGACATATAGTTTTGAGTAAAGACCATTTTGGTCCATCACGTCAGGTTTTCGAGATAACAGATACTGTACCAAGACATTCTTAATTTATGTCTTATCGTTTTTGGTGTCTATAAAAAATTTGTTTGGTAGAAAACGAAGCACGTTTTTTGTGAACACAAGAATTATCTGTCTAAGCTACATACCTCAAATTTTAGGAATTTTTTAAGTACAGCTTATTATCAACATTATTGCCTACACGCTAAAGGAATGATAAAAATATTATACTTAGTGTGTGTTGGAAAAAAGTTTGCTTATCAAAAAGTAGAACATCAAAATACCCTCCACCCCTTTAATTTTTAAAAAATATTATCAAAAAGTCAAATTTCATACATTTCTGAAATAAAGTTTGTAAAATTTTAAATCTTAAAAAATTTTTTTACTTTGAATTTTTCAAAATTAATTTAAGAAATATATGAAATTTGACTTTGTGAGGTAATTTTTCTAAGAGTTTAATTTGGGAGTTAAGCAATATGTATTGATGGCTATGTCTGTAGGATTTGCAAGACCAGTACTCTTCAATACTACAGTGGCATTGATATGTAAGTCAGTAGCCCTATTCACGATTTGGTGCAAATGATCTTGCATCATTGCAAAGGGCCAATGTATAGCGGATGACACAAGATGTTTTTTGGCAGTCGTTAGTTATGAAAGAAGGGATTCGGAAAATCCAACACAAGCTGATCTTTGTATCCCATTTAGTTTATTGCATCCTTTATCGATTGTCTACCAAGGATAAGTTTATTGGTCGAAACATCCATTTCTTAATTTAAATTAATTTTACCGCATTTTTGAATATATATTATTAGACAGCAGAGCTGTAAAAGAATGCAATCAATTTAATTGCAATACCTTGAAGTCACAGTTA
Source organism: Toxonevra muliebris (assembly GCA_963691655.1). Lineage (NCBI taxonomy): Eukaryota > Metazoa > Arthropoda > Insecta > Diptera > Pallopteridae > Toxonevra > Toxonevra muliebris. The sequence continues at coordinate 17,644,750 of OY829327.1, read as the reverse complement.
ATAACCGACAATTCATGATTGCGGTTACTGAAAAATGTATTTGGCTCCAGAATAAAAAATGCAGTTGGAAGTCTTTTTTGGAGTCGCCGATTGGTTATTCATTTAGAAAAGTCTTTTTAGAGTCAAGGGAGTGCAGTCTTTTTTTGAAATCATGAGACTGCAAATCTTGTGACTCCAAAATCATAACTGCTTTGAAGTCACTTGGAGTCAGTTGGAGTCATTTGAAGTCACTTGGAGTCACTTGAGTAACCTTGAACTCAAATGCAGTCATTTGGAGTCAATTGCAATTTGCAGTCAATTGGAGTCACTTGGAGTCAATTGGGATTTTGAAGTCAATTGGAGTCAGTTGAAGTCTTTTGGAGTCAATTGAGACTTTGAAGTCAATTGGAGTCACCTGGAGTCAATTGGGGATTTGAAGTCAATTGGAGTTACTGTTTTTACGAGTTATAGCTTAGATATTGTTAATACATTTGTAGGGTAATACACCTTGTAATTTCATTTACAATACTCGAATGTGAGTTTCGCATATAATAAATAAATTAGCAAAAAGTATTAATTATTATATTGAAACGAGAGTTGCATGGAATTACCGCAAAAAGTGCAAACCTTTTTGAAGTGAATAATTTGTGATATTGTTATATTATTTGTGGCGTGTGTTTTGTGGAAAACTTAGTATTTATGTAAGAATCAGTTTGAGAGACCTGAGTATTTATGAGAGAAGATATAAATTAAATATTAAATAACACATATATTAAAATTGACTTCAAATCCCAATTGACTCAAAAAGACTCCAAGTGACTCCAATTGACTTCAATTGCCTTCAAATTCCCAATTGACTTCAAAAGACTTCAACTGACTCCAACTGACTTCAAAATCCCAATTGACTCCAAAAGACTCCAAGTGACTTCAAGTAGTCATGATTTTGGAGTCATAAGATTTGCAGTCTCAAAATTTCAAAAACAGACTGCACTCCCTTGACTCTAAAAAAGACTTTTCTAAATGAATAACCAATCGGCCACTCCAAAAAAGACTTCCAACTGCATTTTTTATTCTGGAGTCAAATATGTTAATCAATAACTACAATCAAAAATTATTATTCATTTGTGACTTATATCCTCAATTGATTGCACTCTTTTACAGCTCTGTTAGATAGTAATCTTGTACTTTAATGCTTCCCACCTTAGGTAAGTAGGTATAAAACTTGGATACAATATTAACAAGCTAAATATATGCAGAAATGCACGATTACCCTAATTATAAATATATAAATAGTATGAAACAAATAAGCAATACGAAACAAAACGTGATAGTGAAATAAATTATATATATTCAGAATCTATAAGTGAAGTTCATTATCAGCACAAATCTTCGCTAGTAATAAATCCTTTTTTAAGTTCCAACAAAAAGATAATCATCAAAATCCATTAAAGTATCATTACTATATTAGCAAATACTATATGATTAATATTTTTAAATGTACTATCGAATTTGCGGTCTACGTATATTATTATGCCGAATGATTGTGTCTCCCTCTTATATTTACGCATATTTAACATTTATACTACGCCCATATGATTTCTGATTTCTGTCGAATATTTGATTTGAATCTAACATCGTTTTGATTAACAACAGAAGGCACACAAAAGTTTAAGTCTCAAATCACTCACCATAGATAAAAGCCTCGTTTAATTATGGATACTAGTTAATTGCATATTTGGAATCAGTGATTGTATATCTGGGCATTCGTTACGATTCTTTTTTCTTTTAGTCATATTTTTTTTTTTTTTTGTATATTTTAATTAGACACCTGCGTAAATTGCGTAAACAGAACAAACAGAAAAGAACTAAATAATTGAATAAAATTACATACTCTTAAATTTAAAATTCTTACTAGCAGTTACTCACGATTTAAGATGTTTTATTAACGTTATATTTGAAAAAAAAAAGTTTTGCAAAAAATTAAATAAAAACCAGATTAAAAAACACCGGTTTAATTCAAGGTCAGTACACAAAACAAGGTAGGTGCTTAATAAACTCAAGTCATGTGATTCAGAAGTAGTTACTGATGTATATAATGTACTTTCAAATTTTTAATAAAATCATGTATTAAATTGATTTTAGTCAAAGTTATTTAAATCATTCATTATAAAAATAATATCACGTTTTTATGCAACTAATAAGTAAATAAAAATTGAAAGTATAAGATTATCTGTCTCAAACCTTTATACATAACCTTAAATTTATATTTGAATCAATATATTATTTTTGTTATTTGGTTTCTATCACATACTGAATGCAATATTAATAATACCTACTCCATTAACCCTAGAATTACAATAGGCCCCTTAGCTGGACACAGGGATCAGAGAACACAATGCCAGCTCCCGTAAAACCTAAATAACCTTTGGACGCATATCTGAGGGTCACAATTCTATCACACTCTTATTGCTATTATATATTATTATTTGAAGGAAGAACGACTCAAAAATCAGGCACTGAGGCCTATAAAATCTATTGTACCAAAGCCCCAAGAAAGAAATAAAGGAAGAGAGAAAGAAAGATAGATGAGAAACATACCCAAGCCGAGAATCGAACTCGGGTTTCCAGAGACAAGAGCCTGGCACTCTGCTACCAGATCACAGTGGCGATGGTTTGCTATCATACAAAAATGATAAATTTTCATGTTTTAGCAATTTATCCGACTCAAAAACCCCTTTATAAAGTAATTTTGATGTTCTTAAAATTTCACTTATCACAGATATATTGAAAAAAAAGAAGAGCTTAAGTTGGCTTAAGAAGAAACCAAAAATTATGGCATAATTTTTTTTTTTGAGAGGTTTGAATAATTTTTGAAAACGGCATCTACTATCCATTAACGAATAGGCTGAAAACCGGGTTAAAATTTTTATTAGAGCAAAAGTGAAATAAATTTGTATCTCAGCGCAAGAACGTTGCAAATAATACGACTTGGTGTGAAAATGAAACAACTAAAAGTAAGATATAACAATTTTTCAGAGCAAAAATGGGACAACACACAGTGATTCGTCCCGCAGACAAAATTCAAACAATTCATAATGTCAAAATAATATTTTAAAGATAATACTCCAAAAAAGAGAAAAAAAATAATTAGCAGCCTAAAATCGACAAATTTTTCACTAAAATGAAGAAAAGTTTCCTCCTTTATCGTCCGCTTTTGGGAAACAATTAAATTTAAAATAAAGTTCAGACCTTTATTGATTTTTCCCACTAAAATTGGAATTAAATTTTTTGTTAACCCTAAAAGTATGCAATCATGCTAAAAAATGACAAAAAGTGTTAAAATTCAGAAGTTACATTTATTTAATATCTCTTTTATTCCAACATTAAAAGATTCCAATAGAAATTATTTAAGTTTCTGAAAAGACCAATATCAACAAAACTAAATAAATTAAATTTCTTGAAGATTAAACAGCCGATTCTCCCATTATAGCTTACCAAATATGATGAAAATTTAAACTTTAAGCTTAGTTTGTGTCGAAACATAAACAGGCTGATTAAAACTGACTTCAGATTTGAGTTTGGCGACCCAAAATTTAATACCACACGATTTGATTTCATCAAAATCAGAGCGTTCCTTACTTAAGCCCAAAAAACTACCGTTAGGAATAATTTTTGATACAAAACAAGTACGTGGGAAAAGCCGCAGGTGATTGCTAAAATGCTTGGAGAAAGCGATTTTGCAGATATGTGATGATTCCAATAACTAGGATTATTTAATCAGTAATGAGCTAGTTCTAGCTGATCATTAAATATTTTAGAATCTGGAAATGCCCAAGTGAACCATTTTCTACAGAATTGACTATGCATAAGACAAGGATAAGGTGTTTTAAAATGAGCGGGAATAAATTCAGAATATTATAATATTTTAAGGTTAGACCCGAAGTTAACCTATATATTTTTTTGATTTTTACTTACCCACTGTCATCAAAATTTCCAATAGCATTTCCATCCGAGCAAATGGAACTGGAATTGCCCATTTTTATTCACTTTTCTATATATTAACACTTTCAAAATTAATTTACAAAAAACTAATAAAAAGAAATTTCCTCGTTGAAATATGAAATTTTGGATCGATAAACTTCGACAACACTAACAAATAATAAAATGAAACTTGAAACTGTTTTTTTTTTTTTCTCTATCTATAGCAATGGATAATGTAATGTATACCTATTGCAACGAAGAACTCATCAAGTTTAACTAGAAGAAAAAAAAAAAAGACACGCAATTAATTAATTATTCAGGAATACAATAACAACAATGAAATAGTTTAATCAAGTGCAAGTGTCAAAAGTGACAGTAACAGAAGTAACGGTTGTTTAGGGGGTAAAAAAACTCCAAACCTACACACACACACACACTGCAATATTTTAAAACAGTGCACAATAGAAAAACAAAAATCACTTTTTAATTAAAAGAAAAAAGGGGGCAAAAATCACATACAATTTGATTGCACTATTTTAGGTTTTTTTGTCATTAGCGAACAAATTGTTGCAATGATTTAATATTGTTTTGTTTTTTTTTTTTGTTGGTTAGTTTTTGTTTTTAAATTTAGTACGTGCTCTCGAAAAATGCGCTTTAACTCGTAAGCTCACAATTTAAAACTGAATTCAAAAAAATATCATTTTTATTTTGAGTTAACGACGGCGATGTGCGCGGTTAAAATAATACAACAACAACAACAACAAAAAAAAACAAGAAACACAAAAAAACAACAACAATCAAACAAATAAAAAGTTAAAACAAAATAAAAGTGAGCGTGCCTTACGATTATTTGCTCACACAAGTTCAATTTACTTGTACTGCTCGCACACAATATTCACTAAAAAACAAAATGAAAAGTGTGGCTACTAGTTAATGTCCGTCTGCCCATTCCTAATCCCTTTCGCCGCCCGCCTCTCGTCCGTCTACGTTGGCTGGTTTTGGTACTATGCCGCTCATAGTAATGGACATCGAAGTCACGCAGGTATTTACCACCAACTCTGCTGGTTGCTGCTGCTGTTGTTGTTGCAGGTAGTTGGTACTCTGCCGTACCTCACTCCATTAAGTTTTTTTTTTTTATCTGTTTTTCGGTATTTGATTTTCAAGTCAACAGCATTTGGTTAGACGCGTACTAAACCACAAAACAAAAACAGTAGCAGCAACCCCTGCAACAACAACAACAATAACAGGCATAGTAACAACATGTTGCTTTATGATGGCCATTAAATAAAAAATAAAAAAATAATATAAACAAAACGAACACAAATTCGTCTACTTGTAGCTCACTACTCAATAAAGTGCAACATTTAAATATCAGTACAGTAAACACTGTTTTCAAGAAACGTTCACTAGAATTAAATAGTTAATTGTGTTAATTTCGTAGGAAAGGATCAATTTCGTTGGTTACCAACTTATTCCATAATTCTATATAATCTGTTACTATCAGCAACGTGGAGAGAAAATCGGGAACCGTAGTAGTTTACTACCCCACTCTACCTTTTATATACATCCCAATTTTGTGAGTTACGATTGTCCAACATTGGTATAAAAGTTCCAGAAGAATTAAGCTATAAAATGCAAAATTAATTATGTTGGAAATTTAGCGCGTCCTAAACAGAGCTTGTTTCAAGTACCATTTAGGCTCCCTTCTCTTCTAGGCTAGGCTACCTTACTGGGCCCAAAAGAACTCAGTCGTTGTTAGACGTTTTGATAGTCAACGCTGGCACACCAACAACAGGTTGGTGTGTAAATTTCAGTGTGGCAGAAGAACGAACTATAGACAAGCTAAACAACTTGTTGCTAATGCGAACTAATGCTAATCTGAACATAAATATTTCAGATATTTCCTAAATAATTTGGATCTGAGCAATGAGACACAGCGTCGTCTCTAATAGATAAAACACATTTTGCTTGATTGCCTAACCCTGGATCGGCAGAGAAAGATGATTTCAATAAACAGTTTTTATCTGCCGTTACAAAAACATTTTCTTTTACAAAAGATATTCTGTCCTTCATTTGGATAGCGGAGCATTTTGTATCCAAATTGATGTTTTCGGTCACAAAACGTTATCCTTGACACAAGCTCGACGTTTGAGAAACTGACTGAGAAGTTTTAAATTTTAAACCGTACGTGATAATGGAAAAAACCTTCTTTTTTGAGAAGAACGGGTTTAAAGTTTTGGCTATTGGTTTTTAAATATTCGGCGAATCCCAACGGACCTTCCTCCCGCCCAATACGACGAGAGGCGTATCTGCATAACGCACAGATCGGTAACCGATGCAATCGCAGTCCGGAGTTATTAATCAGGAGGTATTGGATGAAGGCATAGCTAAGCCTTTCTGAACGGCCGAAAGTGATGCCGAAGCGCTGCGCGACTGTTTTGGCCTGACTGACACTCGCCGTTGTAATCGTCTATATCTACGAAAGCACTTCGAGTTTCTCTCTGAAATTTTTACAAAATACTTTTGAAATGTAATACTTTCAAAATCGATTTTTCCAAACCAAGAAAGTTCAAGGCCCGCTTAAGAAGAGATGAAGATTATAAGACCCAAAATATGAAGTATTGCAAAAGTTAAAAGATTTACATTACATAAAATTTGACAAAAATTATTCTACAGACTTTATCAACTAAAAGCTGGACGGTTTCAAATTCCCCGCAAAAAAAAACAGCTCATTCCCCGATTCCCCGTGCTTAGTAAAATTCCCCACAAATCGGGGAATTCCCCGCAAGTTGGCATCGCTGGTTTACACCTTCAAAAAATAACAGATATTTTTACATACTTTTAATTAATACCCTCAAAAACGTGAAATTTCTTCCATATTTTTGTTTTAATTAAAAAGTAATAAAATTTGTGTGTATGTATGATGTTGCGAAAGAAATTTTGTTAATTTTTTCCCGAAAAAAAAACATTCACGATTTCTTGAAATTGGTGGGTGGTGCGGTTTTGTGACCGCCAGTGTACGTGTTAAATTTTAAGTTTGAAGTTTTGTAATCCAGTTTAATATTAGTAAAAAGCTGTGCCCACTCTCAAGCAGTGAATTCTGTTTTAGATTCTTTCATCCTATGAAGTTGAAAAATGATTTTGATACGATTGTAAGTTGGATAATTTTTCTTTCGAGATTACAGTAGATCCTGAAACATTCCGATTGGGGCTGGGATTAATTGCCTACCTCCCCCATCTGCACTAGTCCCCATTTACATTTGTATTTTATAAGTCTGTTTTCATTCATGCATTTTTATTGAGTGATTACTGCTCTCTAATCGAATAAAAAATAATGCAATTCTTTTGTTCTTATTGTATTTTAAAATTGAAAAACACAGTGCCACTTTGTTGTTATTAACTTAAATTAAAGGACATTTTAAATGTAACTCACGCAACAAATTGTTGTTACTAGTTAAACTGATTACGTAATGACCTTAAATAGTTATGTACCTAGTTAGAAACTGCGAGCTAGCACAAAGCCGCAGAGTTAATAGCTGGTAGCACAAGTTTATGAGCACACAATAAAACTATAAGCGAAGTAAGTTTTAATAGCAAACTTTAAGTTTAAAACATATCGCTAATTTACTAAAAGACTGTCATAACTTAAAAAACGCGATTTTTCAGAAAACGCGGTTAAAGTTTTCAATTGACTCACTCTTTGCAGAAAAAAGAATAAATCTTATAGTTCTCACGCGCAGAGTATACAAGATATTAATATGAAATTTTTACACAAGCGTGAAGCGTGACGTAATGAATAATTCTGCATCATTAACTCAAAAATCGTGTTTTTTGACTTATGACAGTCTTTTAGTAAATGAGCGATATATATAAATACGTTAGTTCTCCGAATCAATCTAACTGCATTCATTTATGACCAATTAAAAATAACAAAAACCTAAAGTTTCAACAACAGCAAAAAAAAAAAAAAAGGTTTACATAGTTAGTCTCACTTGGCCAATTGTGGTTTGTGCCACATGCTGTGGTTGTTGTTGGTGGTGGTGGCACGCATTTGAACATTTAATTCGCATTCTTTGTTATTTTAGTATGTGTTTTATTTTTTGCTAGTTTTTTTTCTTTAATGTTTGTGTTTGATTTGAGATTTTGAAATTTTTACATTTTTAGATTCAATTTTTGTTTTCCAATAATGTGATTCTAATTTTTTTTTTTTGGATAAAAAAAATATGTGACTCTATGAATGAATTTGTTGTGTGTTGGCAATTGTTGAATGTTACAAGCGCGCACCTGCTGCCACTTTGCTGGGAACTTTTTTTTTTATTATTATTTCTTGATTTTATTAATTTGCCAATTGCGGGTTACAAATATCAAATACACGTTTACATGCGTGCCACTTCGTTGTAGATCAATGATTTTTTTTGTTGTCATTGTAAAGCTATTGGGTTTTTAATTATAATATAGATTTATACAAATTTCATCATTGGTTTATCGGACAATGAAATTGTGGCTGAAGACATTTTGGAAGAGCCAAGCGCATCTGCAACTTTATTTGACGGCTCCTTTGGTCGATGGTCGTACTTTGACACCTAGTAAAAACTTATCCACCATTCCTGACACAGACGACCAAAAGGCAATAAGTGATATAAAAGATTATAAGGAGTGATATTGAAAAAATCTTAACACACGTTTTACCTAATAATTTTTTTTGGATGTAAAATTTAAAAATTTCTTTGATCTAGTTATCTTTGAAAAAATTGTCAGTTGTTATTTTTAATGACAAACATGTTGATTTATTGTGAGTTTGATCAAAATGAGTGAAGGAAAAGAAGTACGTCTTAAAATTATTAAAAATTCCCAAAAAATCCAAAATGGTCCTACAAAATATTGGCCAAAAAATTGATGGTCTGCCGTCAAACTGTTTCCAATGTTATTAAACAGTTTCAGGAGAATTTGACCATCGATACGAAAACTGGTTCGGGAAGAAAACAAGGACCACATGATATTGTGAAAACATATTGAAAAGATCTCCAAGCACATCTGGTAGAAAAGCTGCCCGGTTAGCCCAGTGCTCTGACTATTTTGTGCGAAAAGTTAAAGCCAATGCAGGTTTGAAAACATACAAAGTCCAAAAAGTTCCAGACAGGAATGCTGCAAAAAATTTAGACGCCAAAAGCAGGGCTCGACAATTAAAATCGAATTTCATACAAAAATATTCATGTTGTATAATGGACGACGAAACGTATGTACTGGCAGATTTTACGCAGCTTCTGAGTCAAAATTTTTATGTTGCTGATGCTCGAGGAAATGTCGAAGAACAATTTAGAATCCAAAAGCAGACAAAATTTCCTAGTATGTCAAACTATATGCAGTTGCGGCAAAAGAAGCAAGTCATTTGTTATAGTGGGCTCTATAAATACCGAAATGTACATCAAAGAATGTTTGAAAAAAAGACTTCTTCCTTTCATAAGAGAGCACAATGTGTCCATATATTTTAGGCCCTATTTGGCATCATGTCACTACGGCAAGAAAGGTCTGGAGTGGTACCAAAGTAATAACATAGTTTTTGTACCAAGAAAGGCCAATCCTCCAAATTATCCGGAGCTAAGACCAGTGGAGAGATATTGGGCTCTTGTGAAAAGAAACTCAAAGAGCACAAAAAAGGTGTCCCAAAATATCGAAGATTTTAAAAGGAGATGGGCAAACTGTTCCAAAAAGGTGTCTGAAACAACAATCACATCTCTAATGGAAGGCTTACAAAAAAGGTCCACGAGTTCATAAATAGTGGTTAGAACTATAAAAGTTATATTTTTCTGTAATTTGTAAAATATTATCAATTAAATAAAAAAAAAATCAAAACTCTAAGATCAACCGTTTAAAAATTATTGAATTTTATATATGTTAAGATTTTTTCGATCTCACTTCTTAAATAAGAAAAACAACCTTTTTTTGGATATTATTCTTATGTATTTTAAACTTAACTGCACTTTGTTGAGAGAAATTATTCTTTAGATGTTATTTTTTTAAAGTAGAAAGTTTTAGCTAAAAAGTTCTGAACATAGAAAACTTAATATTTCCTAATTACTGTATTTGTTTCCCTACTTACTGTCGTACTGTGCATGGATCAAAATTACTATCCAATTATTATTTCTCCATTGTGAAGGCTAAAATAATAATGTTCTTTTTTGCCTAAATGTAGACGACGAAGACTATGTCGAAATCTAAGCCTTTTTTCACAGTGGAGGCTAAAATAACAAGGCGCACGAAAAGTTCAGGTCATTTTTTTTTTTGAAAATTTTAAATTTAGATAACGTCTCTGTTGAAAATTGACGGTTTAACGCCATCATTCACAGATATGACCACTTTTAACATGTCTGGTTTTGGTATTTGCTAAGTTTTTATTTACAGCTTTGAGTTGAAAAGCTTTTCAGTAAGCTTTTTGTGAACCAGCAAAAGCCATAACCCAAAAAAGTGTTGCCATTACACAATGAAGTTTCAAATTCTTTGCTCCATTATCTCTGTCAGTACTTCGAATATGTGTAAGAAAGGGAATGAATAAACTGTTGAAGGATATAATCCAATTAGTTTTCATTGTGGTTGTTCACCCGGGCGCAAGCATGAATGCCTGTCTGATAGAGAGAGAGAGATAGAAAAAATAGGTAGCCTGGCGTTCATGCTTGCGCCCGTGTGAACAACCACAATGATGGAGGTTTTCTTGAAATGTACATTCTGATCTTTTCAAATACTTAGTTAATACAGTACTCTGGCAGATTTAAAATTTACGGATCTCTATATGTTCTCAAACGTTTTCGAACTGAAAAATCTTTTTCTACAGTACCCGCAGTATGGGTTTAAAAGGAAATTTTCGAGGTTATATAAACTGTCTGGTACAAACAAACAAAAATTAAAATTCAGAAAATGTTTATGGAACACAGAGTTTAAAATAACAGCCGAACACATAAAATATGTTTGTAAGGATCCAGAGAAGACTAGAAAACAAATCGGAATTAAGATTATAAATCAGTCAAAAATCAGACTAATAACCTTACTAAAATCTAGACAGCAAACCAGTCAAAACTAAGATTGAAATCGATCAAAAATCGAAATAAAAAGATTATAACAGAAGCCAGGAATCAGACACAAATTTCAATTATAATTCAGACCAAACTCAGATTAAATTCAGATCAAGTGTCAGACCAAAAATCAGTTGAAAATTCAAATTAAAACTTTGACGAAATTCAGGCAAAAGCTCAGACAAAATTCGGACCAAACTCAGATAAAAAAAAAATGGGACTAAAATTCAGAACTAAAATCGGACCTGGTCTTAATTCAGACCGAAAATCTGATTCAAAATCAGACTGCAAACCGATTCCTGACCGAATATTAGACTAAAATTAAGAACAAAATTGAAACCAAACTCGGCCTAAATTCAGACCCAAAACTGTGATCAAAATGCATATCCAAACTGAGACTAAATTTCGACCGAAAATATCATAAAATCCGATGGAAAAATAATGTCAAACTCAAACACGTTTGCCCATATTCTAAAATTTCTGTTTACTTTCTTAGGAAATTAAGTTTTGCTATGGGTAATCGGTGACTCTATCTTTCTCTATGGAAATTTTTTAAAAATTTATAACAATGAAATGGGGGTCAGTAAATTCGTATCCAGATTCGTTTCAAATCGGTCAAGAAAAAGTTACGTGAAGAGTTAGTTTTAAAAGAACTGGTCTATCTTTAAAGAAATATGTAACAAAAATGCACTGAAAAGGTTCGTAAAAAATACTGGAGAACTTCTGCTTTAATGACAAATTTTAACAAGAAATGGGGGTACAAGAATATGAATCTGGGTTTGGCTTGGTTTCCGTATGGGAAGGGGGATATATTTGTTAGGTGTTGGTTTGTACATACGAAATGAACAGGTCCAACAAGACAAGACAATCTTATTTAAAAATCATTTTCGAAAACTGGCTGCCAGAAACTTAATTATGATAAGGAAATTATATTCTCTCTTAATTCTATTAGAATTTAGGAAAAACAACTAAAATTAATTCAAAAATTAAAACATTGCTTAAAAACTTGTAAAAAATATGTGACCTTGGACACCGAAGAGGTTATAAGAAACCGAAAATTATAGCTATGTGAGCCTATGATTTTAATCTAGACCATGTCGTAAGTTTTATAGTATTTTTTTGATTACACTGCTCTACAAATGGAAACTCTTTTGGAAACGAGAAAGAGACGGGACAAATGCACTTAGGGTAATGGGGGGTCGCTGAGTCCAAATCCGTGGTCCGTTTTGCTACGTCACAGTTTTTTTTATTGACATCAAAATTTTTAAAATTGAAAAAAAAAAAAAAAAATTTTTTTCATCAAAACATCAATTTTTACAAAAAAAAATTTTTCAATTTTTTTTATTTTTTAACTAAAAAATTTTGAAAATTTTTTTTTTTTAAATTTTTTTTTTCGTAAGTTTTTTCATCCTCGTTATCATCGTACACTTTTATCTCGTTGTTAGCTTAACCCAGTAATGCCACGCGGTGCCATATGACACCTTGTCGCTGAGCCGTTCCTGAGCCAGTTTCAAAAACAATTTTTTCTCAAGTTATTTTCTTGATCTATCTACTTTGTGTTCGTACTCAGCGACCCCCCATTATCCTAAGTACACTTGTCCTGTCTCTGCTCATTTTTGACTGTTGAACAGTGTTATAAATTGCTTGATGAATGACATTTTGAGACTTTTTGCTTAGGTATTAGCATTGCATGAATCTAATGCCAATTCTGAAGTTTCATACAACATCAGTTATAAGAAATATTATATAAGAAGTTTGGTGTCCTTCTCGCTGGGGAATATATAACAGTTTTCTCTCACTGAAGCTTTCCTAAGAAAGCATAAAACAAATCACCTTTTTTATATTATGAATACGGATTATTTTTAATTAAATTTTAAAACCATTTGTAATATCCAACAAAGAACTATTTATAATATGATAATAATAAAAATAAATATGAAAACATATAAAGGAGAAGAAAAAAAAAAAAATCATCTACGAATTGCTTAAAATGTCAAAGATATAAAATCAGATAAAATCGTTTACTGCAGCAAGTTCATGCGGTAATCTATCATAATTTTTATATCCGAAAATCCCATTTTCGTATTACACCAAATGTCTGCGAGCAAATATAATAAAATATACATATAAATAGTACACAGACACACACAAACACACGCACACATATGCATGCATATAAATACAAATGTACTATAAAATATATAGTATACTTATGTGAGTTTTTGCGTGTGTTTATATGTGAGTATCCTGTAAGATAATGCAGGACATACCAAACTAAATGCATGAAATTCCAAGCGTTCCTTTTTAAGTTTGTTGCTGTTGCTACCATTGGTGTTGCTGCTTTTGCTATTTCTATTGCTGCTGCTGCTGCTGCTGCTTAAAAGCTAAAATACGAGATCACAGCGCAAACAATTTTATGATGTGGACACTGCAGGCCATGTCGAAAATTGTAGACAGACGTGAATGTTGGATGGAGATAAAGGGAGTAGAGTAGCGTAGAAGTGTATAAAGACCAAGAGAGAGAGAGAGAGAGAAATACTATGGTATATAGCCATGCATATATACTTACATACACATATGTCTATACACACTGCAGTACAATGTCAGGCTGTGAGATAAAAATTCTATTCGACGGCCAATCGCACAAATTGTGTAATGGAGAAGGATAAAAGCGATTTAAACGCATTACATACATATATATATATATATGTATTTGTATGTATTTAGAAGGAAGCAGCATCAGCAGCAAAGAAAGAACTTGTACAAGAAGACAATTTTATTGAAGACAATGACGATGAAGTTGAGTGGAAATAAAGTAGCAGTAATTTTCTTTAAAGATTTCTATATACTTATACACAGACATGAAAATTTATGACTTGCTAATTTAAAAATGTTTAATTTTATTTTCTGCATTTTTTTATATGAAATTTATAACATTTTATTATCGATTGTGACAAATATTAAACTTAAAAATTTGTATTAATTTATTTTAATACAGTTTTGTATTTATAAGTAATAAATTCTTATATGTGACATCAGCAACATTGAAAACCATCACTAATAAAATACAGGCATGAAAAAAATGTGTGTACAAAAGTAAAAAATTCACTTATTATTAAAACAATTTATTAAAATTTAAATAAAAAAATTAATATGAAATTGAAAATATTTTTATGCTACACTATGCAGCACATATGTACATATATATCATTACTTTTATATATAAATACATGTATGCATATATGGAAAAGTTAAGTAATTTTGTTGGTGTTTAAATTCATTTTTATAACATAAATTAATATGAAAAAAGTAGCATATATGTACTGTGTAGTAGTTGCATCAACATCAATAAGAATAATAACAGCATCAATGTAGCGTAAGTCAATATATTCAATATAAATATATTAAAAAACATAAAGAGCATAAAATTCATGACGTATAATTAATTTTATAATAATAATAATAAATAAACTCGTACTTAATAATAACAGAAGCTGCTTACTCGCACATATACACACACACACACACACACATATACACTTGTGAAACATCACTGCAACATATTGTCATTTAACATAGCATAGCTTACGGCGTGCAAGCACACACCAACACAGAACATCAATTTGAGGTACTTGAACTTTGTTGCAGTGTTTTTAATACATTACATTAAAAACGCATTAAACCAATTGCGGCCTTTATGCATAGATTTAAATTACTTACAAAAACAAATATAAAAATATACTATATCATATATATATACATATGTGTATATGCATAATAAGCCAACCGAAGTCAATATGCATTACCGCAGAATTAAAAATGGCACACCACTGTAACCAAAAAATATTCGTTTCACATTTTTCGCAGGTGTCGATGTTGATGTTCAATGCTGACCATTTTCTGCTGTTACACAGCTGGTTGTTGCTACCACTCGTTCGGGTAAGATTTATTAACGCTTGTGGCAAATATAGGCGTTTCAACTGAATTTATTGCACAACAACAGCAATATCATCAACAACACATCAATCAGTCGTTTATACATAAATGATGCACGCATGCAATCTTTCATATACTTATGTGCATGTGCTGGTATGTGTTTAATTCCCATGGTAAAATTTATTGTTCTTACATTTTTCTATGTATCTAAAAAGCCACTTTTGTAAGTAGTTTGGGTTTACTTTATACGAGTGTATAAAACACAATTCAGTCTCGTTTCTTTCCTGTACGTTAAAGTGAGAAAGAGACGGCACAAAAACGAAGTTACGTAAGTGAAGTTTTTAGTGAGTAGCTTTTTTTTACAATTAAGATACGATGCCTATATACCTGAGAAACTTCTGTAAAGTTAGCTCGAATTTTTGTTTTATTTGGGCATAAAGTTTGCCTGCCCATTACTAATAAATTAAGTATAATAAAGCATAAGGCTACTTGTTAAGTGTGCATCTGAGATTGTTATGGTAGAATTTTTCGTAGAACATTTGCCTCGAAAGTATTAACCTATTAGATTCCTCCCTAATAGGTTTTTTGTTGCCTTCTCAAAAGAAATCACCTTATTAACCCATTGCGATGGTTAATAGAGGGCTAATATGTTCTAGAAATATGTTGCTTATAAATTCTATGAGTCACTGAACAATAAAAACCTCTAAACTTGGTTTTTATCAAAACTAACCCAAAATTTCAAAAATGTTTCCAATTTTAACTTCTGATACACAGTGAATATTTGCTCATATTTCAAAATATTTTTCGAACATTTTTGCTGAATATTATATTTATGTTTATAATCACTGGAAAAAACGTTAAACATTATTTCTATAGGCTTTTTAACCTCTTCGGTGTCCAAGGTCACACATTTTTCTTACAAGTTTTTGCGTATTTTTTTAATTTTTGAATTTATTTTAGTTACTTTTCTTAAATTCTAGTGGAATTAAGAGAAAATATAATTCTTATTTAGTTTTCTAATTTTACTAGAACTCGAGAAAAATAATCTAAATAAATTAAAAAAAATTAAATAATACGCAGAAGCGTGAGTACACACATGTCTGGCGTTAGTTCTGGGGAGATCATTCGTTGGATCAACGATTTCGTTGGTTCTATCTATCCATAGAGAAAGATGGTCCGAGCTTGACTCCTGCAGAACGCTGCAAAGTGCTTCGTGAGACAACCTAACAGAAAATCACCGGAATTTCTTCTCAAAATGAGAAGAAAGGACCTGAGATTACTGGTGGGTGTCATCACGGGGCACAACACATGTGGTCAGCAATTGATTAACATGAGCGTCATCACCGATCCAATTTGCCAAACGTGTCTTGAGGACGACGATACCTACGGAGCATTATCTTTGTAGCTGTCCGGCGTTCGCGAGAATCAGATTAAGGCTGTTGGGTAGTGATATCTTGAGTATGAATAATGTCCATACTCTCTCTCTTGCTGAGCTTTTAAGGTTTATCAGTGAAACAAAGAAGTTCGAGGTTGAGAGACCCTTGACCTTTCTTCTTCCCATTTATCACCACTTAACTTTCCTGTCTCTCTACTCTCTTCTACTAATTCTATCCTTGGGTATAGCACAATGGTCCTCGTTGACTGAGTGCTTTGGTTAAGTCCAGCCCACCCACAACTCTAAACTCTAACACACACATATGTACTTTTTCATCGAAAACTTTAATTACTAAAAATAAAAATTAAGAAAGGGAGTAAATGGCATATTTTTACCCATGTTCACTTGTGAGTCATAAATTATCCTTCTTTTGGGTCATTAAAGAGCCATAAATGAGGTAATTAATGTGTCATAAGTGTGCCCAAAATAACTTAGAAGTTTATCCAGAAAAGAGTTATAATTCACCTAAGTCGAAGAATTTTCTGACCCGTTCATCGGGTCCATCGGAGAAGAAAAAACGCTCATTAAGAGTCTTTTTTGAGAGTAAATATAAGCAAATTGCTCCTAAATTTTGGTTAAAAAGATTCTATTCTGATCCTTTTGGTTTACTGGGACATGTGAAAAATATATTTCTGCACACCCAAAACCCTCTAACATCCACTTTGTTATTCAATTCCAGTACTCCTTTAAAAATATATGCTCTTGTTAAATTACCACCTCCTCAAGGCAGGATCTCAAAACTTGTATCACCTACGACCAAACCGATTCAAGGGAACGCCCGCTTTCACTTCTTTTTTTGGGATTCACACTGGTCGTAAAAAAGTTTTCCATTGTATAAACATAATGTCTGTCAATTATACGTTCTTATCGAAACAGAAAGAGTATTATACTGGGAACGCAGACCAGGACTAAAGCATTCGAAAGCACCATTAGGAACGGCGAAGTGAAATTAGACCGTGTGAAATAAGGCCGCGATCAAAAAATGAAATTAAGCCGCGCGGGCTAAAGTCATTTCGGTTTTGCGGTCTTAATTCATTTTAAAAATGGATTTAGACAGCTATACAAAATGAGTCGCGGCCTAATGTTACGTGGTCGAATGTCCATCCACCATTAGGAACCTATAACCTAAAATTCTTCAAGAAATGTATGAATTCATCAAAGAATAGTTTTAGAATCATAACAGGAATTCTAACAGGACATTGTAGGTTCAATTATCATCTAACAAAACGGAATTATATTTAATGAATCATGTAGGTTTTGCAAAGAAGATAGGGAATCTGCGAAGCACATCTTAGAACAGTAAAAGAAATCTGGGTAACCACCAAAAGTCAGATGATAATTTCAACTCCATAGAAGTAGAATCCATACTAAAATTTCTATTGGAGTCCATGAAGGGACACATTAAAATCTGAAAGGTCACAGTGTACAAAGAAGTCGTTACTGCCCGTTCGGATTTGATAGAGAGCGGTGTTCAGCGATGCCAAAAACTCAAATAAGCGTTTGCAGCTTGACTGGTTATCTTTAAGATTTTTCAGTTGCCATTTTGAATTTATTAATTTTAACCACATTAAGAGATTCAGCAACCCCAAAAATCCCCAAATAAATATTTTCAACCAGATTCGCTAACTTTTAAATTTTTATTTCGAAGCCGGATTTTCTGGATTTTTTAAATTTCACAAAAGATTTGGATTCAGGGACCGCAAAAACTCCGAGTAAACATTTTCTGTCAGTTTTCTTAAATAAAATCATAAAATATGGTAAAATTATGTTTTTTTAGAAAAATTTTAGTTCAGCACATTTTGTTAGGGGGTTAAAAAGATGAGGTTTAACGCTTCTTCAGATGAGCATCAGAATCACTTCCGATACGCATCTCTATACCATTGGGAAATGTGTGTTATGAGAGTATTTATGATTGTATATGTTATTATTTTTATTATAATACATCAGTGTAATGCAAATGGTATCAATACTCTACTTAAGTAGCGCAGTAGTTTTCAAAATTTTTTCAATTATGTAAATTGGGCACAGTTTTGGATTGGACGTTAGAGTTTTTTTTGAAAGAGTTGAGTTTTGTGCGAGAGATTGAAATAGATAGACATAGTAAATGATTTAAAGACAGGATGTTCTTCTAACTTTTTCCCAGTCAATTTGGTTAACATTGATATAAATTTGGCTGGTACTTCGTCAATTCCTTTAATAAAGATTACTGGCATCCACTCGTTCACTAATGTGCATTTAAAAAATAGGTTTCGCAATCTACTTCCAGAAATTGATATCCCAGGTAGCTTTCTTAGAGGATCTTTTCTCAGTGCATTGCATGGCATAGGGTAAGATGCTGAAAGGAGTTTTTGGGTATCAAACCCAATAATACTAGTTCATGGCGATATGACCGGAATAAATCCAACAAGCAAACAAGATGGGTTTGTTATGACAACAAAGCAATATTAATTTTTGAACGTATGATTTTGAATGTGATTCTTCGCCATAGCCTTGGCTGGCAATGGCAAACCTCCATTCACTTCGCCGTTCAACATTTCTGCATAAAACTGTAAGTCCCTTTTAATTAGTGTATATATAACTCACGCAACATGAATGGGTGCGAAAAGCTGGGCCTAGGCCCTCTATGGGCTGTTGTGCGATAATAGCAGAAAGAGAAGATTTTTCAAAACTATTACTTCATTATAAGTAACAGCAGCAACGACAGTATGATACCAGTATGATTCTGGTGGCTATATTCCTACCTAGAAGAAACTCGGGCAGAAGGGATGGGATCTTAGTCTCAGACGGGCTGCCTCACCATTAGCCACGTTGGTCATCTTCCTCACTGTGGCTCGAACGGTTGGCCACAGCGCTGCTAAGTCCCTTGCCATCGCGCCAGGCGCGGGTACAAGGGGGGGGGGGGGGCAAATAGGGGGAAATTTTCTCCCCCAAAAGATTTTCAAACACTTAAAAATTTAATAACTTAAACAGGCAAAAATGTGAACATAATTAGTTATTGTTGTTTTTAGTTATTACGATTTACTTTCAATTATAAGAATAAGGAATAATCTTGCTCATTAAACCACTTTCCTTCTCTATGGAAATGTGCTGAAATAATAATGATACATAAACCAAATAAAGCTGAGAACTCAGTGTCCTCATATAGACCTATAAGTTTGCTGGCAATATTCTCGAAAATATTCGAAGTAGTAGATTGCTAATAATACAAGAAAATAAGAATATAGTTCCGAATCACCAATCGTCATAAGCACGATCAGGTGTATATCACTTATCTATCCTCCACTTGTCGTAAGTTTCGCAGTCATAAATTCTGAACATCAGGCCAGGTGCCAGGGATCTGTAAACGCCGTGAAGCTCCTAGCGGCTATATTTCTGCTTAAAAGAAACTCGGGCACAAGGGTTGGGATCTTATTTTCAGACGGGCTGCCTCACCATTAGCCACATTGGTCGTCTTCCTCACTGTGGCTCGAACGGTTAGCCACAGCGCTGCTAAATCCCTTGCCATCGCGTAGAAGCATACCAAGAACCATCAGTACAATATCAGCAAATATATGTACTACTTCACAGCTTTGGTGCACCATCGGATCAATACAGGCATTATATTGCATGGACATCTTCGGTACCGCATCATACAGTCAGCATCGGTACTGCATCACTGAGTCAGTATCGGGCACTATTAGTATTACAGCAGTCAGCATCGGCATTACATCATTACATTTTATTGTGAATTAAAAATTTGTAACAAACCTGGAAACCGGTTAACATAGCCCAGCTATAAACTTTACGTGGTTTCATTTTGAATGAGCCTTACTCCGTGAGAAATGAACGGCAGCCACAGTACCGGTCTAAAGTTGACTTGCAATGATTATAACGTTTATTTGTTCTGCTCCGATAATAGCAATCTTTCCTGATCCATTAGGCTTACTGGAACAGTGTTATTGGTTTACTTATTAGAGGGTCTAGTTTAGACATATACAGTAATAGCTATAATTTTTAGTTGATCCGGCACTTTCTTATTGTGAACACACGCTGGCACTTGCGGATCTAAATTTTTTCGCTTGTGAAACTTTAAATCACTACTAAGTAATATCTTTTCTTAAGGGGGAAAGCCACTGTGAAGGCTGTAAAATTGAATGATTTTCGGAAATTATTTTGATCTATCAAAAAAAGGAATGTGGGAGTCGTTTTATATTAATTTTATTAAGTGCACTTCCAACAATATTTCCGTAAATTTTTATTAAAAATTTCAAAATATCGAATTTTTCAAGAACGGATTTTCTGAAAAACACAAAATTTAGTTTTTAATAATCTATATGAGTATAATTCTCGTCGAACGTAGCGTTTTTTTTTTTTTAGTTTCCACAACTTTAGTTTGACGACTGATTGAAAATTTTTTCAAATTTTCGACCCTTTTTTTTTGTTTCAAAAAAGCTTAAAAAATAGTAAAAATCAAAAATTTGAAAATTGGTTACGGTTAACGATAGCCACTTCAAAAACGAACAAAAAGAATAAAAAACTTGAAAATCGGTTAATATTTGATCAAGTTATTGGCGCGATCAGTTCGAAAAAAGTCGTTTCGGGAAAAAAGCGTTTAAAGTTTTCTGTATATTAAGTTTTCAGTCTACTTACTATCACTAAAATGGTTGTAACTTAAGCAATTTTTGGAATTTTGACTTGAAATTGTGTGCATATATTTTTGAATATATAAAATTCAATTTAAGATAAAAATTTTTTTTTGACCCGTCACAGTGGCCTTCCCCCTTAACCAATTTTAGGAGGATTACAAAAAAAAAGAAGAAGAAAATGCGAAAAATATTCAGTCGGTATCAAATCAATTTTGAATGAGGTTTTTGTTCTAGTCAAAACCAGATCATTTTAGAAAGAAATTCATTAAATTGTTTTGAATTTTTTTTTAACATTTAATGGTAGATGCAAGTTCTTAGAAATTTTTTTGGAATAAATCAAAGAACAATATATCCTTGTGCCCCTGAAGAACTTATCAAATTAAGTTGTTCTTGGGGTGACTGGAATGTTTCTGTCTTTTTGGGACTTTTATTATGTATATATTTCGTTTCGTTTTGCACATCTGAGATTATATACACCCCTGTTAGAAATTGATAAAAATCAAAGGGTCACATTACGTTGCGAATAGAAAGTAAATACGATTCTTTAAGTTTGAGAAATAGCAGAAAAAATGTTGATTATTTTTAAGACTTTAAAAATCAATTAGAATATCTGTCAAAAACTAAAAAGCTCAAACAAAAATAGTGTAGCGTATTTAAAAAAAATATGGCATAAATAGCGCTGCTGATAAATTTACAAATAATTACCAAAAGAAGAGACTGAACAGCAGTGACAGCAGACAGCATATGGATAAAATTAAATTTTACACTTAATAATGCGAAGCGCCAAAATATTTACAAAAAAAGATAAATCAATCGGAGTAAAAATTCACCAACGCACAAAATACAAAAAGAAAAAAAAAAGAAAAACAACAATACAACAAAATAAAAAGTAAAAAATCCCTTATCGTTAAATCATCGTTTTTAAAGAGCAACTTTTTTCATTACGCTTAAGAACCAAAAATTAATTTTAATAACAAAAATTAATATGTATTCGTTCTTTACAAGCTTTTATTAAGGCAACAGTGTCAGTGTTGCCGGCGTCGACTACGACGATTTAATGATTTTAAGATTTTTAAACAGCAATGAATATGACTTTTTGCCTCGATAGCTCAATGATATTAATTAAAAATGCGAAAAAATGTAAAGAATTAAAAAAAGAAATGTATAAAATTTAAAAAAAATATGTAGGTATAAAATTAAAATGAAAATCTGTAAAAAATTTTTCTTTTCATTTGTTTTCTTTTTTTGTTCGCGACGAAACTAATTAAAAAATATTGAATGTGAACAATGCAACAAAAGCAAAAAATGAAAATGTGTCAAGTAGCAGTAGTAGCTGTTGCTGCTGCTAATACGTGAGTGTTGATGCAGGCCTTTTAATTTGACAAGGGACAAGTATAGCGACAGTGTCAGTAGCAATGTCAGCGTCAGCGCGCGATGACAAATGCGCCGACGACCTTCAAATTGTTTGTTTTTTTTTTTTCGTATACAAATTTAATAATGTCAAAGTTCGTTGATGTTTGTTTTTTGTTAGTCCCTGATGCCTGATTTATTATTATCAAAATGAAAAATAAATTAAGAGTTTTTTTGTTTTTTCATGTACGTCAAGCTGTCGTCGTTTTTGTCTCTGATTCTGTTGTGAGTTTGAGTTTTCATTTTTGCGTGATTAGAAATTTTTCTCTCAAAAAGAAAGAAAAAAAAAATGAGTTATTAAACAAAAATGTCAAGCTGCTATTTTTAAACTATTTCTAAAGCTTAAGACAAAAATCAACAACTTTTTTAATAATAAATATCAAACTTTTTTTTTTATTTACTTAGTATGTATATATGTATGTATTTACTTATAAAGAATGTTCAGCAAATATAAAACTCACAGTCACTTGTATTCACTCTTCTCTTCTTCTTCTTCTTTTCGGTGTGATCAATCCCCTTTCATAAATCAAATCAAATTTTACAAGTGTCTTCTCTTTAGAGGATTCTTCATGTCATTTAAATTTACATACCACAAATACCAGCTCATAATTTCAAACATCATCACCTCCTCTCTCTTTATCTTCCTCCCTCCTGAACAGTAAACTCCCAGCACAACTTAAAAACACCTCAATATACTCAATACACATATGTAATTGTGTGTGTGTGTGTGTATGTAGAACTCCCTTAACCTTTGCTTACAGGCGCCAACAAATCAATACAAAACTGTAGGTAACATTTAAGCTTCATTTACGCTCCCCTCAACTCTTCTTATATGATCAGGAAGGTACCTTTTTTTACTTACTGGCTGTAGATGTCGTTGTTGTTGTTTAGGTCAAAGAGCGGCATAAGCCAAACAACCTCAACTCAACGCAAAGCAACGCAAGTCATCCGGTGTGTGTGTGTGTGTGAGTGTGAATGGAGTGTGTGCTCGTCAGTCGGTTCGTCATTCAGTTTAAGCTTTTTGCGTGCATATATATGTATGAGTCTACATTTCGGTTACAATTGCTTTAGGTTATTTTCGTATAAACGTACATATATGTACATGTATGTATATGAGTGTGTGTGTGTATATGAGTGAGAGTACCCAACGCGACCCAATAAATGCCCTCAATCACGAGCTCACATATATATATATATGTATATGAACAAACAAACACACACTAACTGCGACAAGTATGTAGCAAGGCCAAAAAGATAGAGTGAGATAGAGCGCGAGAGAGGGAGAGCGCGTAGAAGAGAGGAACTCAACAGAAAGTTAAATGTGGTGGCATTGATGGTGGCATTGGTGATAGCTGTAGGTAAATCTATACTACAAACCACAATGTGAGACGCACTTAAGTGACACACATTTTCGCCATACACTCACACACTCACACATACACCTACAGAACTATGCGATTGAGTTTGTCTCCTTTTGGTTTTTTGGGTCAAATCGATTGTACGGGTTCAATTGGTTCTTTATTTTTCTTCCCTTGCCAAGCAATTGATTGCTTGATATTTGTCGATAGAGTGTGTGCGTGGGGGGAAAACAGGAACCGGATATGAAATTTGGTATAAAGTGGTAAAAGAGGTTAAGGTTTAATGTAGAATTTTAATGCAAAACTTCAATGAAAGAAAAAAAAACAAAAATAAAAAAATAAGACCGAAAAGAAATTTGAATCGAAAATTGCTGGATTTATTGTGAATAAATGAAAGAAATCAACGCTTCTGTCCATTAGAAATATTTATGTTTTTAGACTTGATGAGGTCAATTGGTATTGAGCTGACGGGCAAGCTGAAGGTGTAGAATATTACAACTAATGGATAATTCAGGCTACTCTCAGTTGATGTGAGAGCAGTAAATTGTCGAATTAAAAGTATTCTTCAGTGTTCTACTTCAATTTAGTGTTGAACTAATTTAAAATAGCAAAATATAAATATGTGAACCAGTGATGACTTTTTTGCACGGTGGTCAGGAAGCGACGATAGGTTGCATAAAAATGTCGACAAAAACTGAAAGTAGGGGTATATTTGTTTTTACAGGTGAATTACAGGTGAAAAATCCGTTTGGAATGAAATCCTAGCTGCTCCTCTTTCAAAGATATCCATGTTATTACATACATACATACATTAGGTGGAGAAAGTAAGATGTCCAAAATGAAAAGAGAAATTCAACACCGAATATCTTCTCAAAAATAGATAGCTTTAAATTTATTTTTACATCATTATAAAACTACATGAAATGTTGTTGAAATAGCAATAACATTTTAAGGAGCGAAATTTAGTTCTGATTTTCTTTTAAAGTTGAATATTACTAAGTGACTGTACGATGGTGTAAAAGCTTTAGTAAACAAAAGGACCACCTTTTTCTATAACAATTTTAGTGAATTCGTATTCTACAGTTTTCGAAGCCATATTTTTCCGATTTACAGTTGTCCTATAATTTCGTTTTTTTGGTACTTTTTTATCTTGCAAGTTTTTAAATTATGTCTGCCTTCCTCTTAAAATCATAAAGGGCTTTTTTTTTTGCCAAGTCTCGCACAGACATTGATTTGATTTGGTTTATTAAAGTCCTTACTCTTTGCTTCAAATTTCGGATTTTTTGGACATTTTTTCGCCCACTTTTCTGCAAATCCTTGAGAGAACAGGTTGTCTGTAAAAAATATTGTTGTCGGAGAAATATTGAATTCAAAGTATGTAGTAGCATACAGTCCTTATTTGGTACAACGTCGAAAAATTCATGTATCATCACTGATATAAACCACTGAAACACACTCATAAAACTACAGCTATATATTAGAATGACCCATCTTTGATGTGGTATTGAATTAAAATGTACTTTTTACTTTTCTTTTCTTTTATATATCTAGAAATATAGTTTTTAAGTTTACATAGCTGTTGTGGTTTAAGCGGTAAGTATGTGGAAGAATACACTTCAGCTCCCTAGATAAAAAAGATAGCAAAAATAGGAAAAATTAAGTTTAAACGGCAAACATTTTGATTGGCCATATAAAATATCCAAGAATGAAAATGTCTTAGGAAGCCTTTTTTTATTTTGACATATGGACTTGGCATTAATAAAATAAAATTCTCCTCGGTATTCTGGACATAAAAATTCAATGGAACTCAATTTCTTTCATGATAGAACGTAAATTTGAGAAACATAGGAGAAAGAATACTAAAAAATACTTCAATTTGAATGAAGTAAAATGTTAAAATTCCTTTCTTTTTTTCTATTTTTTGAAACACTGTCGGAAATATTGAGAAGCCTTCTTTTAACGTTTTGGTTGGTATATATTCCTAGTGATCCCAGAAAGAACAAATGACCACAATGAATTGTTATCCCTTCGATTTTTTTGTGAGTCAGTTTCTTGGCTCCGCTACAATTTAGATTTATATAACAAGCTTTGATTTCTAAGAACCATTTCCATTTATTTATTTAATTGATAGTCTCGCTCTGCTTTGTATTCCTTGCGAATTATGAACGTTTTCTTTGAATATACTCAGATAGTTTACTCAACATGCCCGCATTACGACAAAGAAAAGAATAATCCGTGTAATCTGGAACGTTGAACATGACGACGGTTCTCTTCACAGAATATTTACCATGAAAATAGAGGCAAAATTCAATGAGCGATCACTCAGTGTTAAATGGAAATAAGGAAAGAGGTAGGGGTCTTGATATTAGAGAAGAGGATTCTAAGTTTAGTACGCTGCATTATGTTGAATGTAATTTTTACTTTATTCATGCGACTGCGTATATCTTGTTTCGAACCCTCGAAGCAGCAGAAAATGAGGAAGGAGGAAATACACCTGGAAATGAACACTTGAAAAAGAAATGTAATCAGCGGGAAAGTCATTCGGTGAAATAAAAATCGTAAAATGCTTTACTGAGACCCTATGCTCTACAAGAAGCCAAAGGAAATAAAAATAAGAAGTATATCGTCACTCATTCTGCGTATGACGGTGTCCAGGTAAAAAGAAAGATCCCTGTTATTTTTATGCACGAAATTAAATATTGCTCTGAGAAAGAGTATACACACCAGCGATGCCAAAATATTTCATATTTTCGGTCTTAAAATCTTCGACTTTTCGGCCCTGCGATTTATTGGTTTGGAGAAATCGATTTTTGAAAAAGAGTGTTATTTGAAAGTTTTATATTTCGAAAGTATTTTGTGAAAATTTCAGAGAGACGCGGAGTGTTTTCGTAGATATAGACGATTATAGAGCCGAATGTCAGTCAGGCCAAAACAGTCGCGTGGTGCTTCGTCTTCCATTTCGACGGTTCAGAAAGCTATGCGTTAGTTCAGTATCTCCTGATTAATTACTCTTAATCCTTGCTGACTAATCTGTTAACTTACAAATTATTATCATATAGAAAATGAAATATGTTTCATATGTTAAAAACCGATAATCAAAACTTTGAACCCGTTTTTTTTTTCGAAATAAGGTTTTTGCCATTTTTTATTTGAGTCGAAAGAGAGCCCATGTCTTCTCCTTTGCGAACTTTGATATCCAATAGTGGGCTGAGGCTTTTTTATCTATCCAAATAAACGTCTAGAATACTCGAAACACCCCCATCTCGGTCAAATTTGGTGTGGCAACTACTACCCAATAGGATTAAACTTTGTGCAGTGCAAGCTTGAGCCGGATCGATTTTGAGAGTGGTTTCTCTTGAAGTGAAATCTCCCAAAGTGTCAAAAGAATTCCGGAGTCAGGAGGTACATTTCTATTAATCTACCAGTCCTGTAAAATTTGGTTAAGTTTTGGACCGAGAAAGTTCAGGGTCGCCTTAATATAACACTCATTGAGGCCAATTTTAGGTAATTTTTCGTTTTTGTAAAATGTTTAAATGAAAAGTGCGTGTCGCGCTGTTATAATATGAATTTATATCGATGTGGGGAATACGATCGAAAATCGGAGAATTTCTCGAGGGCTATCGGAGAGAAAGAAAAAATGAGTTGGCATCCCTGATACACACATATTTTGGGTAGAGAAAAAACGAAGCATGAGAGCGCAACCAATGCTAAATTTACAAAAACAACAATATGCGCAACAGACGAGTAACTAACAGTGATGAACAAATAGGTACAACTGTACCATTTTCCAACTTTTTCGAACTACAAAGTACATTAGGTACAAATGGCTCATTTTAGGTACAATTTGTCATTGGCCAAAAAAAATTTAACCTTTAATTACTGTGCTGTATTGCTTAACTTTAAAGCTCACAGCTTTGATATTGCTGTTTATAAAGAAAAAAAAATCGAATAATGATTATTGGTGTCAAAGAAAGGTTAAAGTCATAAGAAGATTTTTGAAATTTAACAAAAATCAAAAAATTATTTTTGCATTATGTATGTTTTCTTTTAAAAACAGTAATAACAGAGCTCTGAGCTTTGGCTGCACATTTTTCAAAAATTAAAAATTATGATAAAAATTCCGGAACTTTCATGACCAATATTATCACATTTAAAAATTTGTTTCTCCTTGTATTCATCTAAATGACTAAAAACTTTTCTCCTCTCTTAGTTTCTGATTTGTTATGCCCTAAAAAGTAATTTTTTATGATCAAGTTTTTTGACTCTCTGTATATGTGCTGCAATAATTTAACCTTATTTATATATATATCGAAAATCGTTTTCATATTTTGTTTACTTTTTTAATTGTTATTTTTTAAATGAAAATTGAATTTCTTACAACAGCGATGACCAATGAAGTATACTATTTTAGGTACATTTACATTCATGCTCATTTAAGTACAACTTTTTTCGTAAATTTTGCAAATTTCATCCCTGGTAACTGAGGTTGACTCTCTTCAATTATTCATTAGTATTTATAAACTCATGCTAATTTATTTTAGCGTGTGGTCTTTTTTTTTAATTAGTATTGTGATTTTTTTATAAAGTAGGGACTGCATCACGACACAAGTCCATTTGGGCTTTGGGGATAAACGACTTCCCCCCCTCCCCCCTCTAACCGATAAAAATCTCATACATTTTGATCGTTGGTCATGAAAAGATAAATTAAAAAATATCAAGATAAAAATATTAAAAGCCCATTTAAAAAATGTCTGGGCCCGCGATTATTACCATGCTTTACTACAAAACTAAAGTATGTTTAACATACAAATTGGATTGCTGGTATACAAGAGAAAAACTTGAAAAAAACAGAAAGAAGAAAGAAAAACTGAATAGGAAAATTCTTATAAACTTTATTTGACACTCAAACAAAAAACAAAATTTACACATACTGATATTTGAGTACGTATTTCGTATGATGTACATAAATGACGACATAAACAGAACAAAAACAACAACAGAAAAGGAAAAGAAAATATCAGTAAAATAGGTATAAATAAATACACACATATTGGAATATGTACAAATACTTACAAACATTAAATATGAAAATATAAAACAGAAAAAAAAAATGGAAGTGCAAAAGGCGCACACACACACACACTCAAACACATTCTATTAAGATTATAGCGAATCATTCCCATTTATATGCACACATACACACACACATATACATATTTATTTATATAGAAATGAAAGTAATGTGCTCAATAAACTCACTTGACTTTGGGTTATAACTACTTTGCATTGGTGCGGCGGGCTATATTCGTCGACAGTCACTCAGTCAGCGACTGGGTTGCAATGCATTGGCAATGATGCTAAAGATATTGGTAACGGTCGTCAATGGCGGTGGCTTCAGCGCTGCTACTTGGATATCTCCCTTAGGGCATATAAGCGATATCGCACGCGCATCACAAAAAAATATAGCGCTTGAGAAAACGTTTCGCATGAAATCGCTTCGCAACGTGCGTCTGCATATTTATTGAAAGTTGAAGCTACATTACACACATATACACAAAAGAATATACAAAATCGCAAGAACTTCGCATTTTTACGTTCATTCATACATACATAAATAAGAATTTTTCGTTTTTCTTTATTTTTTTCTTTTATGTTTTTTTATTTAATATACTGCCTGGGTAAACAGCAAGTAGAACTAACTCTATGTGTGCACCTAAAGTCAGTGGCGGATACAGGTTTTTGATTTAGGGAGCTCTGATTTTGTTATAATAATGGGAAACATTAAACATTAACAATGTATAAGTATTCTAAAAAATAATACAGAAAAGCTAAGTCATAGAAATGAGCAACCAATTCGTTAGATCGCAATTTCCAAAAAAAATATATCCAGAAGAAAAAAGTTAATCACTTCCAGACCAAAACACAGATCAAAAGCAGACCAAAATTTAAATTAAAATTTAAATGTATTTTGGGCCAAAATTCAGAACGAAAATCAAACAGGAATTCAGATCAAAACTCAGAATAAAAATTCGACCAAAGTTCAGACCAAAAACAAAATAAAATTCAGACTAAATCTCACACAAAAAGCAGATTAAAATTCCGGTATTCAGACTAAATTCCAGTTTAAAAATTAATATTTTGCTAAAAAAATCTTTTGAAGATAAAAATCATTAAGTAATCAGATTAAAACTTAGACTAAAAGCAGACCAAATATCCCGACCAAAACTTAAAATAAAAATTCTACCAAAATTTAAGCACAGCTTCAGAACAAAATTTGGATCGAATTACAGACATAATTTTAGACCAAGTTCGACAAAAACTCAGACATACATAATAATCAGATCATAGAATGAGAGGCTGAGAGGAAAAGTGGTATAACTTCTACCTTCAGAAAAAAGTGGAATAATTTTACTTGAGAGCAAAAGCAAAACGAAATATGTTCAGAGCAAAAGTGAAACGAAATATGTTCAGAGTGAAAACGGAATAAAAAACTATGCTGTTCTTGCTCTGAAAGAATTGTTACACCATTTTTGTTTTTACTTTTATGGCGCTTCATTTTCACTCTAAACCGTATTACTTATGCCATTCTTGCACTGACAATAAATTATTTCACTTTTGTTCTTATATAAATTTTAGCCCGCTTTTCCTCTCAGCCTGTCATTTATCATTCGAAAGTGATATAAAACCGAATCGTCCTCATTTGAGAGGCTGAGAGAAAAAGTGGTATAACTTCTACGTTCAGAAAAAAGTGGAATAATTTTATTTAAGAGCAAAAGCAAAACGAAATATGTTCAGAGCAAAAGTGAAACGAAATATGTTCAGAATGAAAACCGAATAAAAAACTATGCTGTTCTTGCTCTGAAAGAATTGTTATACCATTTTTGTTCTTACTTTTATGGCGTTTCATTTTCACTCTAAACTTATGCCATTCTTGCACTGACACTCTAAATTATTTAACTTTTGCTCTTATATAAATTTTGGCCCGCTTTTGCTCTCAGCCTGTCAAATAATACCTAAAAATAGATCAAAGCCACACATTCAGACTATAAATCCAAATTTAAATAAAAAATTTAGATCAAAACTCAGACTCAAATTTCAGACCAAAATTCAAGCCCAAATTTCATTAATATAATCAAAAACTCAGTATAAAGTTCTAACAAAACTCAAACCCAGTTTCAGACCAAAATTTGGACACAATTTAAGATCAAATTCCGACTCAAATTCAGAACCTACATAACAATCAGATCATAAAATAATACTTCA
Organism: Toxonevra muliebris; assembly: GCA_963691655.1. NCBI lineage: Eukaryota > Metazoa > Arthropoda > Insecta > Diptera > Pallopteridae > Toxonevra > Toxonevra muliebris. The sequence continues at coordinate 17,613,696 of OY829327.1, read as the reverse complement.
GATCAAATTTCAGACTAAAAATCCTAACTTAGATAAAAAATTTAGACCAAAATTAAGGCCCAAATTTCATATTAAAAATAATTGAGATAACCACTACCATATCATAATTAAAATTTTGAGCAAATATTTCCACCCAAAGTTATCAAAACTCAAAATAAAATTTTATCAAAATCCAAACCAAGCTTCTGACCGAATTTGGATAAAATTTCAGACTCAAATTCTGACCTACATAAAAACCAGAACATACCCCATAATAATACCTAAAAACAGATCAAAGTCAGACCAAAATCCTTGATAACTGCCCACCGAGTGTAGATTACATTTAAACTGATACTGAAATTTAAGATTAAAGTGTATATAATTAGCCCCCCATTGGCCCGCCCACTCTGACTCCGCCAGTGTCTAAAGTAAAAACACAACAACACCAAAGAAAGTCCTTGGCATCAAAATTTTTTCTACCTTGGCGCGCGCCCCTATTTAACCTCAGCATCAGCATCAAAATCAAGCAACGTTGAACGAGACTTTGTCGATTTTTATCGAAATTTATATCCTAAGGATAAGCGCGTCACCCACTCGAACTTAATCTTACTCACTCGCTTGCAAAGCTCCCATTTCCACTTTCACTTTGGCTATAAGATATGCGTCTGCTTTGCTTGTCTATGACTGTGAATGTGTGTTTGTTAATTTTCGTATGCGAATTTGGAGGTGGTGAATGCTGAACGATACCTTCAACTGCCGATGCTACCGCCACCGCTGCCACAAAGGATGGATATGTCATGGCAAACGAAACGAAAAGAAAGAAAAAAAGAAACAAAACAAAAAATACCAAAGAGAAGAACATTTTTGAAAGTTTATTGCATGTATTGAGGCATGTTTTAAGTGGTTTTACAGGACTCGCTTCATTGCCTCCTGCAATCAATTTATTCGTATTCGCTTTTTTCTACGATGTTTACTCAAATATGTTGATGGTATCTACATACAGAAACAAGGTATGCACCTATATATAGATGAGCTCATCCTCGGATTCTTTTCTGAGTTTGCTTTATCCGTTACGTTTTTAAATGATTTTGTATGTGTGCCTCTGAATACTCAACAACTCATCTTTTCACACACACTTATGCATGTTTGTGCATATGAGTGTGTTTGTTTGCCGGTGTATTTGTGTAGTATTTAATTTTTTTTATATACCTTTGCAATGATTGTTTTTCGCAGTTGAATTATTTTATACTTGCACGCGAATTTTGTTTTTCTTTTAATTTTATTTCTTTTTTGTATCAAAATAAAAAATGTCCTTGTATCACATATATGTTCGTGTATGAGTATGTGTTTATTTATATTTTTCTACAAAATTTCACTTAAAATTAAAAGATAATATTATTCTTTTATTACTACTACGTTTTCTTTTTTTTTATAAGTATACTTTAAATAAATATTAAAAGGTTGCAAAAAAAAAAAAAAAAAAGAAATAAAAAGCAAACGCACACAACAAAAAATCATGCAAGACGAGAAAAGGTTCAAGGATATGTACTTATGCCATAATCATTTCTTTTCAATGAAGTTGAATTGAGTTAAGCATACAAATGTTGCTCATAAAAGTTTAGCACTATTTTATTTCCATTTACATACATTTATGTTGTGAGCGAGTGTATGTTTTTTGTTTAAGAAAAACAAATCTTAAACATATACGAGAATGTTACAATTTTATTTTTTTTTTTCTCAGAAATATGCAAACAATATTTTTATGTACAGTGTGTGCAAGAGAAATAGCTACACATAAATGCGTGCATGTTATTTATATATAATTTTTATTAAAATTATTACTATCTAACAAATATGTACTATGTAAAATTAGTAATATATTTATTTGCCAACCGGAATTTTTAAATAGCCATAGTTTTCCTATTTGAACAATCCTAAACTTTCAAAAAACCCGTTTCCTTTTTTTTCAAAAAGTTCGGGCATTATTGATTGATTGTAGGACATTTAATCTTTTTATTGCATCTCAAAAGATATGATTATACCCTGAAGGTAGTGAACACTTTCACTGATTTAGGTATAGTTATGGAACCTAAAATGCGTTTTAGTCTGCATATCAATATGTGTGTAACTAAAGCAAAGGAAATTTTTGCATTCGTTAAAAGAAAGGGCTATTGAATTTAGTGATCCTTATATAACAAAAACACTTTTTACGGCACTGGTAACACCTATTTTGGAGTATGGTTCAACAGTTTAGAGTCCTCAATATAATTGCTATAAAGACAGACTTGAGTCAGTTCAAAAACAACTTCTCTTGTTTGCGTTAAGAAATTTACGTTGGGATCAATTACATAATTTATCTACATACATACATCGTCTCAAACTTATTGACCAACCGACATTAGACAGCAGAAGAACAATGCTGAATGCTATGTTTATGACTAAATTACTGAATGGTGACATTCATTAAGAATTTCTACTAAATAAAATTGACTTAAATATCCTAAATCGTTGTTCGAGGTATCCTATAGTGATTAAATTGAGTACCTGCCAATCTTTTTTTTTTGTTCTTAACGAGGAGGAAAGCATAAAAAGCCACCCAGTCTGTGCGTGACATTCTCAAACTAAAACAACCTCTCGTCCGTACGGATATTCCTCCCGCAACCACCGGTAGGTATTACGTCAGAAGGCCGTAAAGAGCTTAGTGCTCAATCGTCAGTATTGGTTTCTGTCCAATTCTGTTCGGTCTAATCGTCGGTTGACGATATCTGGCTCCATATTTGTAGTATTTGCCGTGCGCTCGACTTTGCGCGCACGTTCTGCATCATACAGAGTGGTCATCATATCTGCAGCTACCTTGCATGCTGCATTCCATTTTTCCGCTGTGTTACTACATATCTCTGTCGTCAGATTCCTTTCTGTAGGGGGTTCTCCAAAGGCTTTCTCCAGCTCATCTCTGTTTTTGTTAAAACGTGGGCACTTAAAAAGTATATGCTGCGCGTTCTCCCGTTCCTCTGGGCATCTTGGGCAAAACTGGTCTTCTTCTCCGGTGCTGATTCTATGCAAGTACTGCTTGAAGCACCCATGGCCACTAAGCAGCTGCGTAATTTAGTTCACCATGTCTGCGTGATATCCACTCTTCTATATCCGTAATGAGATTGTAGGTCCATCGACCTTTCTCGGATGACTCCCATCTTCGCTGCCATTCCATGATGGTACGCTGTCTTTCTTCTCTTCTTATGGGTTCGGTTGATTTTGTGTCACGGCCATATAACCGCCTCATCTCTTGTGCCTGTAAATCTGTGGGCACCTTACTTGCTATGACACAAATAGCATCGTCCGATACTGTGCACGCACGGATATCCTTCTGGTGTGTTTTCTTGCTGTCCGTCCAGATAGGTGCTGCATACAAGATTACTGACGTAGTAACCGTTGAAAGCAGTCAGCGCCTGCACTCGTGCGGGCCTCCTATATTCGGCATAATGCGAGTTAACGCGCTGTTTATTCGTGTTGCTTTTTTACTAGCAGCTTTCAGGTGATCCTTGAACGTCATTCTAGAATCTGTAAGTATACCTAAGTACTTAATGTGTGGACACGAGGTGATGTTATGATCACCAACCGTGATGACCAGCTCTTCACGTGCTCTTCTGGTACTCAATATCACGACTTCCGTTTTCTGCTCTGCCAATTCCAGCTTCGAGTTGTACAGCCATCTTCTGGAGTTAAACCTATTCTTCCATCGAATTCGGCATTTAGTCAGCTTGAACCCATTGATATTAGTTTTAGTTTCTTGCTTTATAGTGTTCAAGGAGGACCTGGACTGACCCTTTCGAATAGATTTATTATTTTCCAGTTTTGATTTTCGACTGTGCGGAAGATTGACGAAAAAGATCAATGTTGGATATCGTTACCGAACCAAAATAATTTAGATTTATCATTCTGGATTTATGTTAATGGTTGATTACTAAAGATCTAACAGGTGGTTAAAGTATCTGAGAGTAGATCTTTACTTGAAACTTTTCTGAAAAGTAAAGCACATCTGGGCAATCCCTATATTGTCTCGTTTTACAATGGCAGTGATACAATGTGATGTACCAAACCTATGCCAATACTAGGTCTATAATGGGTTCAACATCAAATTCCTTAGTTTTGTTCATTTAAGGAATTTAACCTGCAAAGTAACATTAATGAATTTAGCTTATTCGGATATCTGAAGCAATCTTGAAAACGGTGGACATAGCTTTTCAAAGTTGAACATCAAAATCTGTAACCAAATAGTTTCCGAAAATGAGGGGGGGGGGAACCTCGGGTAGTGAAGAAAGAGAAAATCGGGTCGTTTCAATTGTATTTTTTATTTTGGAACAGTATTTTTTTTGTAATCCAACAGAAACATTTCCTTTGTAACTACCCTGCTCTAGGGTGGAGACTGAGGTGTCATTCCCAGATCTTAAAGTCAAGGATCTTGAAATGTAAGCCGTCGAAGTACTGATTTGGCGTATGCCTTTGGTCGTTGACGCAACTTCTCCATATCTTTATGTCAAGGATCTTGAGATATCACTCGCTTAATTGCTGGCGTGTCGTATGCCTGCTGCACATAGCTGCATTGATTTTCCGACTTAAGATTGAGGATCATATGCTACTACGGACTATTTTCGTAGGGACAATTCCTCCTTTGATTTTTGTAAGCATCGATTTCGCGGTGCTGCTTTTCAAAGTTACCAGTTTTTTTTGTTTATCTTCACTGTTTATAAGGAATGACAGGTTCCAGTCGAAGTAGCTGCTCTCCTCCCTATGCGGGAGGACGGTTGCGAGATTAAAGGTTACGAAATAGAGTTCCTAATTGTACTCATTATCATCAGGTTTGTGTGCCAATATTTCTCGGCAAGGCGATACTCATGACCGGAAAATGAAAAAGAGGAAAGAGGTCTGCTGTGATAATACCCTATTTATTCTATTCTATATTTACTTCCTATCAAGTATCAGGAAAAGTTCCAAATGGCTTCAGACAGTACTACTCCGTGACTGAAAAGTGTTTAATGGGCATGGTAGCATATTAATCATTTACGCATCTGATACAGATGACCGTACTAGGAGTCAGGAATCGCATAACTCAAATTTCCGCCGCTATCAGCACAGACAAGTTGTATTATCCTAACCAAGCCTCTACAACAGAACAAGGAAGGGGATTTCTCTGTAAAAAAATGAGAAAGATTCGGTTTGCAAACATAAATATTATAGAACTATCAATAGAAATGACTTATTTTAAATTTGATATCATAAAATTACATTCACAGAGTTTTCACTATAAATTTATGAATTGAAAAGCAGTGGCGCTATTTTTCTTGCATGTAGTGTATATTTGTAGTTCCTCATTTCATAAAATATCTGCATATTTTCTTACTCATACATTCATAAGCAAGCCAAGTCAAGCAGGCAGATGTATTCATAAATACATACATACATGAACTTGCTACATTTTTATTCATATGTATAGGTTTTTTTTTATTATTCTGCACTTATCCTTTCACTTGATGCGCATAATGAAGAGCATTTTATGCTTATAAAAGCAACTGACAAGTGTCGTTTCGTAAAAACAACAACAAGTACAAGTAGAAATAAAAGAATAACAACAAAAACAACGAAAAAAAAACCAGTTCAAAATTCTTAACAAAACAAACTAAAAAGGACCTAAGCATATATGCAGTGCACGCACACTTATGTACACACAAACATATATCTATGCATAAATGTATGCATGTGTAAATATAAATTTTACTCATAAGCAATTTAAAATTGCAATGAAACAAAAAGAAAAAAAGAAAAATAAAAGAAACTCAAAAAGAAAATATTATAAACGAGTGAAAAATGTCAATTGATGGACGTTTATTTGTTTGTGCGAGTGTGTGTGTATGTGTGAATGGCCACGCAGCCTGACACTTAGAAGGGAAACATGAAGAGACGTAAGCACCGAAGGAAGGAAAGAAGATTGTGTTGGACAAAAGAGACGACAACGCTTTGTTTTGACATGTACTCAAGTGACATTGCGCTGTCATTTGGCTGCCACTTTTATGTTACATTTACATGCGCATATATAAATACATACATACATACATACTTACTTACATATATATATATATATACATACATTTTCACAGCAATTTCACTTTATTTTAAATCTTGCATGAAAGGTGCATGACACAATTACATTGCGGGCGTGTCATTGCGGTAGGCTTAAGGACATTTACATATAGCTTGCACAATATATACCCATGCTCACATATCCCATACATATGTCGTATATACAGATGTATATTTGGAGGGTAAAAACATGAGTGTGTCAGTGTGTTTTGTTTGTGTGTGCGTATGTGTGAGATAAATTGCTCAGTTTGTTTTATTTTTTTTTTTTTTGTTATGTTTGCACGTGTATTTTGTAAGTGTAAATATAAAAATGTGTGAAAATATTCGCATATATTTACACAGTAACACACACACACACACATTCTCATTCTCATGTCCATTTATTCTTTCTTTTTTTTTTTTTGAGGCTTTAAGATAAATTACTAACATTTGTGTATGTACGGATTTGTTTAATTTGCAAGTTTAAAGGTTTATGTGTTTTGGTTGAAATTTTTCACTTGGTAAAAGACTATGTAGATAAACATAAATCTTTAATTTAGTTTTGTAGTAACATTTGAAAATTGTAAAGGGAAATAGTAGTAGAAACTGCAAATACCACTAAGTTTGTTTTGCTTGTACAACTAACTATAAATCTTTCTAAAAAAAAGTATATTATAAAAAATGAGGTTCGGTATCATCCTGTAAAGGAGTTAAGGTAAAATAACGCATTAACATATCTAGTTCTAGAGCAGCTGTAGTCAATGCGTTTAGATTATTATTATTTGAAGGAAGGACGACTCGATAGTCAGGCACTGTGACCTATAAGATCTATTGTACCAAAGCCCCAAGAAAGAAAGAAAGAAAGGAAGAGCGAAAGAAAGATAAATAAGAAACATACCCAAGCCGAGAATCGAACTCGGGTCTCCAGAAACAAGAGTCTGGCACTCTGCCACTAGACCACAGTGGCGATGGTAGGACCTACAGTTTAACGCCGATTCCGAACGACTATGTGGCAATTTTTTATCAGCTCGGTGGTTTTGCCATTACCAACGAAGGTGTGTACTTGTACACATTTTTATAATTCTCATCCACTTTATATCGATAGTGAATATAAGATGTTTATGAGAATTAACCACCAGACCAAGACGGGAATCGAACCGGCAACCTTCTGGATGAAAGTCTAGTGCACTATCCACTATACTATCGAGGTCGCCTTTCAATAGTTAGTGAAGTTTTCATACGATCATTTCACTGGCGGTTCATTTTTGGCATTGTGCCCTTGAGCGACTTGCACACCCTTTGCGGTTCCAACAACAAATTCAAGCCAGTGGTCGAACCTATCGTATTTTAATTTTCTAGAGGATTATGAAAATGTTATTTATTTCTCTGAAATTCATTAGGCAACTGAAACGGATCAATTTCTTCGATTTCTTCTCTACAATTTTGTTTTTAGTAAATCGGCACATTTCACCTCCCGTCATATTTTTGTCTAGTGAAAGATGGGATCTTTTTCCTAGTCGAATCCCCATTATGGTACCTGTAGCTTTAAATCCGATATCTTAAAATTTTTTCTTCTAAAATTTCTATAGCAGTAAAAAATCGACCAATGAAAAGTATTTAGTAAGTCTCAAGGCGATCTATGATTATTAAGCGTGAAATTTATAGAAACAATATCCTTCGGCTATATAGAAAATCAAAAATTTTATTTTATTTTATTTTTATGTGAAAAACGTGTGAAAAAAATCACATAAAAATGGCAATAACTTTTGACATCTAGCGTTTTCTAAAACCGTTATAAATGCGCATATATGTACAGAAAGTTGCAATTTACGAAACCCATATTGTGATTTGGATGTTGGTCGCAAGATGGCGCCACTATTACAGTCCAAAGTGGTGGGACCATAGATGTCAGCATGGGCAGGGAAGGGTTAAATACATTTTCAAAGAAAAATTGTCTTGCCACATTAATTGCACAAGGGTGTAAGCCTAATAAAATCAATCAAACAAATTAAGCCATGAACTTAAATATGTATAATGAATAGCTAACTTTACTTCATTTTCATAATCTCTAGAAATTAATTACAGATAGTTCAATTTTTTCTCTCCTTTGACTTGCCGCTTTCCCCACTCTCACATTTACCTTTTTCTGTTCATCCTCTCTCTTCCCCATTTCAATCTCTCTCTTTCTTTGAATTTCCTAAATTTCTCGAAATAAATATTTTTTCTCCTTTTTTAGTCTTCTTCTTCAGTTTAACTTCCTTTTTTTTTCTTTTTTCTCTCTAGTTTCTATTTGCACATACTTTAGGTTATCCTCTCTTTCTCTATCAGGTACACTCTTCATCTCTTCTGTCTCCAACCCTGCTCTCTCATTTCTCTTACCTGAATTTCTCCCTTTTTCTTACTTACCTTAATTCTTTTTCCTTTCCTTCTTTTACTTTTTTCTCTTACCTTTCTTGCTCTTTCTTTCTCTGCTTTCCTCCATTCTCTTCTCCCTTATTTCAATTATTCCGCTTTTCTCTCTCCCTCCCTTCAGTACCTCTTCCCTTTCTTGATATTCAACTTCTCTCTTCTTTATTTCTCTTTCCTTTCACTCTAGCTTTCTTAATAATCCATTTTTTCCTTCATCGTTTTCTCGTTTTCTTTTCTCTTTGTCTCCCCACCACTTTTCTCTCTTTATTTCGTAACGTAAAAATTAGAAAGTCTTTGAAATTCTTGTGAGCTATTCAAACTAAAATGTTTAATTTTAGTGATAATGAAATTGTGACTAAAATTGTTAAAATGCTCAAACTGGATTCATCTAGTAAAATTTTATGGATTTTCAGAGAAAGTAAAAATTTTACTCAAAGAATCACATAAATACCATATAAGTACAGCAAAAACAAAACCCATTTTAAATTAAAACAAACCAAAAAAAAAAGCAAAAATTGTAAAGCTTAGGAAACCAAAATCAGCACAAAAATAATAAAAATGAAAAAAAAGAGAAGAAAAAGAAAAAAAAAAAAATTAAATTGCTTGACAAGTTAAATGATGTTGGTATCAGTAGAAACAAATCTCTAACGAGCACATGAAAATCCATGAAAGTCTTTTGGGTGTATTAAAAAGGACAAAGAAGAAATGCGGGGAGGAGAATAAAAAAAAAAACAAATACAAAACATACACATACGAGTTGTCATAAACGAAGATAACTTTTAATAACAACAACAATCCCAACAAGAACAACAATAGGAGCTAGTAACAGTGGCAAGTGCTAAAGTAGGAGTTGAGCAGGAGAACAAAGAAGAGAAGATGGAGGAGGCAGTTAAACAATATGCCAGAGGAGCAGTGCCTACATACTTAGCTTTATGACAAATAAACAAGAAAAACAAAAAGAACCACCACCACCACCAATAACAGAAGTTAACAAGTAACAAACATTTTTAAAAGCCAAAACATATAAGAAAAAGTTAATAACAACAACAACAACAACAAAGATAGAAGTAAGTTGAAAAAACTGAGAAAAAGAAAGGAAAAGTAAAATAAAGTAACTAAGAAAGAGGAACATGAAAAAAGATGAGCATTTTATCTTAAAATAAAAACGAATGGAAGCGACAGTTGAACTGAAGTGAATGGCAAGATAGACTGACAGACAGACACATATATACGAGTACCCAGAAAACTGTTAGCTTTTTGATAATAAACAATATATATAGTATGTATGTATGTATGTATATATTTTATAATAAAAAGCCACCACAACAACAAAAATACCAGCAAAAAGTGACAATGTGTCTTATGCCGACAATAACAACAACAGCAACAAGAACAAGAATAGCAACCAGCTACAACAATCACACAAAAAAGTGGCAGAAACATATTCGCAAAAATTTTCAAGCCTACTATATTTGAAAACGAACCAACAACCGACTACATCATGCCGCCGTCACATATGCGCACATACACTCAATGAAGGAATGTTTGTAAAATTCAGAAAACCTGTAACCAAGCCTTGCAGGCTGTTCTCAAAATATCGTAGTATATTGTTAGGTGGAAAACTCTGCGTTATCTAGAGCAGACTCCAATATCTATTCCGATTCGGACTTACTCAGAGAGCTGAGTATGTGCTTCGCTAAGTGCTTCCTATTCTCTGGCTCATATTTTAATTTTTCTATATTTTCGGATTTTTAATTTTTGAACTTATGGAAGCAGATCGAAAATATTTTCTGAATTCTCATAGATAGAATAGATTAAAGATTATTTTAGACCGTAGTAAAATATATAAGCAGGTAAATATTTTAGATGAGATACATACAGTGCCGGTCATATCATTTGCAACCAAAATCACTTTCACTTTCAATGACTTTTTAAGCTCACTAAAATAATTTTTACCAAAAATCTTTTTTATTCAAAACAAAGTGTATTTATTGTCATTTATTATAAAAAATTAAAAGCACAATATTATGGTGCAAATAAAAAAAAAATAAAGTCTGAATTGAAGAAGTCAAAACATTTGCAACTAGAAAAAGTTAATGTGAAATTGGAGAAAAATCGAAAAAGTTTTCAAGACTTTTTGTCGCATATTCATTATTAGCGAACACTGTTGGATGTTTACGTGGCATTGGCTCTATTAAATGTTTCGCTTGATCGATTTGAGCTCGCTTCCATTGCTTTTGAACATCCTCATACAGATCCTCTTAAACGTTTCGTGTCAATCTTTTGCTTCACGAGCATCCAATGTCTCTCAATTGGGCTTAAATTGAAGGGAGGATAAATAGTTTATATCAAAAAAAAATTTTGAAAAAATATTCAATACACAAGTCGATGATTACGCGAATTGTTAACAGCGGTATCGCTGATCTGAGTCATAGAGGTGGAAGACCTCGCAAAGAAACTTGTTGAAAAACTATTGAAATCACCAAATTGATGAAAGTGAATCAGAAAGTGACACCGAAAGATGTAAAAAGTATACTTTAGTTGGATATATCATTATCGACAATCAAGCGACAACCCAGAAAAAGTGGATTAAGCGCATACAATATTGCCGAAAAAGCGTTGACTCTACGAAAAATCGCTTAACTTAAAATTCAATCATAAATACAAAACCTGGACCTTTCAATTTTGCAAAAAGTTTTGTCCTTAGATGAGAGCAAAATTAATTGACGGAAAAAATTTTTTTAGAAACTGTAAAAGAGTCGACCGTAGACATACACAGGGTACGTACGGTATAGCACCAAGGAGGTTGTGTTGTGGTCTGGGGCTTCTTTTCAGCTAATGGTAAGGACCCAACGCATCACATTCGGGGAACTATGAAATACGATTATAAAAACGTTTTAAGAGACATTATACTTACGCAGGCTAGCTTGGAAATGCCGCCTGATTGGACGTTCCCACAGGATCATCACCCAAAGCGTACGTCTAAATTGGGAAAAGCTTGCCTTGCCGCAAAAAAATGTACAACTTCTCATTTGTCCAGTACAGTCACTAGATCTAAACTCAATGGAGAGCCATTAGATGCTCGTGAAGCGAAAAACAGGCACGAAACGTTTAAGAAACGGGAGGAGGATCTGTATGAGGATGTTCAAAAGCAATAGAAGCGAGCTCAAATCGATCAAGCGAAACATTTAATAGAGCCAATGCTACGTAGATGTGCAACAGTGATCGCTAATAATGAATATGCGACAAAGTTTTGAAAACTTTTTAGATTTTTCTTCAATTTTCACATTAACTTTTTCTAGTTGCAAATGTTTTGACATCTTTAATTCAGACTTTAATTTAATATAACTTCTTTCTTTTTTTATTTGCACAATAATATTGTACTTTTAATTTTTTATAATAAATGGCAATAAATACACATTGTTTTGAGTAAAAAAGATTTTTGGTAAAAATTATTTTAGTGAGCTTAAGAAGTCATTTAAAGTGCAAGTGATTTTGGTTGCAAATGAAATGACCGGCACTGTATATTTGCTTGAAACGGATGTCTATTAAGTAGGGAATTAACTTAAGCCAATTTAGGATCAAAAAGTGATCCTAATGTTCAGCTTTGTTAAGCTGTGTTCTAACCCCTAAATTGCGCAAAAAGCGAGATCTGGTTGCAGCGGTGGAAAGTCTTGCCTCTGCTCTGCAGACCTCGCCAGCTCTTTACAAATTTTTGCAGCGGTATTGAAATCATGTGTGAAACAGCTACGTTGAAGAAAATCCTAGAAAAATCTATCAAAAAATCTGATGGAACTTTTACTGTATCAAAAGCAGAGATGATAAACTTTATTCTCGAATTTACTTTTCAGTCAATCAGGCCTCTGTTGTTCAGCATACCACGTTTCTGGAAGCAGGATGGGTTAGTTCGACAGTTTCTCAGTGTTACTGCTGGTGATTGCAGATGTGATTAAGTTTGCTCTTGCTTCCTTTCACAGCTTCAAATCGTCGGTTCCGGATGGTATACTACCAGTTGCTCTGAAAGAGTTTGTCGTGCAATTGCTACCGGTTTTGAAGAAGATCTTAATCTCCAGTTTAGAACTCGCTCGCATATCTCAGCAAAGAAGGTTGGCAAAAGTTGTTTTCATTTCAAAAATTGGAAAGACAAACTATACCAATCCTAAATCAATCAGTATGATGTTCTTCTTATTAAAATGTCTTGAGAGCTGTGTTGAACACTGCATTCGTAGTGAGTCGTTATTGTTACATCCTCTCTCTCTCTCTCTCTCTGTTTTTCAGCATGCTTGACAATGTGGAAAATCTTGTGAGACGGCCCTGAACAATTTAGTAAGTCGGACATAGCGGGCTCTCAACAGGAAAGAATACGATATTGGCATTTTTTGTTATGTTGAGTGAGTTTTTGACAACGCGAATTTTGACGGCATGTGCAATGCAATAGATCAGCATAAAGTGGATCTGGTTCTTGTTAACTGGATACGCTCAATGCTTTCACATAGACTTATGACCGTTCAAGCAGATTGTGTTCAATTACGGCGTGAATAAAGGATGTCCTCAAGGTGGCGTACTCTCTCCACTGCTGTGGTGTCTGCTGGTTGACTATCTGCTTGTTCCCCTAAATTCGACCAGTATCTACACAAAGGCCTATGCCGATGATGTTGCTTGGCTCACGGACCAATCGGTCGGGTATGTTTTTAGGGAGGCCCAAACTGCTCTGAATATGATTGACTCCTGGTGTTGTTGGGCTATCGGTTAACCCTCCTAAAACTGATGTTATTCTTTTCAAATGATGGAAAATTGCTGGTCTCATTTTACCGGTACTCAAAGAAATCATTGTTCAGTTATACCATGAAGTGAAATATTTTGGAGTTATTCTACCTATTAAACTGTTATGGCGTTTACATGCTGAACTAAAGGTATCCAAGGCAGTTTTTTATCTATATAAGGCTATTTTGGACGAATCATGAGGTCTATTACCTTATAAAGTCTTATGGCTCTATAAGGCTATGATCAGACCCATCATCTCTTATCCATCCATAGTTTGGTGGAGCAAAATTAATTTTGACAGCATTAGGAAAGCTCTTGCCAGACTTCAAAAGACAGTGGTCATTTGTTGTATGAGACAACACCTGGTCCATCTTTGGATGCATTACTTAACTTAATGCCCCTTGATATTTATGGTAAAGGAGGGGCTGACAAAGCCATGTGTAGGCTTAAACGCAATGACAATGACACTTACTGGGATATTATTGACATTATTGAAGATATTGATTTGGACCTGAAAGTTCCAACAATGCTCTCCGATACAATACCAACAATTAAACTTTTAAAACAGCGCTATACAATACAGATTCCAAAAGCCCAAACCTGTTTTTTTGCCGTGATCTGAGCCTGAAGTTGATTGTAAGCTCATCTTCACTGACGGCTCCAAAACAGAATACGGTTCGGGTTCTGGGATCTTCATTTGAAAATTATGAAGTGAACCTTCACTTCACTCTCGGATTGCAAGTTTCTGTATTTCAAGCAAAAATTTTTGCAATCGTCGACCGTGTCATTGCTAGCGGTTAGAGAGAAATGAGTGTTTTTGTATATAGTGATAGGCAGGCTTTTAAACTGGTTATGCATTGTGAATCCAGGCTTGATTGTGTTGGAAAAACATGATAGCCCGCTGTTGATATGGATGTCTAGACACTCAGAAATCCGCTAACCTCCTGGCCAGAATGGGTTCGGAAACTGGTTTCTTGGGACCAGAGCCTGTAGTTGTTTTAGTCGTCTATAGCTATCGAGACCACCATTAATGAGTGGGCTGATTTGACCTAAGGAACTAAAGGGCTGTAGACAGACAAAGACTATGTTACCTGTTATCTCGAAGCGTATAACAGACTCTCTGTTATCACTTAACCGAAAGAGCTGTAAGCAGCTGGTGAGGTTATATACAGGTCACTTCTCTTGGGCCAAACATTTGAATACGAGTGGTCTGGGTCCTAGTGCATTCTGTGCTGCCTGTAGTACGGACGAAGAATGTGAAGAGACGGCTGAACTCTTTCTTAGAGTCTGCCCCGCTTTCTGTCGTATCAGAGTAATCATATTTGGCACTAGAGTGTTGGGAGACGAACACCTGAGCTCTTTAACACAGCCAGATCTGCTAAGATTTATCAATAAATCTAGTAGATTTAAAGAATAGCAAAAGGGAACACAGGATATAGTACAATGGACGTTAAACTTGTCTGAGTGTTGTATTTTTGAATACTTTTTTTGAAATTCCCAAAAAAAAAAACTATCTGATGGAAATGGCTTATAGAAACTCTAAGCTTCCAAGAAGAGTAAATGGAGATAAAAAAAATATGGAAACAGGGGAAAAAAGCAACTTCTTAGTACTGATTTAAATATTTTTGTTCATATTTACTAAAGTTTTATACCGGGAGTGTATACCTATAAGCAATATGAAACAAACATATGGGGCACACACACATATTAGCATCACTACGAGTGAGAAGAATTATGTATGTGTGTGTAATCATTTAATAAATCAAAATTACTTTTCATTTCTATGACAGCCATAATAGGCGTTACTTGACATTTTGCTTTTCATTTTCAGTTTTCTTGTTGTTTTTTCTTTTATTTTATTTTTGTTTTGGGTTTTTTTCTCATGAGTTTGAATTGAAAAAGTTTTTGTTTTAGAAGACAACGCACACACACATGCACATCGCAACAAATATATGTGAGATATGAGGAGTACCTAGTCTAAGTTGAGTGGCAAGTTTTAGTGCGTGTATGTTTTTCTTTGCAAAAAGTATCTACTAAGAAGTAATGCCCCCATCTCCCTGATCTCAGCCTCTTTTGGCACATATTTGTTGCTGTGTTTCTTCTCTGTTCGGTTTGGTTTTTTTTTTCATTTTGATTTAGATTTTTTTATATTGAGTGTTAAGTTCCTGCACTTCTCCCATACAGAAAAACTATAGAAAAACCTCCCCCACACTATGTTTATATCTTCAAGGTCTTGTGTCATAATTCACCACTTAATTTTAACTTTTCCCTCTTTCCCTTTTGTGCTCTTAACTTTCAAACAAGGATAGCACCGCTGCTTATTTTTCTTATATGACATGTTTTTATAAGTTCTTGTTATTCCAATTTTTCTCCGCTCCTTTCGTTTCATCTTAGGCTCATGTTATGTATGTTGTTGCTATAAATATAAGTTTAATATTAAATTGTTGGTAGCACAAGAAAGAGAGAGAGAGAGAGTAAATGAGAAGTACATAAAGAGTGTGTGGCTGTGTGTTTGAGAGAGAGGGAGAGAAAACCCAATAAGTAAAAGTAAAAATTCATAAAGGATGAGAGAGCATGCCAATTTATATGATTTCAACAATGAAATGTACAACGTTGTCTGTCTATCTGGCTGTCTGCTTGCCTGGCTGCCTTCCTGTCTGTCGTATTTTGTGTAAAATGAAAAGTTATTGTAAGATTTACTCTCTCCTATCCCCTTTACTCCTCTTTCTTCATCTCCCTCTAAAATAATTGGTGGTTGCTTTGAGGGAATCGATTGCTGCTGTTTTACTGATAGTATCGAAATTTTTTAAAATTATTGCTTCAACCAACAATAATAATAACATGTACAACAAGAACAACAACCACAACAAGGGGAATAACAACAAAAGTGATATTTTGCGGCAGACAATGTGGGCCGAATTAAGGGTTTGGGTTCGTTATCGTTTTATTCCCCAATTGCTGGCAGATAAAGGCAAAGGGAGCTCTGTACTCTTCTCGTTTATAAAAACATTCGATATTTTCAATTTGTTTTGAGTGTGTGTGTGTGTGTGTACGCGAATTGTATCGGATTAAAATTACAAATGGGAGACAATAAATTCATTTTTGTGTTTTTTTTTCGCCTTTTTCTTCAGCTTCATCTAAATTGGCATTCATTTTATTTAATTTATTTTTGTTCGCTCTAAGAAAAGGAACAAATGAAGTTTATTGAAAGAATATTAAGGGGTTCATTGTATTTAGGTACTTATTAATTTCTCATATACTTGCTTGTAGTTACACAATATTTTTCTTTTCATTGGGTTCATGCTTATATGTATGTGTGTGTGTGTGTGTGAAGAGAAGAAGATCCTTTTGTTGTGTTCTCAGCGTCTACTGTGAATCTTAAGGGGGTTCAATTGTATTATATTTAATTGAAAATCGAGTGTATATGGTAGCAGCTTATGAAATGAATAGATGAGATCATTTTTAATGCAATTCATATGGCATTTATTGTCTATTTATTTGTAAGACCTTTATAAGATCATTCATGAAAAGGATAATTTAAGAATGAAGTCATTGATTGTGAAAAGATAATGTGAGTCTATTTTAAAAGAACAAGTGAAACGATTAATGAAATGTTTATTCATCTTCAAATCTTTATGAAAACTTTCTAGATCTCCAAAGGCGGATTCACAGACCGAGTCACCTAGTAATTTTTTCGACAACATTCACGACCTTCAACGCGTTCTCTTTTAGTGGGATAACTTATTTTTACTTTCTGTTTTGTATTGGAACTGCCATATTCGAATTTTTTGCATTCATCATGACAATTTTCGGTGATGGAAATATTTAAAAGAAAAGTGGAAAGAATAACAAAAAAAGCTATTCGAACGCTGTCGTTGTATCAGTTTTAGTTTCGGCTACCTTTTTGGGTAGGAAGGAGGGGGTAAATTCGAATACAATAAATTAAATACAATGATGCATTTGATGGACCCAATCAGACTAGAGAGAAAAGTGGATAAATGTCTTAAAACTTTAGGAAAAACTTTTGTTTCCGAGTTTTCTTAATCTCAACCTAAAAAATGGCCGAAAATGACAAAAAAAAAATTCACAGAATAATCAATTTAAATTTTTTCAAATAAATATTATTCAATGTGGATTCCAATAAATTTTTTATCGTGCAAGACATAATTTCGATAACTCATTGACTCATTGCCATCACTGATAATGTACCCTCAGAAAAATGATCAAAAATGCCAAAAATAATCAGAGACTAATTTTTTTCAAATGATTATTGGTAGGAATTTGGGCTATTATCAATGATGAGAGGCCCGCATGTGGTTGGCATAT
This sequence comes from Toxonevra muliebris, assembly GCA_963691655.1. Lineage (NCBI taxonomy): Eukaryota > Metazoa > Arthropoda > Insecta > Diptera > Pallopteridae > Toxonevra > Toxonevra muliebris. Next base: position 17,596,104 of record OY829327.1, on the reverse strand, counting down.
ATTCCCTAAATTCGTGCAGTCACAACATTGAAAGAGATCTTCCGAGTCGGGGTGCTCTGAGCAATAATGGGTTAAAGAATCAATTATATTTTAAGATTAAAAACTTTGAAGCTGATTCAATAACACTGTCCTGCATGGGTTTGGCGAACAAAATGGTTCCTAGTGCGTGCGAATGATTTTTTCATGCTGAACACAAATCTGTGGTCAAAAACTTCCCATCACGTCACGTTTTAGAAAAAATGGGGTTGAAACCTCTGAAAATACTGTTTTTGACCTCCCCCCTAAATACGGTCTTGCCATGTTACCAAGGTCATTGCTGGCCCATTGGTTGAAAATGGATGTGGGTATATTTTGGGTATAGGCATTTGGGAAAATTGGGAAGCGAATCTGCCACTTTATTTGATGACTCCCTATATCTTTTTTTGATCGTTAGTAAGTGTGTCCGGGTGCCCTGGGTCCAAATTTCGACACGATCAAAAATCAAAAAGAGAAAATAACGAATTAAATTAAAACTTTGATGATACATTTGAAACATATACTATATATTAATTTGTCCACTTTTGAAATTTTTCAAGTGTTCATAGTGAACTTTGTATTTTTTTCAAACTACACTTCATCTCAGAAATTCAAAAAAATTAACTTAACCCTCTAGCAGGTAGGACCGTCAAAAGGCGTGTGTTAATGCCGCTCATTCGATAGATAAATACCGGAGCTATATGTTGCGTAGCTTCAGTACTTTGTGCGTTATTTCGTTTTAATTCTATCGTCAGTTGAAGATCAGATTTCGAATAATTTACGAAAAAAAATTATTTTGTGTGATATTAAAATTGGTTGCGATAATTTTAAATAATTAAAAAAAATATTTATGATTGTTTGTTGGAGTTGAAAAAATATTAGGAAAAACGTGATCAAGGGCATCCATGGGCTCTTGTGCCTTAATAGAAGAAGTAGACATAAATTAAATCGAGACTAACGTTGAGATGTGACACCAAAATTGTGTTTAAGCATTACTTATCCTCCAACACAGTACAAGGAAAAGCCACGATACCGACCCACATATTTTATCAAGGCGAACTTTATGCGTATTACTTATAATATCATGAATATTTTGTTTATAAAAAAGGTTAAATAATTGTAACAATTTTATAATGAACTTTTTTTTCGTACTTAATTACTGGAATTTTGAATTGATTAAATATTGATAAATCTACAAAAAAAGTTTAATACTATAAAAGCAAAATATTGATTTCGACTCAAATTTTCCACTCTTCAGTCGCATTCGGTATATTCCTTCCGAAAATACTTCAAAAGTTTAACTTGGAAAATATTTTTCACTATGAAGTTTAAATTCAACTTATTTTTGTTAACAATTCTTACAATAGCAAATTTTGTGCAAACTCAAATGACTCTTTTAAATCTTTTGAATAAAATTAAGATGGAGAGAAATTTCGAGACAATTATCATTTACAGCAGTGACATTGGAAATCAGGAAATTTGTATAAAATCACAATTGATTCAATCGATTCAAGTACCCATAATGCAGCTGGAGTCATCAAAGATGCATGCAAGTAAGAAAGAAATAGCAGGCGTAAGCAGTGAAGTTGCAATCTTGATATTTGGAATATTTTGTTGTGAAAAGTTGAAACACTGAAATTATTTAAAAATACTTAAAATATTTGAAAATACATTAAATACTTGAATATACTTGAAGTACATTAAAATACTTGAAAGTACAGGAAATTCTTGAAAATGCTTAAAAAATAATTGATTTATTAGAAAATACATGAAAATACTAGAAATACTTAAAAATATTGAACAATACTTAAAATATTTGAAATACTTATTTCGAAACACTTGAAATACTCAAAAATACTAGAAATTATTGTCAATAATATTAATGTTGAAAGTATGTACTCGAAAATATTGACGATGAATACTTAGTAAGGATAGTTTGAAAAATGACAGGCACCATGCAGAGTATCAGCACGAATATTTATAGCGGTACTTGAATTTTATAGCTCTGATAAAAAAAACGAAAAATACAAAATTGTAATATTGTAAATTTTTAATATGCGTTAATCAAATAAATAATGTTGTGTAAAAAATTATACCAATCAAGGTTTCATTTTGCCAGTAGACATTTATTGTTTAGATAGAATACTAAGGGTTGGAGTTATAAATATTAACGCTTAACGTAAAAGCAAATACCTCCCCCTTGCTTTCACGTTGTAAGGGCATTTTAACTAAATTAAAGCATATGGAACTTTATCTCTTAACGAGATTTTAGGAAATTTTGTGAGACAAAGTTCCTTAAACACGCTGATATCCCAACAAAAACCAAGCTACGCGATGTGAATCAGATTTCTTACTTAGTTGGCACTACAACCGATGATCGGTCTCGGCCGCCTCAATGAAGCTTCGCCAGTTGGTAACGACAAATACAGTCAGGTCTCTTTATAACTGGTCTTCTTCTGCGTGTTCCACTACCTTGGCTCGTAGAGAACACCTTCTTCGTTGGAGCGTTTTTTTTCATTAGCTCCACATGTACAGCTAATTCAGCCCATGGTTCCATCTTATTCGATGCATAAATCTTGTTAAGTATCTTCCTCTCGAACGCACCAAACAGCCTCTCATCATTGACGGTCAATGTCCACATCTAAGCGCCACATAATAGGATGGTAAGGATGGTAGACTCTGCTTCTCAATTCACCACTGATCCTTTGTTGGAAAGAGTTAAACTCCGTTTTATCCCTAGGCTGATATTATTTTTGTCAGACGAAGTCATTGATGACTTCAAAAGAATAATTGTCAACCGTGACATTTTGTTCAAGACGCCGTGACTCCTTGTTTGTTGACTCATGATATTTCGTTTTTTCCTCGTTTACTACTAGACTCCCTCGACGGGTCTACTTTTCCAAGTTGGAGAATACTGCACTGACTGCTCGCATGTTGATGCCAGTGATATCAATATCTACAGCGTATGCTAACAACATGACACTCTTGTAGAAGATCATGCCAGAGATGCTGATATTCGCAGCATTGGGCTGAAGAAGTCGCGGGAAAGGTGTCTGAAAACTCTTTTGGTATCAAATGGCTCTGCTTCAATTTTCATTGCGTTGGTGGTGTCGGTCAGTGTCATTTTGAAAAGATGAATGAGCTTTACTAGGACATCAAAACCAGGCATTTCGGTGTACAAGTGATCCCTAATCGTGTTGTCGAAGGTGACTTTATAATCGACAAATAGATGATGGGTGTCGCGTGTTTTTTCTCGGGTCTCTTTCAGGATTTGTCGTAGTATGAATATCTAATCGTTGGTAGATTTACCAAGCCTGAAGCCACACAGGTAGTTGGTGCAGATCATGAAATCACCTTTCTTGTGAATTGTGCAGAGGACGCTGAGATTTCAATCACTGGACAGTCTTTCATCCAACCATATACATAATAGCACGCGCATGGGTCTAATGGGGTCTTCGCCTCCAGTCATAAACGAAATCACGTTTAAACTTCTGGCACCATGCTCAGGTAATCATAGGTAGCGCGCTGTTGACAGCTGTAATTTTGGCTCTAGTGCTCAGATCTCTATAAAGTTTGGAAAATATTTCCTCACGATGGTTGTACTTTGAGAAAATGCAATAAAAAAAATTTTCGATTTTTTCGGCCAACACAAGTGTATATAACCCCTTAAAAAGCTTGAAGCTCCTTTTTAACTCATCTTCGCATTTGGCCGTCACTGTTCTAAAACCATTTACAGCATTTTAATAAGTTCAGGAGTCATTATCAAATTAGATTTCAGCTAAAAAACTTGCGTTATATAAGATTAAGACCAAATAGTTTTTAAATAAGGTTTAACTAGGCTAAATAGTAACCGTTGAACTATACAAGTGATTTGTGTAATTGTCAGTGGAGCATAGTTTAGTTCCAAAATATCAGTTCCGACACTGTTCACTCAAATATTTAAATTTTCATCAGATGAATGCTTTAACTTCATTGTGCACAATTTACGCATAATTTGTGCAAAATCATTTGAGGTGATTTTATAGTGCCATCATGAACTTAACCATCAACATTTTGTCATAGGCAACGGGTAAACAAAAAAAAAAAAACAAAATTTTTCCGATGATGATGATGACAGGAAAATGCTTGTCAACGCAAAATGATATGCATTTTACGTGATGGTAGTGACGCCAATTGATAGGTATGTGAAATCCTTTAAATTTGGCTTTTCATTTGAAGGAATGGCTGGCGACAAGGGTGCAGTTGGTATGTCCCCCGCAACGCGTCACTTAAAGAACCATAAAAGCATGAAAGTGTTTAAAACCTTTTTTTAATTGAAAAAAAAGGCGCTATCTCATCGCACTTGCAATTGCTCGCTCTAGGTTTGTATAGGAGCTCATGGTTGATAAGCATGGAAGGGACACATACTACTCGCACATTCATTTGTGTTATGGGATTCAAGTTGCGCTGTTTGAATGCGATACGATTCGTTGTGCCATTCGATTTGAAACGATTCTCCTCGATGTGGTTGCTGTTGACATGTCAGTGTTTAATTGGCTAAAGTTGGCTTTGAATGAACTTTGCTGTAATTAAATGCGGAACGAACACTGAATACTGTGACAACAACAGCAGCAAAAACAAAAACCATCAATACCTCGTACTCGATGTTGTACTATTTGGGTCAACAACAATTGATGATGGCATATAAATGTACGTATGTAGGCATGTTCAAATATACTTATGCACATACATACATATATGTTTAGCTGTAGTTGTAGTGGTTGGTTATTGCTTGCTACAGCCGCCTTCCTTCAATTGCTAAAAGGGAACTTTTTGTACTTATTTTTTTTTTTTTTTTCATAGCCAGAATGCTAGAAATAGCAGCAGCAACAACAACAACTGCCACAAAGCCAAGCCACTGTACTCAACTGAACTGAACTGAACTAAATTCAACTCAATGAGTGAGTGACATTGTACCGATTTATTGTTGGAGTACTGTAGTGCTGTTGTAATTTTATTGTTGTTGGTGTAGATTTAAGCATCGCCATTGTATTGTAGTCACATGTATATATGTATGCATGTATTTGTAGTAGTATGTATTGTCAATCTGTCGAAATTGTCTCTCATTTTCTCTCTCTCTCTCACACTCTCTTTTTGGTAAAACAGGCAAAGTAAAGTGGTAGACAAAGGGTCGAAAGTAGCTGCATGCACAAGTATGTGTGTCTATCTCACAAAATTAAGCCACTCGCTTTAAGTGGCTTCTAATTAAGCGATTTTCGATGTTAACATGAATTATAATTAATGACAATTTGGCATTTAAATTGATGCGTATGTATTTGCGAAGTACTCGTAGCATGTGCTTTATTGAAAATATGCTCTGTTGCATGGAAAATTATTGTCTCATTGTGTTTTACAACTTATTACTGGTAAGAGGGTTAGAAGGGAGGGGATGGGCAAATTCTTAAATCTGCCTGTGATATAGGATTTATTGTGAGAAAATCTGATTAAGGGCTGAATTGGTATTTTCACAATTAATTGGCGTTGTAACCCTTTCTTTTTGATTGGGCAAACATGTCCTGATGGTGATTTAAAAATTAAAGTCTGCTTATTTTCTTAATAAAAAAAAAATGAATTATGGTTTGAAAAGCTTTTTTAATCAGGTTATAAAAGAGCATGTTTGTCTTTGGCGATGATATACATATCTTACACTTATTTGAGTCCTTTGATGGATATTTTGTCAGTTATTTAGTCTACGAACTCCATTGTGGAATACCTGAACCCATTACGAACTTTTATTTGAACTATTTGTTGAAAGGAAGCAGTAATACATAGGTAGAAAGTATTTGTTTTCATATTTTGCACAAAATTGCTTTTGAGACTAAGTTAGAAATTAAAAGGGTTAATGTGAAAGGGTTAATGTACATTTGGTTATAGCACTTCAAAAGCATACACTGAGAGAAATAATTTTGAAAATTGGATGTTAAAAATATTTGATTTCTTTGAGCGTTTTTTAGTTGACTGATTTTATTATTATTAAACTATTGCAACTATCCTGAAATGCAGATTCTGCCTTCGAAAGAGACTTTTAAAAAAGCACTATTCATTGCACTCAAATAAATATTTCACAATATTTACAGATTCGACTTTCGATACTTTTGTCTAATTGAGTTGGATGAAGATAAAGCCTGCATCCTTCCCATAAAAGTCACAGCTATTATGAAGGCTTCTTCTGAAATAAAAAATTTTATGATGCAGTTGATTGCAGTATAGACTGTTTCAGATTTAGAAACCATCACGAACCGATTGATTTATTCAGCCTTCTCTGTGAGTATTTAACCATATCTCGGTAATGCCAACATTTGAGATAATAAAATACAAGGCACTTCTAGTCCAGTCATTATAAAGATTTACATCATAAAAATTCTGAACTGAGATTTTTCTTCAGTAATTGTTAGTGGGAGTATGATAGATTCAAAAACCACAAAAATCTGTCCTGGTTTTCGAGTAATTCAATTTTTCCTATAGGCTCCGCACTCAAAAATTCAAATAAACAAAGATGCGCGCGCATCCACAGTACATCCAAAGTATTAAATTTGCAATTTCTTTAATATTGAATATCTCGAATACTATGACATAGACAAAAAAATTACTTAAGACCTTTTTTTTTAGAAAATAACTTAAGCATTTCATGTGTGCTAGATAATTTTTAGATATCTCTAACGGTTAACCAGTTATTAGTACAAAAAGGATTTTTTCACCAAAGAGGGGATTTTTTGGGGGGGTCGCTCTGCAACCCCAGGGCTGATTTTTGTGCTTTTTCCTATCTATCATAGCTCCACTAACAATTACTGAAAAAAATCGCAGTTAAGAATTTTTATGAACTTTTGGTGCATTTTTTACTCTACCGACTGGGCTATTCAGGCAGTCGCAAAGTAGAAATCTTCAAGGAAACCACAGTCCAATTGGTGTCCCAATTTATCGTAACTCATAAATTTTTTATTTGTAAGACGGATCTTGGTGTGCTTCTGCTTCTTCGATAACTTCATTATTGCAATAGCCACACATCGAAAAAGTTGTGTATTTTAAGTGCACTTAGTCTGAAGGACTCATTCACTGACTCACTGATTTTTTAATTCCAGCTAGGATTATTGCTCTTAGAATCATTAAATTTTGGTATCAAATTTCGAATTTTGTTTCTGTTGATTACTGATTTTTACTCTTGCTTTTCCAATAATGAAAATATATGAATTTTAAATTTTTCCACTAGAAGGCACTTGTCACAAAAATGTACAATATAGTGGTAAAGCTTTAAAACTTAAAAAAAAAACTTCGTGGATAGTGTTGTATAATTATTGGAGAGGATCAGTGATGAGTTTGTTTTTAACTATTTATAACAGTTAATGGTTAACCTTTACACGAAACATCACTACTTCTTATTTTAGCAACATAAAAGTTTCGAGGTTACTAATGAATGATACAGTGAGTCAATCACTAAGTCGGTGAACTAGTTAGTTAGCTAGCTAGTTGTTGAATCAGTCAGTGAGGCAATTGATGAATCAGTTTGTGAGCCAACCAATGTGTTTAAATTGGTGAGTGAGTTAATGAGTCAGATAGTGCGTTATTCAATGAGTCCGGCGGACTAGTCGAGCTAGCCAGTGGATCAGTCGGTGAACTGGTTAGTGAGCTATCTATTGAGTTAATCAGTCAGTTCGTCAGCCAGTGAGAAAGTATGTTTTATTTTTTTTACATGAACAAACATCGCAGAACTTCAGTTCTACAGTTATGCCAGATTTCAATTGACTAAATCTACTTAATTCCGCTTCTTCCACTTTCGCTACGGGACTACCTCTAGGTATTACTTCGAGGGTCTGGATTAGCTCTAAGCTATTTGTCGTTACTCTTTCGTTTAGTCGTCTTAGCTGTTCAAGACGCCGCACATGCAAATGTTATTCCATCCAAGTGTTGATGCCATGAAATTTTTTAATATATTCTTACGCCGAATAAATTTGTCAGCTGTTCGAGGTATTCCGAGAACGAGGGCAATCGAAAAATCCAAGCTCAGAAACCTCTGGCTTCTCATTACACATTGTATAAAATAGGTCGACTTCCCAATTGAGCCGATGCTTCTACACACGGAAACATTCACGTCCGTTAGGAATTTGTGTGATATAAGAGGCAAGTTCACCAGATTTCCTGTTACATCACACTCGAACATCAGGTTTCAGTCGATGTGCTCAACTACCTTTAGTTACCTTCACCAACCTATTCTGTCACTCATCAAGACATTGGTGTATCCGTGAAGTTTCTCTAGGGTTCCGTTTGCTGTAGCTATACAGAAACGATTTATAGAATTTATTTCCCAACTACTTACTTACTTACTTTGCTTACAAAGCCTAAATTGAAAAAAAAATGAGTCAGTCTATGATCCAACAAATCATATGTCAGTCAGTCAACCCTTGAATCAGTGAGCCCATCGGTGAATAGTCAGTGGAATCGTCAGTCAGGTAAATTTAATTTTTCTTGTCCTAAATACATATCCACTCAAGACACAAATAGAAACACCATCAATTGAACATCAGACACTTAGTAGCTTCCAAATTTTTTCATAGTCGCTAATGAACTATTAGCGTTAGATAAATTAAAATCTAAGATTTGCGAGTGTCTCGGAAATTGCCAAAAGTTCGATGTTGGAAGCTTTGTTTATTGTCTGGAAAACTTTGAGTTTTAAAACAGTGACGGGTAAACACGTATTCTAGTGCAAAAAGAACTATAAGCTCTTTAACCCATTAAGGACGAGCGGGAACCAAAGGAGATAGATGAAGACATTAATTTGAAGAAAAAAGTTTTTCTAGCGACAAGAAGCCATTCGACACCGCTATGCATTACTGGGTTAATAGTAGAGGAAGATGATCCAATTCGGAAAGTGTACGAAATTGGAATATCGAAATTTCTCGATGTTAGTGAACGAGCTTCGAGCATAATAAAAAATTTTGAAAGGGTGAGACTAGTCAATTTTGAGGTAGAAATTGTTTAAACAATCAGATGAATATTGGGGTTATGAGGTGCGAGTTACATAAAAACGGGGCGAAAAGAGTCGCAAAGAATCTGCTGAAAAAAAATTACCGAAAATAAATGAAAAATGAAGAAAACAAACATGACCCACAGCCATCCACTAGTATGGGTGCTGAACCCGTTCTTGTCCTTGCCCAAGGACTACTTCATAAACAGATTCCAATTGATTTTTTTCTAATATTATTTTCTTTTTTATTCTGTTCTTATTCCACAGGATTAGGATGTTTATGACATGAATAGATACTGAAATAGATTATTTCTTTTGCAAGTTTTGCCATTTTAATTTGTTCTTGTTTTTTCGATTTTTTCTTCTTTGATTTTTTAAATTTTTGGTTTTAAATATTTTTATGTTCACACGGGTAGAAGGAATAGGTTGTTAGAAAAAGCCAGGCGAGGTTTTATCTCTTTCGTACTACCTATCTTTTCTTCCTCTCTCGTTCAGATAGGCGTTCATGTTTGCACCCGTATGAACAGCCACTATAAAAATCTTTTCGATAATTGTAGGAAAATATTTATTCTAATTTATAAATTTTTTTGGTTGGTCACAAAATCTTGCTTAGTTTTTTCACAATTGCTTTTTAAATTCACTGTTCCAATTTGGTACACTATTCTTTCCGATTTGGCACACGGCTGTGTAGCGTCTATAAGTCCAAGATACAAATGCAAATGGTTTTTTTGCAGCAACAAAACCAGATTTTAACAAAAAACTGTGTTTGTAGACGATCGGAGGTTATTAACACCAATTTGCGTCGTCATAAACGCAACCGTTCCGAATTGGTACATTTTCGCCAATACGCTATTTCAGTATAAAAGTTTTTTGAAGCAATAATACATTTGCATTTTGCCAATAGGGTGGAGTGTTCGTCACTGCTTTAAAGCTTTCTTTATAAAAAACTCTTTAATTTTTAATAAACTGTCGTCGTGCAAAAGAAAAAAAAAAGATGAAAAAGTACGCTTAAATTTAAAAATATACATATGTACAATACATATTTACTCACTATGTATTACTTGTAGCTAAATACATATACAATATATTTATTTCCTCCATTTTAGAATACACTTACTTCAATTGTAACCGTGTGTATTTCATTTCTTCAAATGCTGAACGATCTTCATAAATCATTGTGTGAGAGTAAGTGTGCGAGATTGTGATTGGGAACCCATGGGAACAATTTCTAAGTAGCACAAAACCGATTTGTTCACCTGTGAAATAATCCAAATCACTGACATAAATGAAATGTCGTAATATTTGCTACACAGCCAAACAGTGAGTGGCAGCCGCAGTCATAGCCGCAAAAGTGGTTTGCTTTAGTGTATTGAGCTGAAGAGCTGAATGAAATGGAATGGAAGGCGAGAAAGTATAAAGAATGAGGTGCAGCAACAATACTCGAAGTCTCAGACTCAATCTCATAGTTCGTAACACAAACCCACATTACAAATGTGTCAAATGCGACAATTTAAATTTTTCGCTAGTAACGCGAAAGAAAAGAAAAAAAAAAACGTGTGCGAATTGTACCTGTGTGTGTGTATGTGTGTGTATGTGAGGAAGAAAAATGAAAGACAGAAAACGATTTATTTAAAAAAATAAAGTTTTTTTCATACAAAAAAATGAAAAAAAAAACCAACAAAAATAAAGGAAATGTCGCAAATTGTTGATTGTATTGGGCGCAACTATGCGTGGTATGTTCTTGTTGTTGTTGCTATTGCCGTTGCTGGAAACATCAGCCATTTGAGACAGCCACTAGATGGCGTAAGCAGATGACAGATTGGGCGCGTTTTATTTTTATATATTTTTTTTGTAATGCAAAATCGCGCTAAAGATGAATGAAGCAAGAGTGGCGGGTTGTTTGTAGAGGAGAGCTAGAGAGTGAGAGAGAGCGGAAGAGTGGCAGACTACTGTCATGCTACGCAGTTTAATAGGCAAACGACTGTTGGGATTTATGCTCGCTTTGCGCTTCAATAATGATGCTTATGCTCCTGGCTGCATACACCTTCACCAGAGAGTTGAAACTTCACGTTGAAACTGAAGCCTCCTTCACATATCTGTTCTTTTCTATTTTGTTTTTTTTTCTTTTGCATTTTCTGTTTCTGCTTCTTATTTTTCTGCTTGATTTTTTTTGCTTTGCTGTTTTTACTTGCTCTCTCTGCGTTTCTATATTTCATACATACATATATAAAGGATATATAGTGATCCTTCAGACAGGTGCGTTTCAATTTACATGAGCAATTTTATAAATGATGTGTCAGCTTGAGTTTTTCTTTTCACTCTCTTACAAGTTGCTGTTGTTCATGGTTTGCCATTGTTGCCATTTTTTCTTTCCATCAAGAATGTGGCTCTTTTCTTTTCTCCTTCTCTCTCTCTCTCTCTTCCACACTCTGTGTTATATTTATATGCTATGAATACGAAGCTTTTGATTTCTTGTTTTTTTTCTCTTTACTTTTTTCATTTTTTTTTTAAACTAGAAATGAGTTAAAGCGGAGGAAACAGAAAAAGATGACGATGAGGAAATAGTGGCTGCAAAAGAAGGTGAATGTGTATGTATGTAGCTACATATTTTTTTGTCAAGTTAAAGAAAATGTTTTGATAAGCAGCAATTTAAAACGTGCTGCTATTTCGTACCTATCGCTTATTTTTAGAGTGAAAATAATTTCACGCAAGAGGTGCGACATTGGTATAAAATTCTTTTTATATTGGGTTTCGTTCTTCTTTCATTCATATGCAGCTGCAAGTGTGTGTGGGTGTGTGTGTGTGTGTGTAATGTGAGTATGTCTGTATTTGTGGGGTATAGTAAGTGGCAATAAGATTGTGTGTTATGTTTTCTTAAAGAAATTGAATAAATAAATATATAAAATGATTTTGCTCTTTGTGTTCTTAAAATACAAAAAGCACACATCAAAATTGTGGATTGTCATGAGGACAAGTGGGTGGGAAAGGTGGGAGATGAGAGAAAACATTACTCTGCCCCCTAAAAACTTAGTTCACATACCATAAAATTGTTTTTCTATTTAGACATAAATGAAAGGCATATTTCCAAGAAAGTAAAAATCATAGGAATCTGTTAAGCTTGGTTTTTATTATTTTATCTTGTATTTTTTTACCGAGGTGTTTATATGAGTATCTATCTGTTCATCCATCTAAAAGCATATACCCTTCTTCTTGGAATCAAAAGGGCATAGACTAAAAAGATTGGAAAAAAGATTTGATTGAGCAGAATATTTAATTCGGATATAATGCCGGTTTTTTATGTTTCTACTTACTTTATCTCGTCTATAGATTTTGTTTAATGATTGATTTTTCAGTAACTTTTGTCCTCATACAAAAATTGTCAATTCCACTTGGTATAAATTTTGAGATAAGCCATTGGGAATATAAGGTTTATATGAAATATGCTCTAACTGAGCATTGCCATTTCATCATGGAAAGACTTACATTCCAACAACGCTTACAAATTATTGAATTTTATTATGCAAATTTGTGGTCTGTGAGAAATGTTTTTCGCGCATTACGAGACCGATTTTATAGTTGTCGTAATCGATCTACTGAGCAAGTAATTCAACCCGTAGTAACAACATTTCGCACCAATTTTAAGCTATTGGATATCAAAACACTTACCCGTGTGCGTACAGAAGAAAATATTGCAGACGTTGCCACCAGTGTTGATGGACATCGTGAACATCGCATCAATTGGAATTGTGTTACTCGACCACATAGAAAATTGTACCCAAAGATCTTGTGTTTAAGAAGGATGCTCAATTATGGTTGAATAGGTATTTTAATAAGCAAAATTGTCGCATTTGCTCTGATGAGCAACCAAAGGCAATACAAGAGCTGCAAATGTATCCGGCAAATTGCCCGGTTTGGTGCGGTTTATCGTTCTACGACTTCGAGCTTTTTGTTTTGCCCAAAATACACGAGCTGAATCTGGTTGACATATGGTTTCAAAAAGACAGCGCTGCATGCCGCAGAGCATATGAAAAAATAGAAATCAGTTTGATGAGCAATTTATCTAACGTTTCGGGCCAGTGAGTTTACCACTCATCTTGCGATTAGACGCTTCTGGGCCATTTGTTGTAGGGTTACGTAAAGTCACTCATCAATGTCGATAAAACAGCGTCAATTGCAGCCTTAGAAAACCAGATTATACATGTTCTTAGCGAGATACCCTCCACTATGACCAAAAAAGTGGTTCAAAATTAGACTTCTGGCATGAATTAGTTGCAACGTAGTCGTGGCCAACATTTACATAAAACATGATAGCCAGTGAGTCAATCAGTTAGTTAATTAGTGAATCAGTTTATGAATCTTTTAGTGAGTGAGTTAGTTAGTCAAGCAGTGGATCAGTCAACGAGTTAGACATTAAAGAAGATATGATGTCAGGTTCCCGGAACGTGATCAATAGTTAAGTCCTGAGGTCGTAATCTGGGGTCTCTGTCATGTCTTTAATAGCGACGGATCCAAACTCTCAAACGGTACTGGATCCGGTTGGTACTTCGACGAAGAGACCAAGTACCCTTTTGCCACTGGACAGATAGCGATAGGTTTCCTAACGTAGGTTTTCGCTATCTTAGACGGACTGGACAATTGACGGGAGATGGCGTGGGAAATGTATATGCATCTCCAATGATAGTCAAGCTACACTGAAGGCTCTTGCTAACCCTGTCAGATCTTTAAAATTAGTCAGCGAGTGTAAGGCAAAACTAAATTGGGACACTGTGGTATTGCAGGGAGTAAACTAGTTGATAAACTAACTGATGAAGGTTCTGCATTTGCACCAAGGTGTCCGGAACCTTTTCTTGAGCTCTGGGGAAGTCATGCGTTTGGTCAACGACTTCGTGGATCTATTCAAAGAAAAAGATGGTTCGAGCTTGACTTCTTCAGAGCCGCAAAATGTTTTGCGAGACAACCTAACAGGAAATCAGCGGAATTTCTTCTAACATATGCGTCATCACCGATCCAACCTGTTAATCGTGTTTTGAGGACGGCAATTTTAGCTGTCCGGCGTTCGCGAGAACCAGATTACGGTAGTGATATCTTGAGTATGACTCATATCCATACTCTTCCTTTTCCTGAGGTTATAAGGTTCGTCAATGAAACTGAAAAGTTCGGAGTTGAAAGACCTTAGGCTTTCCTTCTTCTTATACCCCCCTCACAATTCTTTCCAGTCTCTCTACTCTCTTATACTGGCTCCATACCATAGATATGGTCCTTGAGACTAAGTGTTTTGGTTTAGTCCAGCTCATCCTCAACTCTAGACATTGATTCAGACAATGAGCCTATCAGTGAGTGAGACAGTAGGCCAGTTGGAAATGCAAACAGTGATATAGTCAGCCAGAGGGTAGTGAGGAAGTTATGCAGTGATCTAACCAGTGATTCAGTTAGTTAGCCATTCATTGAGTGAGTCTGTCAGCTAACTAATAAATCAGTCTATGAGTCCTTAGTCAAAATCCTTAGTCAACTAGTGAGTCACTCATTGAGTAATTTTATGAATCAGCCTGTGAGTTAGCTATTAAGTCATTCAATGAAGCAAACGTTGAGCTAGTCAGTTAATCTGTGGGTTAGCCAGTTGTTGATTCAGTCTATGTATCAATCAGTGTGCCAGCCTATGAGGTAGCCAGTAAGATAATCTCTGAGTCAGACATTGAAACAGTCCTTTAATCAGTCAGTTAGTCACCGAGTAAGTTAATCAGTTAGTTAGATAGTTGTCGGATCAGTTTGTGAGTCAGTGGCTCAGTTGATGTCTTAATTAGTAAGCTATTTACAATTAGTCGGCGATATGTACAGTGAGTTAATCGGTGAGATAGACAGCAAGTCAGACAGTGCGTCAGATAATTAATAATGCAGTTGGAAAAAGAGTCAGTGAGTGGGTCATTGAGTCAGTTAATCCAACAAAGTGTATTTATATGACATCAGCATTTTCGTAATTTCAACATTTTTACAATTTGTGCAGTCATTAGCGAATTTTAAAGGGTTTTAAGTCTAACTCGTCACCCTTAGATTTATTTGATAGTATTCCAATGAAGTATGCCGAGCAGTACCTACAATTTATCAATTAAATATAAACCTAAAAGTATGCAATATTAGTCATACAAATAAATTATATATACTATAAACTTCTGACTTCAATTTCGCAACATCATTCAAGCATAAACTATGAACTTATTAGGAGCACCTTTGAGCACTTTATAGAGATTACGAGATATTCATTTTATTCAAATGCGAACCATATTGAACTTCCAACTACAATTTAAACCTAAATTAACATTCTGATAGCCATTAGAGACACACATTTGAGTTAAGCACTTGCACGTGTCAATAATTTGTTTCTATTAATTCCCCTTAAAACACATTCTAACAAAGTGTCAGATCTTAATGGGGTTAATGCCATACAAAAGTTAATCTATTGCACATTATGAATTGAGCAAATAAAATCCTTTTCCTTTTCATCATTTCTCCTTTGTCCCCTGTTGTATTTTTTTTTTTTGCGTAGGTACCCAAAATAAAATTACATTTTGTAGTAGTTAAAATGCCAAAAGGTGAAAAGAAGAAAGTAAAACATAAAAATATTTTCTTATAATTTTACACAATTTACCTGAAAATATTTGATGAGAAGGGAAAGAAAAACAAAAAAAAAAAAAAACAAAAAAAAACATGGAAAAGAAAATTGAGAAAACATGAAATTTTTTATTTAAATTGGGCAAAAATTCACATTCACAACTACAGTTACAGCAGCAAGGCCACTTCTTCAATTCATCTCGCTCGACTCGACACGACTTGACTCACCGCAGCGATATTCGTAAGTGGCGCCCAATTTACAGCTTTACCACGTGACATACTAAATCAACTTAACGCTTTACAGTTCGTTCGTTTGTGGATTATTTGAGAAGGTGAGGTGCCGCGCTTCTACTGCCGCTGCTACTGCTGCTGCTGCGGTAGCAACCGTAAAAAGTAAACGAAAAAATTCTAATCTAATCCAAGGCAAACATAATCGCAGTCACAGTCGCAGCATGGATGAAATGACGCCGCCTAGCGCTACGCTGTGACTTGACATACCACAGCACCATAGCATACCATCAGGCGCTCATGCTCCCTACCTACCAAAAACAAAAAAAAAAAAAAAAAAAGGAAGAAGCTTATCCTCATCCTCATCCTTATGCTTTTTTATCAAGCTGTTTTGGGTATGATGGCATGCCATTGCTAAGCTTCAAGCTTCAATTCGCCAACTTTGCAGCAGTCGAGGGTGATGGTGGCGGCGGTGGTAGTAACGGCGGTAACAGCTAAAATGTCAGTTTGACAAAGCGCGTGGAAAAATCTGGGGAAATCTTTTTAAGCGGCAGCGTCATGTTTGAATGCCGTGAGGCTTGTGAGTATTGTTTGTAGTAGTTGCTGTTGCGGGCGTTGGCTGGAGCAGGTTGAGAGTTACGGAGTACGTGTAGTAGTAGTAGTATGAAGTAAAGTGTGGTGTGCACTGTGACAAGTGCTACTGGCGCCAATGTTGTTGGCAATTTGTTGTTTTTGTTGCTCTTTCTCCCACCTCCTGTCACTAGTGTTTGTTTTAGGTCCTGGTGGCAGGCAGTAAAGTATATTTTTGATTAATCAAAAGACATTTTTTTTTGGCGTAAAAAGAGCCAGAATTAATGCAAAAATGATGAGAGTAAATTTATCAAGCTTATTTACTTCCGGCATTTAAGAAGAATGGCGCTTATGCGAAACATCAGAGTCGTGGAAAGGTGTGGGCGCGCCACACAAACAAATTTCAAATGTATTCTTAAGGTAGCAGTAGTAAATTTTCGGGGTATGAGTAACGAGTTTGCTTTGGTTATGGAAATAAAAATTAGAATTTATGCAAAATTCTAAGAATGCGGAAAATAAAATGGCAAGCAAAAAAAAAAAAGAAAAAAAAAATGTACTTAACGAGAATATTTTTGAGCAATTTGTTTTCATATATTGTGAAATTGTTTAATGTGGCATTGTGTGCTCTGTTTTGGAATTTGAACTAAATGAAATGATGTTAATTAACTTTGCCTTTGAATAGGCTAATGGAGTTTTTAGTTGAGGTTTGGGGAGAATTCGTGGTATATGTTAGTTAGCTAGTTAGACTAGGATATCGATATCAACACTAGTAACGTCACAATGGTCTGCTTTAGCTCCAGCATTATCACAAAAAATTGCCGCATCAAGTATTAAGGATCGCCCTTGCTAATAGATAGGTACGTCTATGGACTCAGGAATAGAGAAAACACAAAATAATATAATAAATCATGGCTTTTATAAGATTTATTGAACTACAACCTTACTACGTCAGTTCAGAAATCTTTAAACTTATTTTAGCATTCTTATCTTTTTTTTACCCTCAGGAAAGCACAAAAGTGAGCACTAACTTGAAACTTTAAGTAATCAAGGAGTGGAATCTGAATCCCATCCATAATTCGTCAATTTCAAAAACCTTCTAGTTTGAGGTCCTAAAATCATGGCTAACAACTGTACACTACAACGTTGAGGTTATTTTTCTGCACTTATTATCTAATAGTCTAAGAAAAACTAAATTATCTGAGTCTCTTTTTATCTTAGAAATAATTCAGTTAAGCAATCTAGAGTTATCTACCCTTAACTTACCGTAAACTTTTAAATTAAAGGAAACTTTAGGCATACAGCTTTTGTGTTACTCTATTTTACATTTTTTTATTTTAAAAATGATTTTAATTTTTTTGTTTATGAAGTGCTTCGATAGCGAATATAGGAAGGTTATAAATCGGGAATCGAACCCAAACCTCCCGGGTGAAAGTCTAGAGCACTACCCACTGCCTACTTTTATATACTCGTATATTGTGTTTCGCAATGAAAAAACTGTTGGCGAGTTTATTAAATCCAATAAATACATTATAATTTGTAGTTTTAATACTATTTTAGTTTTTTTTTTAATTTTAATATATGTACCAGAAATTGTTTCCTTTTGAAGACCTTTCAGAAAATTCATGATGGATATAGCGTTAAAAATCATCTATACTATTCGATATGCTCCAATGCACATACTTATGACCTATTCGGTGTAATGTCTTCAAGCGTAAATTTTTAGCTGGGGTACGCTTAGCGGCTTCCAGGGGTCGATACGAAACTGTAGTTATGCGGTTGATTTCAATTAGTTGTTCCCGAGCCGCTGCGAGGCTTCACAGGGAGAGTGTTTAGGCTGCTGGCACATGGTGGATCGGCTTGATGAGAGTAACGTCGTCTATAATAACAGTCACAGGACACTTGCTTGGTGTGGCTTATCGTGTAGCTGTAGAATTGCTTTCTGTGAGTTGCTATGTGTGTAACTGCCGGGCAGGAGTTTCGCCTCCCTTTTCATCTTTACCCCACTGTAAGTCGGTTCCTTAATAACTGGCTTGAGTATGGCCATACCTAGTCCAATACCATTCCCACCCAAGCTAATGTCAATCTCTGTCCTCGTGCATTGTATTCGGATATGATTGTGCGTGGTCTAAGATACTCCGCGCTTTCAGTGTTGTCACTTCGTTTGTATACTACTCTGTATTTAATATTTACTTGTCTGCTCAACTTCTTCCATGTGCCTAGGTTTTCGAGAAAAAACTGTTCTGTCATTGGAAGCTTAATGAAATTTAACTTTTTAAAAATCGGATTAAACTATATTTTTCCAAAATATTTGACACTTTGTATTGGTAGCTCCATCAACTTGACTCTTATTTTCTTTATACAACTCAAATAACATTTTTACTGTGCTGTTTTCTCTGACTGATCTGATCAGATCTCATGATCTGATCTGCGCTTAATCTAATATTCAACTGATTGTCGACAGTTACGAGCAGAAGATTTAGAAAACGATTTGACTTTGCTGGAAGGAGCTGATACAAGAAGACCAGACTGCACTTGTTCTTATCAACTGGTGTCAGCAGAGCAGCAGAGGCGACAAAATTTTATTGAGGCTGTAAAATTTGATTATGAGGGGCACGGCTAAATAAGCAAGCAAGTAAGAAAAATAAAGGCAGGTTAGCAGAGAATCTTACAACAAAAATGCTACAATTACTCTCTGATACGATCAGTATATAGCCAGTATTCCTCCAGGTACATATCCATTCCATTCTGAAACATTTTGAATTTGTGATGAACACTTTTTATTGGAAATATTTGCAGGAAATTGTCCATAAAAATTTTGACTGGCATGGACTTTTTTGGATGAATCACGTCAAGCTGAAACTTGCTGGTAAAAATAAAGAGTAATTTGAGGCTTCGTAGTTAGGGTTGTCCTTAATGCAACCAACTATACTTTTTTTTTTTCTAAATTCTCCTTTTTTCGACCCGAATTCGCTTTGAATTTAGCCCTTTTTTTTTGTCATTTTTCGGTCTTGTTTCGACAAAAAAAAAAAAAAAATAAACACATCAACGAAACAACTACAACCGTTCATAATGTCTACAATAAAACGCATTCATTTACTAAAAACAGCGACTTATCAACCAAAACCGGGAGAAAAAGCTCTTTGAGTGTAAAGCCGAACAAACATCCACTGATTAGACTTCCAACACATGCACGCTCAGCAAGTCGCGATCATTGAATTTTCGAAAGTCGCTGGCTCTTCAACTCCGGTTAAAGATGTATTCACAAAAGCGAAGAAAATTTAAAAAGTAGAGAGTTCTACTCTTTAAGTTTAGTCGCTTAGATTCACTTTTACTGTTAAAATCAATTTGAAATATTCATGCATCGACTTCCATACAACGTCTTCTTCTGTTATATTAACTTTTTGATTCCTAGGTTAATTTAGTGCTTAACCCTCTAACCCGTAAGGCCGCCCTGAGGCAGCCATCACTCTATTTTAATTAATCGATAAGTGCAAATTTATTTATTTTTTTAATTAATTGGCAGATCTGAAGAAAGAATAAACATACAATTTGTACTTTCTGCGATCACACGATTGTTGTTTATAGTTATTTTTATGTGTACAAAGTTTTGTTTTGTGACGAAAAATTATCGCGCATATTAAGTTTTTTATAAAAATCTAAAAAAAATATTTCTAAGTCTCCTCATATACTCTCGTTTAATCATAATTTACTATAATTTTGTATGAAAAATGAGAATTTCTGACAAATGAGAGGACATCTTGTGAATTGCCCACATATATCTTTATTTTTTGGCTTAAACCCGCAAAGCCGCATCAAGGCAGCCTTTCGTTTTTTTTTACCTAACTGCTAAGCTCAAAAACTAATCAAAAAATGGACTGCATATTTCATATTCATATTTTTCTACGACTACAAAGCCTTTACATAAATGCTTTCAGTTTGACCGTCTATGTATAATTTTTTTATGTTTGAACAATGCTGACATTGGCGCTAATAATAACTTTAAAACAATGATTAATGTTCTATGCAAATAGCACAATGGGCTTAAAATGGCTCTCTTCAATGCCCGAAGCCTAAATGATTTTAAATTAGATTGTGTGAAATATGCCTTTGAAGACTCCTCAGTTGACGTCAAATATATTTCAGAAACGTGGTTTTTAACTGATGTGAAAGATTATAAGCTACCGCAATGACAGGCTTAATAGAAGAGGGGGGCGGGGGGGGGGTGTTGCAATCTATTGTAAGCCAAATTTGAGTGTTAATATTTTGAGTAAATCTATTGAATCAGAGGTGGAGTTCATAAATGCTGAAATTCTTGGTAATAAAGCTAAAATTTTTTGATCATGTGTATACCATCCAAATCGTAGTTCCAATATCGACCAGTTATTCAATTCCATTTCTGATTGTGTCATTGACTTTGAGCACTTTGTTTTATGTGGAGATTTCCATCTGAATTTTGTTTCTAGTGACAGCCATGTGAGAAAATTTACTAGTAGTTTGGATGAAGTTGGTCTCAGTATAGTCAATACCACCATCCCAAACTCGTTTCGCAAGCAATGCTTTTCCAAGCTTACTTGATCTGTTTGTGGTTTCGGATATTTCCTCTGTGATCAAATCTCTTTCATCTCTGATCACGATCTAATTTTCTGTACATTGAATATTTATCTTACAACACAGAAAACACTTTTACTAACAGAGACTACAAGTCAATTGATTTCGCGTCATTGCATAATGACTTATCTAACAGAAATTGGTCCGACTGTTGGTTTCTTACATCAGTTGATGTTAAATTAAAATACTTTCTCGAAAACATTTCTAAACTATATGATAGCCACGTACCCCTACGTGCGTGCCGTATTACAAAAATTGCACTTGTTCTTGGTTTACGCACTCGGTGAGGCGAACCTTAAAGAAGCGTTACAAAAGTTATAATAAATGGAAGAGAAATCCTACAGAACAAAACGGAGAGTATTATAAAAAAGCCCGGAATGAAGCTACCTCTACTGTTAAGCAGTCAAAGAAGATGTTCTTCACATCCAAACTGAATCCTTCATTACCCCCCAAACAATTATTGTCCAATTTAAGGGAAATAAGTGTGTGTAAATTTAAATCCTGTGTGTGTGTGGGATTGATCCCAATGCACTCAGTGATTACTTTGTATGTAGTTCTCAAACAGATTCACGCAAGTTCTCTGATCATATAAATACTACCAAATCTCCTGCTGGGTTCCAGTTTGATGCTGTGTGTGTACCGAATGCGGCTTGCTGCATAAAGAAAATTAGATCGATCGAATGCTATCGGAGAAGATGGTATTGCTATAAAATTTATAAAACTCATAACACCCTATGTTCTCAACCTTCTGTCACACATCATTAATCACTGTATCATTAGCTCTCGTTTTCCTGAAATTTGGAAAGTGGCTACAGTTTTTCTAATAGCAAAAATATCGGTGGCCTCAACACCAGCTGATTTTCGTCCTATTAGTATATTTTCATCTTTATACAAAGTCTGTGAATCACTCATGGCTGAACAGATTTCTAGTTACCTTAGTGAGTCTGGCCTTTTATCACCTCTCCAGTCTGGTTTCTTTCATCAATAATAAGTGGAAACAAAAATTCTGGTGTTTGTTTTTTTATTATTTTAATCTTGCTGGTTAAAGGGTTAAGGTTAATTATTGTTGTAAGTGAATAATTAAACTGGCACTTTGTCCATAGGGAATTTTTTAGTATTCAACTAACACCACTCTCAAACGAAATGAGAAAGAAACGAAAATTTCTCTCTCTACCTGATCTGTCTCAGCTCTGCGTACTTGAGAAGAAACCTATTAAATTTTTATAGTATAAAATTTCGTTACAAAATTTCTATTTTTATTGAGAGAGTTTTTCACCACAAAGCTATTTTGCCTATCATCGCATAAAGAATTCCACTTTAAAAAAAAAAAAATTTGAATAATACTTACCCATTCAGTGGAATTGCCAGATCGTGGTTTAACAAATGTCATAGGTTGTAAATAACAGAAAACATTTAATGCATTGGTAATTTTAAAATTAAATTATATGAATTTATTTTATTGCACAGTTTATTTTATTTTATGTTTTTTTTTTTCAATTACATTAACAATTTACATTTAGTGTTTTTGGTTTGGATTTTCTGTTTCATTTTTAATTACTTTATTTTTTTAGGTAAATTAACTTAAATTAATTTCATTATTAATAAGTAATAATAATACACATAATTATAATTTTATTTATTTATTTTTTTTATATATATATTTATTTACATAATTCTCATATTTCGCTATTTTTATGTTAACATTTGCTGCTTACAAATCATATGCACTTTTTTATTTTGTTTTTGGTTTTGTGACATACGATTTTATTTGGATAATAACTAATAAATATTTAAAGCCAAATTAAAACAAAAAACAAAAAAAAGGAAAACTATTCTATAACAAATAAAGTAACATTTTCCTTCAACTTTTTCAATATTTTCTTATATTTCTAGTTATATTTATATATATAAATTCATTATTGATGTAAGTTTGTTTGTGTGTATGTGTGTTTGATTGAGTGAGTGTTTGTTTGTATGTGCTGAAAAGCTTTTTAAATTATGTGCGAGTATTAACTTTCTGTTTTGTTTTGAAGAATATTTTTATATTTTTTATATTATTTTTAGTTTCATATCTTTAAATTAAATTATCACCCATTTGTATATTTCTAAATAGCTAACTGCATAATGTCGCCGGCGTTCCCGTTATACGCAAACAAGCGTGCAGTAATTTTCCCTGTAACAAACAATAGCATGCCAAAATCCACATCAAACTCGTGAAGCTCTTGAAAGTAACTGCAAAAATAAGAGGAAAAGAAGAAAGAAAAAATCTAATTTAAAATCTGCACACACGTTTTATTGACAGTTCGACGCTCGTTGATGCTTGGTACATACCTCCTCCATTCCCATTCCCTTGACCCATCAGCCTCTGCTTATGCCCTGCATCCTTTAATGCTAGAATAGTTGCACGCACCTTGCTCTCTTTACGTACACTCGCTATGCCTAGGATATCGGCAACACATTTTAATTCGAAAACTTCAGTTTTCGCTATGAAACGTGGATCCTCGATATGAATGCGCAATTGTAGATTGCTGGAGTAGAGTAAAAATCCTTCGGCGTTGCGTGTAATTTCATTGCTCTGTGGTTGAAGGTTGCTGAACGGTGCCTGCGGATGAATTAGTGTGAGAGAGGTTAGAGTTTTCTGTTTTTTTTTTCTATTTTCTATTTCTCAGTTTTGCAAAATTTATGAAAACGTAAGTGGTGAGCAGTTTGAGTGCGAAGGATTGGCCAGCAAACAGGAGGCTGTCAGTGTAGGACATAAAGGTTCTTTGAAAAGAGCTCGTATCATTTTTCAATTAGGAAACACCAATCTTAATGGCTTTATTAAACGATTTAGATAGTTATTAATTCCATTTCAGGAGTTGTGAAATTTCAATTATTAGTATAAAATCAATATAGATGCTTGCTTAGTACTCAGTATTATGGTATTGCTATTTGAAAAGATAAAATAAGCACTAGCAAATTTTCAGCTACCCCTACTCAGTAGGTTTGAAGTATTTCCAGTGTTTCCAAATATTTTTATGTATTTTTAGATTTTTAAGGTAATTTTTTGTAAATATTTCTATATCATTAGAATTATGTAGGCTTTCAAGTAAAAATAAATGCTTTAAAATACATGATAATACTTCAATATCTTAAAAATACTTAAATATACTTAAAAATACTTGCAAATTCTTCAAATTGTTTCAATATATTTTAATATATTTGAATATACTTGAAACTATATGAAAATATTTGAAATATTGTGTAGGAATAGGAAAAAATAAATATTGCTTTAGTTAGTTAAGTTAGTTAGTTAAGTACCAGTAAAAATTCTAGTATTTGTTTTTGTACTTGCAAGTTCCTTTAAAATCCAAATTTAGACTTAAAGCCAGACAAAAACGGCATACCAAAAATCGGATCAGATTAAAAATTAAACCAAAACTCAGACCAAAATTCAGATTGAAACTGGGACCATGAATCAGTATAAAAGTCAAAACAAATTCAGACCAAAACTCACTCCACAATTTGAAAAAAAATAGGGCCTATTTTTTTTACCGAAACCCGGATTGAAGTTCAAACCAAAGGTCAGACCTTGTATTAATAAAAACTCAGACCATAATATAGAAAAAAATATCAGACAAAACTAAGTCCAAAAATCGGATCAAAATCTAACCAAAATTTCAGTTCAAAAGTAGGACCAAACTCGGACAATAATCAGACAAAAATTCAGACTAAAATTCAGATCAAAATTTGACCGAAATTGAGATCAAATCTTTGAACAAACTCGATCCAAAAAATGGGCCTCAAATCTAACTTAAAATTAAACCAAAATAGAACCATTGTCTGACCAAAACTCAGGCCACTACTCAGGCCAAAAAAACAACCCAAAACTCAGGCCACATTTTAACCAAAACTCAAGCAAAACAGACCCAAAATATGGACCAAATTCTTAGCCAAAAATGGGACCAAGCTCTGACCAAAACTCAAATTAAAAGTCATACCAATAATCTGACAAAAATCACACCAAAAGTCAACCCAAAATTCAGATCGGACCAAATTCTAACCAAAACTCAGGTTAAAAATGAGACCGAAACTCAGGACAATTCTCAGACCACAATTTGGAACAAATTTTGACAAAAACTCAGATCAAACTCAAATCAAAAATCAGACCAAAACTCAGGCCATAAGAAGATCATTATACAGATCAAAAGTCTGACTAAGAGATCAAAATTTCGGCCAATACTCTGGCTGAAATTCAGAAAATCGAACTAAATTTTGATCGAAACTCAGTACAATATTCACTTCAAACTCAGACAAAAAATTGAACCTAATCTACAAAAATCAACACAAAACTCATGTTGGAGTTCCATCTAAATCTAAAATAAGGCTAAGAACTAGATCAGTGGTTCTCAAGTGGTGGGGCGCGCTCCCCTAGGGGGCCGTAGACAGATATGAAGGGAGACGCGGAGACATTTGAATAAACAAATATTTGCATACTTTGTAATGTATTGTAATCATTAATTAGTATTATAATTTTTCTTTTATAATATGTATGTGTTAAAATATGCACTTTTTAATTTCACATTTTAGATTTCTGAATTTAACTGCGTTTTGTTCTAACTCACCGTCAATCTTGTCTCCTTCATTTCCTACTGTCTTTTGGTGGGTTTCTTGACTGCCTTTTACACAAACTTTGACATTAAGAATCACTTCAGAAGAAGCATCATTGATTCAATTTACATATTAATTAGTTGGTTAGTTTTTGCTAGCAACATCTCAACTGAAACCTCACTAAAACTTCACCATCCTAGTTTTCTTCACGACAAAATAATCAACTACTAGACAAGTTTATTATTTTAGTTTCTCCTTAACACAAACTAACCACAGTCTCCTCCAAACTAGACAACAACTATATATTTTCCCAGGCGGGTATGATTTAATTTTGAAAATTTTGTGTGAAAATCAAAGTGGGGAGGCGCGGACTTGGCACTAATTCGAAAAGGGGGGCGTAGGACGAAAATTGCTGAGAACCGCTGAACTAGATAATAAAATCAGGCCTTTGAACTAAATGAACCCCAGAATATAAGCATTATTGAGCTCTCCAAAGGTATAGGTAAAGGATATTTATAAACTAGACCTGAGAATTCAAGTCGAAGTAAATATAACAATAAAATGTTGGTCAAGTAAAGTGCTGCCCACTTTAAAACCGCCACTGCCTTTGTACTTAATATTAGGACAACCTAGAACTTGAGCTGAAACTGAATTGTGAGCTGCGTTTGTAAAAAGTGAAATTTTATATTTGAAAATTCAAAAAAGAAAGAGCAATGACAGTGAGGGTTCACCACTATATTATGCTGAGTTCATCAATAAAATATTCAAATTTCAAACATTGTATAAGTAAGTCTATTACCACTTTGAAATACATTGACGACACTCGGTTTCTTTTTGCATACATATACATAGACATACGCACATGCATCTGTATAGAATATATCTAATATCTAATGTTACAATAAATTTAAAGAAAAAAAAAAAAACTAACTATGTATGCGCTTTAGTTTTTCATATTATTTGTTTTTGTTTGATGTCTGTGTGTTAGCTGAAAATTCGATGCTGCAGCACTACACTGTTAGCACTCACTGTATATACGCACTTAGAGCAAAACTACAGCAGCGTTCGTATTAAATTGCTTTGGCTGGGAGCGTGAGAGCAACGGAAAAAAAGTAAAATCGAATTTCATTTTATGTGAAGGACATTTTCTGGTTTTCTGAAGTGCGCACGCACACACACTCACATAAGTGTATGCATGTGTGTATGAGTAAGTTAGGATATAAAGTAGCACTTGAAATATGTATGTAGTTGAAGAAAAAGTGCGAATAAAAGAAAGTTTCATTTTTCATTGTTTGAAATGGAATACATTTGTCGTTTCTTTAATGGCATTCGTTGCATATAACAAAGTGGTAAAAGTACTGACAGAATGCAATTTTGTTGCATTATGTTCAAAATGCAAATTAAATTGTTCTAATGTAACAAATTTAATTCTCAAATTATATAATACTTTCTTAAGTTTTTACTTATAAATTTAAAACTACATATATTAATTTTAACAATTTTCATGTCGGTTTTCTTAGGCATTTATTCAATGTATTTTAAATGTTTGCCTGTGTGAATTTGTAAATGTATTTGTGTGAAAATACTTTTTCTAAAACTCTCATGGCACATATGAGACACAAATACGACGGCATACATCAGTAGCAGCAATAACTACAAGAAGCTTGGAATGTCATGATGATATTCCAGACCAAACATCCTCAAATGTGATTGTATATTGTGCATATGTGTGAGACGCATGAACGTCGTCCCAAACTCAATGTTTGGCACAAGGAGGAGTTTACTATGGGTTAATGGTAGATTTAGACTTGTGATGCCGATTCTTATATTCGCGAGGGGAAATTTTTTGAGTTTTAAATCAATAAGCGGTATCACTGATTTAGTCCAAAGTTGGTATTTTTCTGATTCGTAATCCTTAAAGGTTCTAAAATTTTTAGGCTTTGGCAAGATAACTAAAATTGTGATCTCTTTTAAATGCAGAGAAATGAGTTGTACATCTTTCAGACCAACTATTCCCTACCAACCGATTTATGTATATTGCTGAAGCGAAGGGGGGGGGGGGGACACCTAATGTGATGGAGTAAATATCGCTTGTTTGCTGCAAGACTGATGCTTTGTTGGCACTTTCATATAGAAAATTCTTTCTCACTCTCTGATACTGAATATGACATAATGAAAACCAGCAAAATCCGACTTGTTTTTAAAATCGAAAACGATTTGCCTGTAAGTTTTTGTTTACTGATTGAGAATTACTTAAGGGGACATTCCAGTTTAAAATTTGAAAAACATCGACTTTTGTTTTTTTTTTTATTTTTGGGTTCTTTATAATTTCATGAATACTTTTATACAAATAATTGTGCCTTGGTTTTTCGAATTAAACAATTATTTAGTTTCAAAATCGTTACTCAGGGGTTTTCAAGGTCGCTGATTAAGAATCTGCCATAAGATTTTTAATATTCAACATAGCGGATTCAATATGTCGGAAGAATTTTAAAAATTGGTGGGACTGTTTTAAAACTCATTGCTCAGGGGTTTCTGGAGACGTTGATTACGGATCGATTAGACATCGGATTTTAAAAACTCAAAATGGCCGACTATTTCTAAAGCTCATATGATTCGCTTGAAATTCGTTACTCGGTGGTTTTCAGGGTCGTTGATTACAAATCTGTCATTAAATCGTAATCAGTGACCTCAAAACTTATCTAGTAACGAGTTTCAAGCGAATCCGATCAATATTTTAAAATTCTTCCTCAATATTGGATCCGCCATTTTATATTTTTAAATTCGTAATCAGCGACCTCGAAAACTCCCGAGTAACTTATTTCAAGTTAATCAGATTAATTTTTTAGAAAATCTTTCTACATATTGGATCCGCCATTTTGAAAAACTGACATCCGATTTGTAATCATTATAGTTTTTTTTATCACGATTGCTAAAAAAAACTTTTTGTGATGTTGCAAACCAACGAAACTCGCATAACTCAAGCCATAAGAAGGAGCAAAGAACATTCTAAAGAATCACGTACAAAATTAAAAAAAAAAAAATGTAGATTCATTTTTCTCAAAATGATATTTTTTGAACTGGTAGGACGATCTGTCAAGTTTTTCTGAACTAATTTTGAAGATCCAAAATGCGTTTGATTTATTATCACCAAAGGAACCTCAAAAATTGCAATATTCCCTCCCCCTTTTTTTCTATAAGAAATGTTTTTTAGAGAAAAGTTTATGTCTTTAACTTTATTAGGAAGCTCGGAATCCATCCTACCACCAAAAACGAACTTTGTTTTGAAAATGCCCTCTATCGCTACCATCTTGGATTAAATGTGATGAAAAAAAAAATTTTTTCTTTTTTTCAATAAAATGTTTATCATCTTTAAGCAGTTTCGTAATCATATATCATAGTTTTTTAAAAAAAAATTCCCCAAAAAGTAAATTTTTTTCCAATTTTAAATTCTTAAGAAAAAGAAATAAAAACACACGACGGAAGTGAATATTTCTTTTTACGTTGAACTATTAGAATGACTACAAAAAAACAATGGAAGTGTGCAAGGCACGCAAGATATTTGATGTGTAAACAGTTAAGCTCACATATGTATAGCCATATATAGGGATTTGATGTATAATCTACATGCTAGGTAAATAATTCAAATTAAAACAATTCTTTTATAAACTTAAAAACTTATTTTATATATAATAGCCCAATTCACTATAAATTGCAAATGGTATTGCATCATTGCAAATGCAAATTTTTATTCCATATCGCATATATTTGTTGTTGTGATAGCAAAAATATTTTGCAATTGCACCAAATCGTAGTTGCATTATTTTTCTTTTACTCAATGCATCGGGCACGATATGTTCGCATATACGCAGCTATAATTGCCTCGTTTTTTTCCGTGCTTTAAGTTTTTCTTCCTGTCGATTTGAAATTTTATTAGATGTGAAAATTTTACTTAACGTCGCCTGAGAAGTGATTTGGCGTATAGGTGTATGAATTTGTACACACATACGCCAAATCTATTCTCAGGCGACGATAAGTGCTTTCCGCATTTAACCTTAGAAAGGCAACAGGGGTGACCAGTCACCTCACTACTTTCTAAAAGCACCGCAAAGAGATTTGCCTTAACTGCATTTAATAAAAATAATAAACAATGTATTTTCTTTGAAGTAAATAAGTGATTTTATAATAAATAAGTTTGATTTTTTCTGTTTAACATATTTGCTATTTACATAGATAAAAAAGTGTTGCCTTTCTAAGGTTAATGCACAAAGCAAAATTTTTATAATGCCGTGGTTTGCTTTCATTATCACTACATTTTGTTTATACATTTATTGAAACCTAGATTTTTTATTACTTATCATTTTGTATTGATTTTATATTTTAAAAAATATTTAATTTTAATCCAATCAAACCTATCAAACGCCTGTGTTTACTACGGCGACTTCTCTGCTTGTACAGCAGTCGATCTCCATACTTTTAACACCAACAAATAATTCTACCACGAATAAATGTACACACACATTTTGTTTTTGTATGTACATATATGAGTGAGTAAATTGATCGAAACATAAACAAACAAACTCCGCTCGTATTTTAATTTCTCCCTCTCTTCTTCTCTTCTCTCTTCTCTTTGTTGTTTAGAGTAGCACAGTCATGCCGCGCAGTAGTGCGAGCGAGAGGGGAACTGGACGTTACAGTTATCTTACATCTTACGATACAGTTATTCTCACATTTTACACATTTGAAATTTTGCCCATACCGTGAGCTAAAATGTTTACACATCAAAAAAAAAAAAGAAAGAAAGAGAGACAAAGCTTCGGTCTTTTGAGAGATGGGGAAAAAAACGGTGGCAATACATTTAGTAAAACCGAAAGGAGAGTTTTATTAGAAAAATAAGAGATCAAGACAGCAATAAAGTTAAAGAGCAAAATTTTTAAGGTTTAACGTAACTTGAGAAGCAGATGCATTTACTTCAAAAATCAATTCTAAATATCTTCTTAAATTCATATCCTGGATATGTCAACCGAAAACCATACTACTAAGTAAATTGCAGACGACACTGAAATTCTCTGAACCCACTCTAATCAGCCATTGGCTTCAAAATATCTTTAAAACAGGTACCGAAAATAATTATTTGGAAATATTTAAAAGAAAAAATCAACATATTCTAAATATCGGAGTGCATCAAAACGATGCTGATTAGGGCATGCAGCTCTGTTGAAATCACTCAACATTTTTTTATTATCTCTACCGCTAAAAAATTTAAAATAATTTTTACCAGTTGATATTTCTTTTTTTTGCTCAAAAATTATAATAATAATTTAATTTTTATTTATTTGCTCAGACATAATAAGACATCACAAAGTACCGCTTATCTGTACGTTGTTTATAGACTTGGACCGTTGTTAATTGTTGGTGAGTTTTTGAAAAGTTGCACCGAGTTCTTTGCTTTTAATCGAAAATTTTTTAAATAGAAACTTTTTCTACAACATAAAGGAATCTGTTTTTCTCCTCCACATCTTGCACGTTCGTAGAATTACTTTTTAGTTTTTGATTTATAGAAAAATCTTAAGCCCCTCCAACAATATATAATAAGAACACCAATGCAAAGGCATAGAAATGTATAAATAAAAGCATATGTGCGCGTTCTAGTTGCTATTGGTGTTATGTGAAGAGATGTTAACTGTTTGCTTTAGTCATTGTCTTTATTTTAACGAATGTGACCAACCAACTAACCAAGCAGCTAGCAGGCAAACAACCGGCAAACAGACAGACTGACTTCAAATGATGACGTTAAAAAATAAGCTGATGACAAGTGCATTTTTGTCATTTTTTTTAGGAGTGTTTGAATGAAAATGCCAGTACTGGTGGTAGTACTAGTTGTGGTAAGCATGTGTGTGTGAACAGGAAATAAAACGTTTGAATAGGGAATGAATAAAGCTACCACATATGTATGTAGTGCTGTTGACTTCAACTGTTTGGGCTGATTATGTTTTAGAATGTACACATAAAGAACGTGAACAGATTATTTGCAAAGTTAAAGAGTCTCGTCTTTAAAGTGTCATATGATATTTTTCAACTTTGACAATTTTCTATGCTATCCACAAATATTTGATTAAATTTTTGGTTTAGCATAAAGAACAAAAACAAAAAAACAAAACACAGATTTAGTGTGAAAACTAATCTGCATTGTGTATGTGTGTTTTTTTTTGTTTGTTTTTGTTTTATCCTACTTTGTTGCTATGTGATCTCCTGTTCAAATCTCTTCAATGTTATAAAGTACACACGCATAATACCAGTGACAATTTATAAGCTACATATACATACACACCAATACATGCAGCATATGCATGCATGTGTTTCTGTGTGATATTATGCGTATCTATACATATATTTGTGAGTATGTGTTTGCATTGGTGATGTAACGGATGTTATTTTAGCGGATGTGAATGTGGAATTTCATATTATACTTAGTTATTTCCGTATTCTTTAAGCTCTTCGCTGAAAAGTTATATATGAGAGGCTGAGAGGAAAAGTGGTATAACTTCTACGTTCAGAAAAAAGTGGAATAATTTTACTTAAGAGCAAAAGCAAAACGAAATATGTTCAGTGAAAAAGTGAAACGAAATATGTTCAGAGCGAAAGCAGAATAAAAACCCATGCTGTTCTTTCTCTGAAAGAATTGTTATACCATTTTTGTTCTTACTTTTAAGGCGTTTCATTTTCACTCTAAACCGTATTACTTATGCCATTCTTGCACTGACACTCTAAATTATTTCACTTTTGGTCTTATATAAATTTTAGCCCGCTTTTCCTCTCAGCCTGTCATTTATCATTCGAAAGTGATATAAAACCGAATCGTCCTCATTTGAGAGGCTGAGAGAAAAAGTGGTATAACTTCTACGTTCAGAAAAAAGTGGAATAATTTTATTTAAGAGCAAAAGCAAAACGAAATATGTTCAGAGCGAAAACGGAATAAAAAACTATGCTGTTCTTGCTCTGAAAGAATTGTTATACCATTTTTGTTCTTACTTTTATGGCGTTTCATTTTCACTCTAAACCGTATTACTTATGCCATTCTTGCACTGACACACTAAATTATTTTATTTTTGCTCTTATATAAATTTTAGCCCGCTTTTCCTCTCATTCTGTCATTTATCATTTGAAAGTGATATAAAACCGAATCGTCTTCATTTGAGAGGCTGAGAGGAAAAGTGGTATAACTTCTACGTTCAGAAAAAAATGGAATAATTTTACTTAAGAGCAAAAGCAAAACGAAATATGTTCAGAGCAAAAGTGAAACGAAATATGTTCAGAGCGAAAGCAGAATAAAAAACCATGCTGTTCTTTCTCTGAAAGAATTGTTATACCATTTTTGTTCTTACTTTTAAGGCGTTTCATTTTCACTCTAAACCGTATTACTTATGCCATTCTTGCACTGACACTCTAAATTATTTCACTTTTGGTCTTATATAAATTTTAGCCCGCTTTTCCTCTCAGCTTGTCATATATGTGTACTCGTACTCAAGCTTTTCCATGTTTTTTAATTTTTTTAAATTATTGTAATTATTTTTATCAAATTCTATTACAATTATTCCTTTTGTTTTATTAGAATTTCAGACAAATTAATAAAATAAATTATAAAATTATTTAATGAACTTAGAATATAAGTATTGGTAATATAGTTTTGATCTTTTCTTTTTTGGCTTTGTAAGACAGCAGCCAAAAAAACCGTTTCATAAGTGTGAGCGGAGTTTTTCCAATTTAAACATTCATTAAACATTCCGAAAAAAAAAATTCGTTTGCAAATGTCAAAATTTTGCAACTGTTTTGCTTATAGCGATTCGCATACCCAAACATCCGTTACATCATTAGTACGCATGCATGTATATATACATTCACCTACCGTTTTGTTGTTGATATACCACGTAAGTATCGCTTTAGGATTTGACCATTCAGAGCTGCAGTTTGTTACCAGAACATCCCCATATTTGTATGAATGCTGTATGCCACTGATGAACGGATCGAATTTCGGTAAAACTGTAAATATACAAACAAATAAACAAAATAACAAACACATACAACAATTTCATATAACGTGCTTATACAACTACAACCGTAATAAATATACTATATATTTATACATATGAAAATGTTAAAATAAAATAAAATAAAATAAAATCAAATAAAATAATAAAGTAGGTACATACAACATATTTGATTTATTATTTTTGTTATGGATATCGAAAAATTTCGTTTTATATTGATATATTTTGTAGAAATATCAAAAAAAAAAAATTTATCTAAAATTTATATAATATAATTTATGAAAAAGTTTTAGAAATGAATTTCGCAAATTGTTTGTTTTGAGCTATTCTATGCTCTGGTACATACAGTATACCTAACGCTCGTATCTTTTTTCCGACCAAAAACTGTATATTTCTACCAAAAATTTTTAAAAAACTGTAAATCGATTTGAAAAAAACTGTATATTTCGCGGTATCAACTTTTTTCAATGAAAATTAACCAGGAAAGCAATTTATCCATCATCTAAATCGTCTTCGTTCTCCATTTTCACACCTCCTTTTGTAGTTGTATTAAATTTGTGCTTTGAAGAAATTTGACGAAGTGATTCCGGCTTTGCTATGAGGTATTTATAGAAATCAACGCATGGATATTTCAAGTTACTTTTGACGATAAGAATCGCCTTCAATGTTTCCACTTCTTTCAAAGGTATACTTGCAACAAGTTGCCCTTGTTCTCTGACACGTTTTGCATTGTGATTAATACATTTGAATTTCGTAGTGTTCAAAAATTTTATATTTTTTTCTTAGTATAAACGCGGTATTTTGGTAAAAAAAAGGCGGTATGCGGTTTTGGAACTGAAAAAGCGGTATACTACCGCGAAAAACTGTATAGATACGAGCGTTAAGTATACCGCCAAACCATTAGAAACCCCAAAAATTTCATCTAATTTTATTTGTAAATGCAGTGAATTTTAACAGTTTTAAAATGATATTCCCACACTTTTTTTTCGAGAACTATTTCCTAGTAACAATTTGGGTTCGATTAGTCTAGTAATAATGAGGAAGTTTAACCTTAATCCTCTTTTTTGTACCAAAAACCAAACCTATGTCTTTTGAAGTATTATGGCACAAATAAGTATTAACCTTGGCCATTTCTGAATTTTTTTTTGCTGGTACCATAAGTTCATAAATATCCCCCGAATATTCTATACCTGTGGGTTGACTTCTATAGCTCTACAAGGGTCAGAGCCACCTCAGAAGATGTTATTGTTTGAAAACTTTTTTGGTTTTAGTTCTGTAAAGATAATAAACTACAATGACGCAGATTTTTGCACCAATAACACTCTGTCAAAAGATGAAATGTTACGAATAAAATAAAGAGAAATTTACGTTTTTTGAATCGTTCCTTTAGAAGAATACAAATGAAGTGAGCTAGAAATCCAATCGCGTAGAAACATCTATACACTTATGGTGTAAATAAAAAAAAATTTGGAAGTCAAAGCGAAAACTTTTTATTACCCAAAATCGAATTCGTGTATTTTTAAAAAAACTTTTCTTTTCTTTTTTAAACTTTTCCGTTATTACTTGAAAACGGTTCCCGAAAAAAAAAGTTTGCCAAAATCTTTTTAAAACTGTTAAAATTAGAGGGAATTTGTGGTATTTTTAATGGTTTTGCGGTATCCTGAATGTGAATTTTTCGTCCCGAACCACGTGCTTCAAGAAGAGACAAACATTCACGTTTCTGGCATTCCATATCAAAAAAATAGATCCAACTAGACAATAAACCCCTAAAAAGTAAATTTGCACATTCATATTTCTGGCATAAGGCATGGACGATATGTCGAAATTAAAAATTACTCATACGCTTCGAGTATTCCTCATAGTAGTGATTTCTTTATTGGCATTTTTTATTTTGATTTTAAAAATTTGCAATATTTTTACACAATTTTTTTATACTGAAAAAATCTTAACACAAGTTTTACCTAATAATTTTTTTTGGGTGTAAAATTTAAAAATTTCTTTGATCTAGTTATCTTTGAAAAAAATGTCAGTTGTTATTTTTAATGACAAACATGTTGGTTTATTGTGGGTTTGATCAAAATGAGTGACGAAAAAGAAGTATGTCTTAAAATTATTAAAAATTTTCAAAAAAATCCAAATTGGTCCTACGAAAAATTGGCCAAAGAATTGAAGGTCTGCCGTCAAACTGTTTCCAATGTTATTAAACAGTTTCAGGAGAATTTGACCATCGATAGGAAACCAGGTTCGGGAAGAAAACAAGGACCACATGATATTGAGAAAGCCAAGAAAATAGAAAGCATATTGAAAAGATCTCCAAACACATCTGGTAGAAAAGCTGCCCGGTTAGCCCAGTGCTCTGCCTATTTGGTGCGAAAAGTTGAAGCCAATGCAGGTTTGAAAACATACAAAGTCCAAAAAGTTTCAGACAGGAATGCTGCAAAAAATTTAGACGCGAAAAGTAGGGCTCGGAAATTAAAATCGAATTTCATACAAAAATATTCATGTTGTATAATGGACGACGAATGTACTGGCAGATTTTACGCAGCTTCCGGGTCAAAATTTGTATGTTGCTGATGCTCGAGGAAATGTCGAAGAACAATGTAGAATCCAAAACAAACAACTATCAAATCTCTAATGGAAGGCTTACCAAAAAAGGTCCACGAATTCATAAATAGTGGCTAGAACTATAAAAGTAATACTTTTCTGTAATTTGTAAAATATTATCAATTAAATAAAAAAAATTATTTTGTGTTTTTAGTTTGGATTACCCAAATTAACGAACACAAGGAAGAAGTGAAACTTCTTGTGAACTAAACGAAACACAAGCAAATAACAATCAAATGAAATTTTTCAATGACTAAATTTTTTACTTCATTGGCTTGTGTTTTTTAATTTCATTTGCTTGTGTTTCGTTTAGTTCACAAGAAGTTTCACTTCTGCCTTGTGTTCGTTAATACACAACCAATTTTATTTTTTTGGGAATAATGCTAGAACAAAAATTTGCAACTCTGTACCGGTAATTTCGATGACAATTGTAGACAAACTCTTTTTGTGTGCGACATCTTTATGTAATTCCTTGGACATTTGCGCCATCTGTATGTAAAATGTATAACTGTCATAAGCTTTAAGATGGCGACGCTACACATTGTTCTTTCTGACATAGGCGTGTGTGT
Source organism: Toxonevra muliebris (assembly GCA_963691655.1). Classification (NCBI taxonomy): domain Eukaryota; kingdom Metazoa; phylum Arthropoda; class Insecta; order Diptera; family Pallopteridae; genus Toxonevra; species Toxonevra muliebris. The sequence continues at coordinate 17,559,268 of OY829327.1, read as the reverse complement.
GTGTGTAATTGAAATGTTATATTGAATTAAAACTATTTATGAATCGTTTATTATATAGTTTGCTCGTGAATTCAGTTACGAAATATTGATACTTAGCCCCTCATGCACATTGCTCGACAAAATTATGTCGCATTGCAAACTTACGCGCGACGTCGCATCCGGTTGGTTTTACTCAAGGACAAGAGAAATCAAAACTCTAAGATCAACTGTTTAAAAGTTATTGAATTTTATATATGTTAAGATTTTTTCGATCTCACTCCTTAGACAAATCAAATATGTGTATATGGAGAGTAAGTAAATGAGAGCTCACAGTTATAAGAAATCTCAACACTCCATTTGCTCAAATAACAACACACAGCGATTGCAGTGCAAAGAGAGCCCAGGTGTCTGCTGATATTCTCTTCTTTGATCCTTTCACAGCCCTCTTTTTCGCTTTCTTAAGCGCACAACAAATTATTTTTACTCTAAAACAAGCTCTTCTTTTCCCTCAACGCAATTATGCCACTTGACCATCTCATATGGGCCCAATGCGTGCTTTTCACTATGTCATATTCCATATCAAAGAAGAAAAAAGAGAGTTTCTCATATAAAATTGGCAATATGCTGGCAAATTTGATTAAATTTGGCATAGTAAAAACCAGGCATAAGTACATGTTGATCCCATTAACTTGATTTTCTTTGGATATATACATCTTGAGGTCTACCCAGTAAGCATTTTGTTAGAGACAGTTTAACTTTATCGGCAAGTCATACTCAAGTTCAGTTTTTCAAAAGGTGTCAATTGTATTTTCTTTATTCGGAAATGAAATTGCTTTATTTTCTACTGCGAAGTACATAAGTTTTAGAATGCTAATGATGATTTCTTGAATCGCTTGACGTTTTAGTAGCATCCAGATACTTGACTTCGTGATATTGTCATATGATCGAAGCCAATACAGTGGTAGAATTCCAACGCACTCTTTACCTCTTCCTTTTTCTATGGCTCTTTTTTCAAATGCAATCTCTTTTTCTCTCTCTCTTTCTCTTGGTATTAATCCGAGCCAGCCTTATGAAGTTAAATCGCTGAATATCATGCAATGAGAGAGTCGTGCCATTTAATTTGTTGTTGTTGTTGTTACATACAATGTGTGCAATATTTATGTCTCTCTTTTTAAATATTGTGTTATATTAAATCTAGAGACTAAAATCTATTGTAATAATGTTGCCAGTAATAAAAAACAATGTATGCAGCACTTTTGTGTTGTTTTTGTTTAAGTATTTGAAAAATGAGTTTCTTTTATGTAAGTTGATGGACTATTTACTAAAATGGAAAGTCATTTCTGTTTATGCTTGTTTCACTTTTTATGTTAAGTTTTTGTTTAGATTTAGTTTTAGTATTTTTCCGACCGACCAACCAAACAATGCATACAGATTGGTTAAGAAAATATTGTAAATTTGCTGCTTTTGACATTTACCAACCAACAAACCAATTTCTAAGCTTTTGCATGTAGTTGTGTACCTAAACATTACCCCAAGATTAGAGCTTGCAAAGTCAAATGAAGCGCCGCTAGCAGATAAATGAATTGAAATGAAAGGGAATGTAAGTATAGAGAGAAAGGGAGAGTGGAAAAAGTGTTGTGCAAACAATGGCCACATCAATTGTTAGAGTTGTCACACACACACACACACAAAGATTCACTCTTATACTACCGAACCTTGTTGTAGTACTTTTTCTTTTGCCACTGCCTCTCGTCATTTCAATATCTTTATGCCTCCTCTTACCTCTACCTATTTCTTCATTCTTTTACTTCCCTCTTTCTCTAAGCTGTAATTTTTTTCTATTCTCTGTCTCTCTCTCTTTATTCATGCCTTTCAGTTTGATGAAGTTAAATATCATTGAATCTGATTCATTGAGGGAGTCGTAAAGTGTCATTTAATTTGTTGTTGTTGTTGTTGTTTTTGCTGATTGTATTTTCATTTTGTTCCCGCTTTGCTGTTTTGTAGTTGTTGTTGCTGTTGTTGTGGCTTAGATTGGTTAACTTTTGTTTTGCCATTTAACTTTTTTATAGGTATTTTTTACACACACACACATTTATACACATACATACGTAATACATACATATGTAAGTATTTAGTCCCTGAGTCACAAACTATAAAAGAGAGCGTAACACAAAAGGGGTCTCTGAGGATGCTAAACGATGCTGTTGTTATCGTTGTTTGATTCTATTTGTCATTACTCTCGATATCGTTGTTGTTGCTGTTGTTGTTTTGGTTATTTGTTTTCTCTGCTGTTGTTGCTGGCAGACAAACACTCTGGGAATTTTGTCAAGTTAGAAAATGCGGTGCTTGTTTTATGCTGCTCGTGTTTTGTTTTATGAGAATCAGAGTTTCTTTGTTTTTGTAAGTATATTGTTTCTTTTGTACTCTCTCTTACTTACTTCATTCACTTTTAACCTTTGTTTAAAAAAGTTTTTAATTTTACTTCTCTTATTTTTGTGTTGTTATTGATGTATAAAAACACAAATGAAGAAGGTAGAAAGAAACTTTAACAATGTGTTTTGTTGTTTTTGTACTTCTTGTTTGTTATAAAAAATAAGTTTGGAAACGCTTGTTTTATAAACTTCACTGATTAACTTGAGATATTAGTTCATTGTTGTTGCTGTTGTGTTATTTTTGTATGACAATGTTGCTTTACTGTCCACACTCCAGCTTGCTCTAGTTCTTTCCATAAAAGTTCAGCATTTTCACCTATTTCCATATAAATTTTCTGCCTACTTCATAATTATTTTGGGCTTTATTCTTCGCTAAAACCGAAAACGTTTCTTAATCTTGTTGTTTTTGCTGTTTATTGCTTCTGTTTCTGCTGCTTTTGTATACAATGTGAGACAATTTCATTTGCTGTCAACTTGTGACTTTTTAATGTAAAATTTATGACAAGGGTTTCGATTTGTTGTGGTTTTAGTAAATGGTTTGCATGAATGGGCGGCGCCTTCTTCACCTCCACCGTCACCTTTACTGTTGTGACTATTGTTCGGGAGGAGTATGAACTCGTGTTGCTCTCACTCTCCTAGGTAGTTATTCTCTCGACTGCTGCTATACTGTCACTCCTCAGCACTGCCCTAAACTTCCCCTGTTCTTTTTCGTATCTGTCTAACGTAGTTGTGGTTGTTTCCCTTTATTTTTTATTTATTTATTTACCCAAGTTGATTGCATTGTTCTATGAAAATTTGTTTTCGTTATTGTTCTTGTTTTTGCTGTTGCTGTTGCTCTTGAACTTTGAGAATTGTACAACAAATATTATTTGAAGTGGGTCGAAAACTTTGACACAAGTGAATTGATTTTGAGTTTTCAGAATTGTTGTTGTAACCCCAATACTTCATCGTGTTTGACACCGAATCAAACCAATTAAAAAAGTTATGCTCGTCATCAGCGGCAACAGCAGCACCAGTCAAAATTGCGTAGCACTTTCAAGTTGTTTGCATATTTTCGTAAGTTAATTAATACAGCAGCGGCAGTGGAAAATGTTAAGCAACTTAAATGTTTCAAAAGTTATTGTTAGCCAAAAGCAATGTCTACAACAACAATAACATAAACATAAAATGATGGAATTAAATTTGTATTCTTTGAATTTGTTGAACAACTTTGGAAAACAACTTAATAAGATTAATTTTGTAAGCAAATATTATTACAGCTAACTATATACTAGTTACAGGTAGGTCAAAGGTTGAATTTGTGGTTTTAATTAATAGCCAAGGATTTGTAGTAATCATTGCCTTAAGCTTATAAAATTTAGGAACTCTAATTTTGTATAGTAATATTTAACCTTTAATCCTGCCATGGTTAATTCTATTTAAATAGTTAAATATATTCCTAGGGCAGAGAAATGAATTGAATAGAGAAGAGGCAGTTAAAAAAAGAGTGAAAAGAGTTGTATCTGCCAAAAATTATATTTGTCATTGATTCATAACAAAGTTTTTAATTTAAATGGTTAGTCGTCATTATACATGCCAAGGATTTCATACAAGATGAAAGAGGAATCGATCACTGATGCGCTGACTCAAAATAAGCGAAAATTGGTGAGCAAATGTATGTGGATCTAAATTATGACGATAACACAGCCACACAAAAAAAAAAATGTTTTTTCGAGGTCCAAAATATCCGAGCACGTCAGGGCATAATCTGACATAATCTCAAAAAACCTCTTAAAAAATGTTTTTTTTTTTTTTGGATCTGCAGATCAGCCTGTAATTAACACATGTTTTTGAGGTTGCTGAATCCAAATTCGAGGTCCACGTCAGGGTTCTGACATAACCTCAAAAAACCTCAAGCAATTTTTTTTCGAGTCCGGGGGACAGGCCATGTTTACTATACGTTTTTGGGGTCACTGAATCCAAATCTGAGGTCCAAAAAACCCCATCATGTCAGGTTTTTGACTTAGCTTAGATAATAAAGTATTTTGCAGGTTATGTCGAGCTGGTGTTTTTAAGCCTCGGATTCGGATTCAGCGACCCCAAAAACATATAATTAACATGGTCTAACTCCCCTGCTCGAAAAGAAATTTTATGAGGTTTTTTGAGGTTATGCCAGAAGCCTGACGTACTGGAGTTTTTTGGACATCGGATTCAGCGATCCCAAAAGCATGTAGTAAACATGGTCTGACCTTCAGACCCGAAGAAACATTGTTTTTGGGTGGCGGTGTAATCATAAAGTAATATTACAAATTTTTCTCGTTGGTTCCTTGAGTAATTTAAAAAAAATAAATATGTTTCTCAATTTCTATCGTATTAACAGTCATAACTAAATAAGAGCGTTGCGTCGATTATCTCTATATTTTTGTATGTGTAGTACAATTTAGAATAGTATAGTTTTGATAGGTCTTACCACCATGCTAAAAATGAGAGAAGAATAAAGAGAACGACTTACTAAACGTTGTGACTGCACAGTTTCGAGTAAACCAAATTGCACCACAAAACGTTGCATTCTTCCCATTGAGAATATTAAAAAGGGGACTACCCTTCTTCTGGGATAGCACAAACAAAAGAATAACATCAAGCGTGTAGAACAACAACAACGATTCATGCCATTAATATCGCACACAAACCTAACGGCATCATCACGCCACGTTGATGGTGAAAACAAGCAAACGTTACAGCCTACTACAACGGCATAAATATCACACCACCTAGAAACAACCAATGGCAGTGAGGCAACCAAACTACAACATCACGCATTCCAGTTGTGATCGCAGCGAACTAGAATAAGGAAGAAGAGGAAGAACTGCCTATAATAGAGTCAGCACAGCGCAACTCGATCTCTTTTTTGGCAGACTGGCAAAGCGACTTTATCGAGGAAACATGTGGGTGAGTAGGCACAGACAGAGGTGACTAAGTGCCTTAGCGTTCAGTAGTGTATTGGATGGTCTAACCCCCACCATACAGTGCTCTACCTACTGTATGCAATAATTAGACCGTGTGGTGCCACTTGGATGATATACTTCCTACCATATGACCTCAGATTGATTGTTAGTAACTTAAGGTGACCTAATGGCAAGGAGAAGTATCACGCACCGTCTACTCCACCAATCATATAGTCGTTGTGTTGTAGAAGTACTGTATTTGTATCATCCGTTACTCGATTTACATGCTTCCCTACAATGCGTGTCATACACGACGATATAACTCGGTGTCAGTCAAGCTGTACTGAAGGCCCTTGCTAACCCTGTCAGCTCCTCAAAATTGGTCAGCGAGTGTAAGGCAAAACTAAATAGTGTTGCAAAACACAACAAGTTATGCCTTATATGGGTTCCAGGACACTGTGGTATTGCAGGGAATGAACTAGCTGATAAATTAGCTAATGAAGGCTCTGCAATTACACCATGGGGTCTGGAACCTTTTCTTGGCGTAAGTTCTGGGGAGATCATGCATTGGATCAACGATTTCGTGGGTTCTATCCATAGAGAAAGATGGTCCGAGTTTGAATCCTGCAGAACCGCAAAGTGCTTCGTGAGACAACCTAACAGGGAATCAGCGGAATTTCTTCTCAAACTGAGAAGAAAGGACCTGACCTGACAGGGTATAACACATGTGGTCAGCATATGTCTAACATGGGCGTCATCACCGATTCAATTTGCCAATCGAGGACGACGATACTACGGAGCATTATCTTTGTAGCTGTCCGGCGCTGGCGAAAATCAGATTAAGGCTGTTGGGTAGTGATGTCTTGAGTATGAATAATGTCCATACTCTCCCACTTCCTGAGCTTCTAAGGTTTATCAGTGAAACAAAGAAGTTCGAGATTGAAAGACCCTAAACCTTTCTTTTTCCTATTTATCCCCACATAACTTTCCTGTCTCTCTACTCTCTTCTACTGGTTCTGTCCTTGGGTAGAGAACAATGGTCCTCGTTGACTGAGTGCTTTGGTTACTCGCTTTACACGCTTTCCTTGCCAAGCGTATTCTACAAGACGATAATACCCGCTGGTCACTACTCGCTTTGCACGCTTGCCTCACCTGCATACGTTGGCAATGGATATATTTACAATCATACACAAAATTAATCAGCTGATAACTGCAACACTCTCAACGTATGGCAAAAGTTGAGAGTTGCTCAACTTCTGTCGTTACTTCAACGTATGCATTGTGTATGGGCAGCTGGAACCACTGGAGGCCGCTGAGTCTACTCCAGCCCTAGAAAAAAAGGTTCGTTAGAACGTTGAGTAAATGAAATGAGATACTTCGTCTTTTCTACCAAACTCTTCTTTTTCCATCTCTTCTGCGATAAATGCATTAAAATGAGAGAAGTTAAGGAAAAAGAAAAGTATTATGCATACTAAGCCAACCATTTGGTACGACCCTTCAACAACTCTTTCGCTTTCTATTTTTCACAATTTTCGAGTATCCACACCATTGCAGTGTACAATGTCAGTGGAGTTGAATCATTAAAGATGATGATACAATGGGGAAGAGAATGAGAGTCGATAAGTTAATTTTTAGTTTGTTATTGTAGTTGTTGTCATGTTGTCCATTTTCCCCAAAATATATACTTATAAACTTTTTCGCAAATACTATTAAATATTTAAAATTTTTACATATATTGATTTGCATTTATTCTATTCGGTTAAAATGACAGGTAAAAAGAAAAACTTGTACTTAATTTTTATATTTTTTTTAAGGAGAGAGTCATTATTACAATTAACTATTTATTAGGGGAATGTGGGGAATGTCGAACCACACTTTGATTTTGACTGTTAACTCACCCTAAAATCGTAATTTTTCAAAATTTGAGAAAGGGAGGTTAAAATAGAAGCAAAATGCGACGTTTTGGAAGTTGCAGAATTTAAAAATTCGAATTTGTTGTAAAGTTTTAAGAATTATACCAAAGTATTCGAGTTTGTCATTTTGAAAAATCGTGAGGAATGTCGAACCACTTTGCAAATTGAGAAAATTCGAACAAATATTGATATAAAACGTTTATTTATGACTTCGTTATGAAAAAACATAAGATTTGAGTGAAAAATATAGAGAAAAAATCGATGTTATTTATTCAGAGTCGCAATTTTTGCATGTGAAATAGTCACCAGTCATGTGTACACATCGCAAGTGAGTAGCTCGATCGCCTCGTTGCAATGAATCATGTTGTTTCGGTTCTGCTTCTCAGCCAATTTTTTGCCGCAAATGATGCAGGAATCATAATCTATGTCTTAAAAACTACCTATAACTAATTTTTTGTCGATAATTTACTAAAATAGATTTTTATACTTTTACGTACATTTAAATCATTGTCGGCTATTCTGCAATATTGATAAAATGCCTTTGCATTAGTGCTTCAGAAAACTTTGGCACTAAATCTTTGAAATATGTGCGAGGAATAGAGACTGCAACAGTTGAAAAGCTTTTTTTAAATTAATTTCCTTCAATAAAATGCACGCTTGGCCGTCACTGATTTAAATTATTTATTTAAGACGAAATCAAAAATGCACTGAAAAATCAAGCAATTCAAAGAAATAAAACTTAAATCGTTACAATGTACAAACGAGCATACAGATACTCAAAAAAGTTGCGATAAAATAAATCATTTATACCACTGACGACATAAGGAGACCGACCGATCCATTTGTAAAAATGATATTAAACGAACGACGGCAATGACGATGACGACGAACATTGACATCAATTGATTTGAATTTTCAAAGTAAAATAATGCGTTAAATCATTCACAACAGTACAGTTAAGAGTAGAAGGAAAAAGAGAAGGAAAGGGTCGGACAACTTCCGTTTCCGACATAAGCGAATATTTTAAGCTTAGGCTTATTTTTATGCCACAAATAGACAGTAAAAGTATAAAATGTTGAAAGAAAAAATAAAAGCAGAAGAAATCAACAACAGTAGCAGTAGAAATGACAACCACAACGTGTATGTGAGAATGTGTGATGTGGTGGTGGTAGTGTTGGTAGTAGAAGGGGGACTAGAGAGGTATATGGGGAGATTGAGTGCTGCTGGTGTTTTTTGTGTGTAGAAGATGCACGTGACATCATAAACGCAGCATGCGATTCCCAATGAATCCAACGACCTCCACTCAAGATTATAAATTGATTTGTACAAAATTCACAATTGAGTCAAATTTGTTACAATGCAAATACATAAAACATGGCAAGCTATGGATATAGAAGCAGTCAAGTAGTAATAGGACTACCGTAGTAGCAAATGTGTATTAGCAAAATAGCAACAGAAGTAGTAGTAGTAGCAATAGCTGTATAGCGGAAATGAAAGATAGTCAGTTTATTAAAGCACAGCATCAGCAGAAGTACACAGTAGCAGTAACAGCAGCAGCTTTTGTAGTAGTAGCTGTAGTAGCAGCAATAGCTGAATCATTCTTGCCTATGTTCAAATTTATTTAACATCATTACTCATACAAATGGAAGCTGCGTGTCACAAATGTATAGCTAGCAAGTAAGTATAGGAATTGTGTGCGTTTATGTTTATGCGCCTTCATGCTTTCTCAGTTTTTTTTTCATCTTAGAACCCATACACACGCACAAATCAAAAGCGGAGGGTGGTCTGAAAAAAGGAGAGTGTGTAGGTTATAGTAGTCCCCAGCAAAGTATAACATTCGCTGAATTGTTGTCTGTCAATGATAAATGAATACGCCCATTGCTGTTGCTACTGCTGCTGGTGGTGCTCACATGGGGGCCACACACATACATAATGTGAGCTTTTACTTTTTTTTTTGCTTAAGGTTTTTTACACGCTTCTGTTGCTGTTGATATTGCTAAATGCATGCTGCTGTTTTACTACATGCTGCGTGTTGCTCACACAACTCATTTATAGTTTTATGAAGCGATCTGTAAATTGAGTTAAATTTCTGGTTGTTTTCATCATCATTGTTGTTATTGTTCTTGTTGTTATTGCTGCTACTATTATTGTTGTTGTTATTGTTGTTCAAAATAAATAGGCTCTTACTGAGGTTTGTTTTTTATTTCTTTTGTTTCGTTGTTAAAAAAAAACATGAGGTAAATGTCACGTAGCACCTGCTGAGAAATTCATTGCCACAAGTTGAGGTGAAGAGCAGAAAGAGAAAGAGACAGAGGCAGTAAGAAAGAGGCGGGTGCAAAGGACGTGATGCAAGGTTGTTTTAATTTAAAATTACAATTTATTAAGCAATTCCAAAGGGAGCTCAGAATGCTAGTAAAATGAGAATTTTAAACAAATTTTAAATATACTGGAGTGGTTCCATACAATTATTTAGTTACTCATACGCCCCGTATACAGTACCTAATACTTAAAATTTTTCTTTATATGTTTAAATTGGAAAGCATTTGTTATGTATTCAATTTAGGATATGTTTAACGTTCCAATTTGTTAAAAGTTACATAGTTGAAATCACAGATCGCCTTTCTGGATTATTAGAGTATTCTGCTTTGGATAACAAAAAGTCTAACCCCATACGCTAAGAAATAGGAATAATAAAGGTAAATGCCATTTAAATGTAGGCAGGCACTTTCATAGACGAAATTCATATTCAAGGTTTTCCATTTTTGAGCTTTAGTTTTCTATTTTTTGGGACTGTTTTTATTTATTCTAGAAGATCTCAATTTTTATTTTCTGAAAAGCCTTTGAGTCAACTACTGAGATCTTAATGAAAGAAGTTGACTTTTTTCGATACCATAATTTTTGGCAGCTAAGGCCAGAATCACTAAATAACTAAGAAAAGTTGTAAGACTCGGATAGCAGATGAAGAAAACGATGACGTGGAAGTTGCGGATAGCGACATCAGTATTTTCACTGATGGTTCTATGCGGGAAGGTTGAGCCGCGGCAGATATTTTCTCAGATGAGTTAAACTTGTTCTGTGCTCTACGGTTGAGAGAATATGTGTCCGACTATCAAGCCGAGATGCTGGGTTTAATCAATGTCAAGAGATTTGCTATTGCCCTTGACAAACAGTCACTGAATAAGTGCATACAGCGGTCAGATATAGTCCCAAGGTTGGCCATGGAATGTGTTCAAAAACTCAATGAGTATGCTCGTGTAAATGAGCTTACACTGATGTGGGCGAGCGGAAGTTCCGGCATAAAGCAAAATGAAACTGGTAGCCTTTTGGCTAAAAAAAGGTTCAACAGTTGATTTTCGTAAACGAGAACTACGCATTTCAATTGGTACTTCAGAATTAAGGTGATGAAACTAATTGAGGATGAGATCTGCAGATTGTGGCTGGAAGAGCTGGAAAGATCGGTTTACGTTATTTTCAGTGTTGGCGAGCAGAAGACAATTGGCAATCCTGGGTCATCGAGATTGGCTACCTGGCTTACAAGAATATGCTCGCGTTGACACAGTAAGACCATATTTGAAGCAAGCTTATTTACGAGTGCTCAGAGTAGAGGATCAGTGTGGTTCTATTTCGGCCAATTCTCTGATTAGTAAAAATAAGGCCAGAATCACCCTTAAAATGAGTATATCTTTATATAAATAATCGTAGAGTTTTGTATGTATGACATCGTGTAACTTCTGAACGACTAGGCTGATTAAAGTCATATTTCCAGAATATATTTTCTTGGGCGGCAGTGTGAAACATAGCTATTCATAATGGCTTTTACAAAAGTGGACGTCGCACCTCCCATACTACAACAAAAATATGGGTGGAATTGACAAAGAGGGTATGACACCTTCCATATAACCTGAATTTCCATTATGAGATATCTTAGGAGGCATTTATGGTACGGTACTAAAATTTAAATTCTTTCAGTTTGTTGGATTACTTCACTTTTATTTTCTACTACTATTTCTACTACTAATTCTACTACTATTTCTACTACTTTTAAACTTCTTTTTTTCTGCAAATTCTTCTTATTTGCTACTACTTTTTCAACCAATATTTTCTACTACTATTTTAGTACTTTTTTCTACTACTTTTTTAATACATTTTTTCTTATTTTCTACTACTACTTTCTACTATTTTTCACTACTTTTTTACAGTTTTTTCTACTACTATTTTTTGATTATTATTATTTTTTACTATTATTTCTACTAATTTATGAACTGTCTCAAGAACCTGCCTAGCTATGTCAAAATCCGATATGTTGCGCTGTAATAGATTCTATAATAAATTTTATTTTTATAATAAGTAGCAAAGTGGTCCATTTTTTTAAATAGTTTTTGGAATTAGATATAACTTCTAGAACGGTCTTTGATATTCTTCTGCAAATTAAATAGTTTTAAAAATGCCAATTTTGATACCTTATTTTTACCAAATTCAATGTACGTTCGTTTACCTTGAATTATCATTACTAATGCTCAATTTTAAACACCAAGAAACTTCATTCTTCTTCTTCATTGAAATAAACTTAAATTTTCCCGCTTCTTCGTAGAAAGGGCAGAACAACGCCTGGCGAGTCAGCTAGTTCTGGTATAAAATTTAAGATCATTTGCAATGACCTCTAGTTTGGGGAATTGTTGCTTCAAAGCCGTCTACAATTTTGTCGTTCATAGCGAGGTTAAATTCAGATTGTGTTGCCAAATTGTAAGAACAACGTCGCATTAACTTGAAGGTATTAAAACATGAGAATGGGAGTTGGAATGTGAAGATAGAAATCATCTTAGTGGATGATGCTAGTTTTCCATAAAACTTCTCTATTTTGGTTTCAAGGAACTTCGTATATGGTGAATATTCTCATTTCTTTTGAAATGCTTTGAAATTAATAGGGGGTTGCTAAAAAAAACAAAAAACACATTTTTTGGAGAGTTATTGTAACTTTATGTAAGAATTGAGCTTTGAGATCCTCAACAGTGTATATGCTTCTTACTTTCTAGGGACTTAATATTTTGTAAAATTTAGCACGCCAAAAATACACCCCTCAAAAAATTTGCTCGTAAATCTATTCTAGCATCGGAACGTAAATGGTTTCCTAGCTCAATGGTTTTTCGAAATCTGAGCTGGTGTAGTTGGTTAAAATAAAATCAGTATCAATATTGGCTTATTATTGGTTATAGTTGCCGACCGTTGATTTTGCATCTAGACGCAGAAACTGGAATGGTACTCCACTGATCCAACTTCAGCTCCTCTTTTCTGGATAGAAAATATTGCTTTATAGCTAAACGTTATAAGCTATAATTACCATCTAAAGTTTCAACTCACATAGAAAATCGATCTGTGAACCAACTCAAGGTTTTGTTAGTCTGTCAAATATTGTTGCACAATCTGTCAGTCAAAAACAACCATTTTGAAGCATCAATTATTTTCAAGTCTTTTTAAGAGTTTTTAAGTAATTTCAAGTATCTGCAGTAAAAATTACTAAATTGAGATTTATTAATTACATTCAAATTAAAGTGCTTTAAAACTAAATATTGCTTTTATACAGCTTAGACTATTATTTAAAAGTATTTTTAAGGATTTTTAATTACTTTTAACTAATATCAAGTATTTTTAATAAAACTATTATTTTGAAGTATTATTAATGATTTTTAAGTATTTCCAACTATTTTCAAGTATTTTCAATTAATTTGAATTGTTTTTTTTTTTAGAATTATGAAGTATTTTTAAGTGTTTTCAAGTATTTGCAATTACTATCAAATACTTTCAAGAATTTTAAACATTTTTTAAGTATTCTCAACTTTTTATTTTTTCAAGTACTCTCAAGTATTTTTAAATAAATTTAAGTACTTTGAAGTATATTAAAATAATTCTAAGTCTTTCAAGATTTTTTAAGTGTTTCGAAGTATTTTCAAGTGTTTTAAAGCATTTTCATGTATCTTCAAGTAATATTAATTACTTCCAAATATTTTCATCGACTTTAAAATATTTGAGAAATACTGATTTTTGGATATTTCCAAGTATCCAAAGTATCCATAGTACTTATAATTTATTTTATTACGTACTCTGGTACTGGTACTTGCATTTCAGACTTTATAACTCTGGCTGCTTCATGCAAATTCATAATATTTGACTTTTTAATGGTATTTGAAATATTAATATTTCCAACTTGTCAAAACTCTTACACACATTTGAAGATAACTCCAAAAATTTGTTTCCACTCTATAAATCATTATTTGCATACTTTTATGGATCAACTCATATGTATCTCTATGTACATACTATCATTTTTATCTTATCTCAGAAAATGCTTTTCAAATATGTATGCGCGTACAAACAAAAAGCTCAAAAACAGTAAAGCACTACAAAGCAAATCACATCACATATGTCAAAAAACTTACCGCCAACTGTCATATTTGCTGTTTTATCGATCAATTTAAATTCGGGCGCATCACCGGAAACCTCACAACGATATGAGCCTGACGAATGAACATTTAGTTTTTCCAATTCGACATTGCAGATGAATTGATTGCAATGCGATGAACCTTCGGCAATGGTGACACCTTTCACGGGAAACCAATTTGTAGTCGGTGGGGTGAGGGGTGAGTATCTGTGTGTAATAGAGAGAGAGAGAGAGAAAAAAGAAGCAATACATAAATAGAGATGACATTTTAAAATTCCAAATTTTGGAAATCATTGTTTGAATGTATGTAGGTATATATGCGAGTGTATAAAATATAAATGAAAGAAAATTTAGGTTAAACAAAAAATAGAAAATAAAGTTTATTTTGAAATCAGAAAATGCAGAAAATTAGTTTTTTGCAATATCAAAAATCTTTGAATTAGTAAAATTGATTAGTTTTGTAAATTTAATTGCCAACTAAACATAATCAAATATATTTTTTTTTTTTTAGTTGAAATGAGCAAATTTAATTTTTCGTAATACCGAAACACTTTGAAATGGTAAAAATTTACCAATTTAAATATAACGATTTAATTTTTTGCAAGGAGAAGACATAAAAGTTAAAAAGCTTGAAGACCTTACAAATTTAGTATTTAAAATAAATTTTTTCAATTTATATGGTACCTAAAAATATGCAAAAATTTCAAATTTTCTATAAGTAAAAAAATCGAAATGTAAAAGTAGAAAATCCTGAAGTTGGCAATGATGAAAATTTATTTTTTCACTATTTCAAAAGTTTTAAATAGTAGATAGATAAAATTTAACAGTTTTCCCACATTTTTTTAAGCCTAAGAATATGCAAATATTTTTAAATTTTCACACGTTTTACACTTAAAAAAAAAACAAGAAATAAATGCAAATTAAGCTTCACAAATCTAAAAAAGAAAAAAAAAACAAAAACACCAAAAATTTATTTAGCAACAATTTCATACATACATACATATATATAAATATTTATGTATTCGTAGTGTAGAAATGTAGGAATATTTTTTGTATTCATATAAATGCGGCATTTTAGTATTTTAAATCGCCCACAGCTTTACAGCGAGACAAAATCATTTTAAATCCCTTTAGGCCAACACCACATGCCAGTTACATACATTCTCTGAATCCAGCGTATTGTCCGCACAAAAATACAAAACAAAAAAGTACACTCACACATATATACAAAAAAAAAAAAGAAAAAAAAAAAAAGTTAAACAAAAAAATAGACCGCAATCACAAAGCATTTTTCACAACTGCTTTATTAGGCAGCATCAGAAGAGGCAGCAGCAGGAGCAGCAGCACCATCAACAACAGCAACAAAAGCTAAAAAAAAGCAACAGTCTGTGTAGCACTAGAGATACTGTCGCATTTTGGCTTTCAACAATCACCCGCATTCTCTACCTCAGCTCATGGTTTTTGTTAATTCGCTGCAATTTTAATTCTTTTTGTGTTATTTTTGCAATTTTTAGCTTTATTGTTTGTTCTATTGTATTCTTTCTGTTTCTCTCTTTTTCTCTGTATGTATGCGCGTACATATTTCTATTCAGATTTGGTTGTTTGTTTCGAATATTTGTGGTAAAATGAAATTCGAAGCTCTTTTTTATTAAAAAAAAAAGCCGAGTACGACTGGCCACAAACGCAGACACACAAAGATATACTCCAAATGTAGGGTTAAAATATTTTAATTGAAATTGATTTTTGGTTTATTTTTGTTTTTTCTTTTTAATATTATGATATTTTTCTCACCAAGAGTAAAAATACTGTCAATGCCTCAGTTTGATTGTGGTGTGAGAGAGAGTGAGCACGAATGCTCATGGGAGACACGCTAAAAAAAAAGATTTGCTCGAAACTACTATTTTACAAAAAGCAATTAATTGTTGTAATCAATTGTGGAGTTGTTTTATATAAAATGTAAAAAATTTTCCATTCGTAAGTGGTTGCAATTACCAAAATACTCACACACATGCAGTCGCTGACGTATGCTATGTGACATAAGGAGTGAGATTGAAAAAATCTTAACACACGTTTTACCTATTAATTTTTTCGGGTGTAAAATTTAAAAATTTCTTTGATCTAGTTATCTTTGAAAAATATTTCAGTTGTTATTTTTAATGACAAACATGTTGATTTATTGTGAGTTTGATCAAAATCAGTGAAGAAAAAGAAGTACGTCTTAAAATTATTAAACATTTTCAAAAAATCCAAATTGGTCCTACAAAAAATTGGCCAACGAATTGAAGGTCTGTCGTCAAAATGTTTCCAATGTTATTAAACAGTTTCAGGAGAACTTGACTATCGATAGGAAACCTGGTTCGGGAAGAAAACAAGGACCACATAATATTGGGAAAGCCAAGAAAATAGAAAGCATATTGAAAAGATCTCCAAACACATCTGGTAGAAAAGCTGCCCGGTTAGCCCAGTGCTCTGACTATTTGGTGCGAAAAGTTAAAGCCAATGCAGGTTTGAAAACATACAAAGTCCAAAAAGTTCCCGACAGGAATGCTGCAAAAAATTTAGACGCCAAAAGTAGGGCTCGGAAATTAAAATTGAATTTCACACAAAAATATTCATGTTGTAAAGTGGACGACGAAACGAATGCACAGGCAGATTTTACGCAGCTTTCGGGTCAAAATTTTTATGTTGCTGATGCTCGAGAAAATGTCGAAGAACAATTTAGAATCCAAAAGCAGACAAAATTTCCTAAAAAATTCCTGGTATGGCAAGCTATAAGCAGTTGCGGCAAATATACATCAAAGAATGTTTGAAAAAAAAAACTTCTTCCTTTCATAAGAGAGCACAATGTGTCCACATATTTTTGGCCCGATTTGGCATCATGTCACTACGGCAAGAAAGCTCTGGAGTGGTACCAAAGTAATAACATAGTTTTTGTACCAAGAGAGGCCAATCCTCCAAATTGTCCAGAGCTAAGACCAGTGGAGAGATATTGGGCTCTTGTGAAAAGAAACTTAAAGAGTACAAAAATGTTGTCCCAAAATATCGCAGATTTTAAAAGGAGATGGGCAATCTGTTCCAAAAAGGTTTCTGAAACTATTATCAAATCTCTAATGGAAGGCTTACCAAAAAAGGTCCACGAGTTCATATATAGTGGTTAGAACTATAAAAGTTATATTTTTCTGTAATTTGTAAAATATTATCAATTAAATAAAAAAAAAAAAATCAAAACTCTAAGATCAACCGTTTAAAAATTATTGAATTTTATATATGTTAAGATTTTTTCGATCTCACTCCTTAGATATAAAATTACATTTCAAATTAAAACTTAATAAGAGAAATTCATAAGCTAATTTTTGGTAATATTGGCAGCTTTCTTGTGTTTTTTTTATTGAGTTGAGTGTAATATAAAGAGAGAGAGAGAGTGAGAGAGTGAGGGAAAGATTGTATATTCCATTATATGCGGTGCATGAATTTCCATAAAGCTTCGATTACTAATAATAAAACACTATGAGTAAAAAAGGGAAACAATGACATAAACGCCAGGCACTGTTCTGAGACAGATTTATTCAAAAATTAAAAGAACTTATGGCTGGTTTTCACTATGTCATATTCTATGTCAAAGAAAGAGAAACAAAGAATTTCACACCGTTTGCTTCAGAAATCCCAAGTTCGTAAGCAAAAGTCTTATTTTAAAATTAAAAATCCTAGTTAAGTTAAATTATAGAACACACAGTTTAAAAAAAAAAAAATGTATTTCAACTTTTCTTAACCATTTTTATACAACGTACTCTCAAAAAGACTTTACGAAAGAAATTACAGTAATTGCCTAGCAGATATTAATTGGATGGCAACTTGATGTAATCCGAATCTCTTTTCAAACTTCTCACTTGTTTTTCTTTCATCATTTCTGCTATGGGTTTAATCTGCTGGATAAGATGTAAAGAAGTTAACGAAAGGTGACTGTGGATTGACTGGTATGTATGGCAGAACTACTAACTGCTGTCCTTCATCTACGTCCAGCAAGCATTAGATCATTGCAAAAACAACAACACAGATTTATTGTAGGCAACCTTAAAAACCCTGCAAAGCTTCCAACACAGCCTGAACGCAAACATCTCCCAGCTAAAAGCCACTTTTACCTGGCCTCAGTTAGCAGACGCTTGCAAGTGTACTGCCACAGTGACAATAGGCACTCCTCGTAAAAAAAGAAGCCGCCAACAATAAAATGCAAAACAAAGTAAAAAAAAAGCGTAAAGAGGGACAAGATCAATTTCACAAACAATATTGCACGTTAAGCTGAGAAAGCAGCATATCAGAATGATCTAAGAGGAGTGTACACAGCGATCGAAAATCTAACCAACACCAAGCACAACATACCTCCATTAAAAGATGGAAATACCGATGTCTTATCGACAGACAAGTTACAGCTCAGGCAGTGGAAGCTTTTCTTTTTTTTTTTTTGAAGATACCAGTACAGAAGAACAGATTTCTAAAGAAACAACCACGATGGCACATAGACGTCAGAATTCCAATCGGCGTATTTCCACCTAACCATCAATGGCCGAAGAAATCAAATCTGCCATCAGCAGACTCAAAAACAACAAATTAGCGGGATTGGACGGTATCCCTGCTGAATTTCTCATATATGGTATTGACGTACTACCGCAACTACTGCAGCGGTTACTGATGGAAATGTGGACAGCAAACAAAATCCCTGCTGAATGGAAAGAAAGTTGTGATTATAATGATTTCCAAAAAGGGTGACTTAAGCCAATGCCGGAATTGTAGAGGCTTAACTCATAACACAATAGAAAAGCTACTCGCTCTCATAATCTTGGAGCGCATCTCCCCTTTCTTCAACAGCCAACTAAGAACGGGTTCAGACCGCAACGCTCATATGTCAATCCTACAAACACGCTACGCATCATCATTGAACAGTCTACTGAATGGTGTTCATCATTATTTTTGCTGTTTATTGACTTTGAATGCACCTTCGACAAAATTAATAGAATTGCAAACTAGACTACCTTAAGGGCCTATGGAGTGCCTGACAAGATAGTTCAAGTTCAGCTTATTCAAGAGCTATATCGAAATCCGCGAAACACTTGGACAAGGACCGTGCATGCAAAATCTGCGGCTTTAGTCTCATGGCAAGAAATTCGACGACTAGCGCAGGACAGAAGACAGTGGAGAAGACTTGTTGCCGTCCTATGCTCCAATTAGGAGCGGTTTATTTATATATTAATTGTATATTAAGTATTTTTATAACAAGTGTTACAAATATGTATATATGCCAAGGAAATAATAATGCCAGAATGCAATCAGGCTTAAAAATTCTATGTTGAGTCTGTGCAACTCCTCCGTCCAACAAGCTGCTGAGCCAATCACTGTGTCACCACAAAGTTGGACTTCATCAGTTCAGACTCAATTTATTTTTTTTTTAACCGTTTCTGTTTCTTTCCCTTCTCTTTCTTAACGCACATCCATTTTTTTTACATGCTAATTTTTATTCTCGTTTTCTACATTTGGTTCTCTCTATATTTTTTTCGCTGTCTTAATTTAATATTCCCATTTTTGGCACTATGATTTTTCAAATCGTTTTATCCTTCCCCATCAGCGATGCCAACTTACGGGGAATTCCCCGATTTGCGGGGAATTTTACTTAGTATGGGGAATCGGGGAATGAACTGTTTTTTTGCGGGGAATTTGAAACCGTCCAGCTTTTAGTTGATAAAGTCTGTAGAATACTTTTTGTCAAATTTTATGTAATGTAAATCGTTTAACTTTTGCAATACTTCATATTTTGGGTCTTATAATCTTCATCTCTTCTTAAGAGGGCCCTGCACTTTCTTGGTTTGGAGAAATCGATTTTGAAAGTATTATATTTCAAAAGTATTTTTGTAAAAATTTCAGAGAGAAACTCGAAGTGCTTTCGTAGATATAGATGATTATAGCGGCGAGTGTCAGTCAGGCCAAAACAGTCGCGCAGCGCCTTCATCCAACACCTCCTGATTAATAACTCCGGACTGCGATTGCATCGGTCACCGATCTGTGCGTTATGCAGATGCGACTCTCGATAGCCAATACTTTGAACTCGTTCTTCTCAAAACAGAGTTTTTGCCATTGTCACATACGTTCGGTAAAATTTAAATATGTTTTTCTATACAACAATGGCCCCAGGATATAACAGAAAAAAAAGTTTGGTCAATTTTTCCTCAATTTGCAACGTTGTACTTTCGAAAAAAGTACAATTTTTGAAAACCCAGAATATCTTCGATACACACCCAAATAGATGTTTCTCTGTGCCACAGACTCATGAGAAAGACACAGGCCACGCCGTCGACAACCAAATTCTAGGATGCAACGAACCATAGAAGATATTCTTTCGACACACATCGAAATAAATGTTCCCCTGTGCCACGCACTAGAAGGAACGAAGAGGCCATGCCGTCGACATCCAAATTGTAGAGTGCAACTTAAAAAAAAAAAAAAAAAAAAAAAAAATTACAAATCTTTTTTGTGAAACACTACCAACCAAAAAAAAAAAAAAAATCGAAAAATTAAATTCTTTTTTGTGAAACACTACCAACCAAAAAAAAAAAAAAATAGAAAAAATTAATTTTTTTTTGTGAAATACTAGCAACCAAAAAAAAAAAATAATATAAAATTTCATTTTTTTTTGTGAAACATTACGAACAAAAGGAAAAATAAAAAAATTTTTCTAGAGCTTCGTTACGGCTGTCCGCCGAAATTCGCGTTGTTGAAAGGCGGTAGAATTTATATATTTTGGTCAAACAGCCTTGTTTTGGATCCATGTAATTAATCACCTTATGCATTTGGAAATTTTTATGGAACACGTTTTTTATTTATTCTTTCGAAAAATGAAAAAAAAATCTCAAAAATTCAAAATGTGACCATTTTTTTTTCAAAATCGAAAACAGTTTTGACTTTTATTTCAAAATTCGGGTCAAAAGAATTCCGAAGTCAGAAAGTACCTTACTATTAACCGACCAGTTCTGGAGCGCATTAAAATAACATTAACCTTGATCAATTCTAACCGTGTGTCGCTGTTATAATATAAAATTATACCGGTGCGGGGAATTTGATTGAAAATCGGGGAATTTCTCGAGGGCTATCGGGGAGACAGAAAATTGAGTTGGCATCCCTGTTCCCTATCGTTTTATTATTCTAAAGCATTCACTAATGTGTTCTCTATTTATCTTTTTCTCTTCCCTTGTTAAGAATAAACATATACTCTTTACATAACTCTCATTACCTGCCAATCTTTACCTCTCTTCCCTTCTTTCTTGCACCGCTCTTTTAATAACTCTCTCTCCTTCTGCACTCCCTTCTCTGCAACAGTGTTCTGTTTCTGTGACTTTTCCTTTACTTTTCCCTTTCTTCACCCTCTCTTTTCCTCTCTTAGCTCTTTTTCATGAGTGACTTCAGCTGTCAGTGTTTACTTCAAACCCCTGACACAACTAGTAAAAAAAAAATAAACAAGCAAAAAAACCAAGCTCATGTAAATTTTTAATACTCTTCTAAAGTTTCACAGGTCACTACATACTTTTCCCAAATACAATAAAAAATAAATGCATTTGAGATATGTATCTATGCAAATATAAAAAACCCAAATTCAGTCGTATTAAAACTTAATACTGAAGGTATTTTGAAATGATAACTTAAAGCCAATACAATGTTTCAACTGACAGATAAAATACCGGAAAAAAATAGTAACTAGCAATAAAATAAATACCAAATGGAAAGTAAAAAAGATGTGGCAGGTATTTCATAAAAATTGTCTCCATAATAAATTCAACAATACGTACAAAAAATGAATGTTTCCAGCCGATTAAAACTGGCAAAATTTTCCAGCAATTAAACATGGCCAGAACGAATAATGCTTCGTTGCACACACACACACATACACACACATACTTGTATAGGTATGCATTTGAGTATGCAATAAACACAGTGTTGCTGTTGCAATTTCATACCCACTCACACAAAATGTAATAACAGCAGCGACGACGACGACGACGTCAACGACGGCGACAGTCGTGACTCGTAAAAAACCATTTCAATTAAGAATTTAAATTAGTTGCGACACTTTTAGCAAAATGCGTCAATTTCACTTTTTTTGTTCAAATTGTTGCAAACAACTGCGACTAGTGGCGAGAAAGAAGGGGAGCCGACGGACAGCCAAATTGACGAAATGAATAGAGTGTCGAATGGGCAGTCAAATGTAGCAGTTGTTGAAATGCAAAAAGTAAAACAATGTTGTATTTTATGACATTTTCAATTTGTGTATCACAAAAAGGTATGGAATTTTTCTTTTCGTTTTTTTTTTTTAAATAAATTATTTAACTCTTTGCTTGTTTTTATGAGCATCACAATCATAGTCACAATCAGCGTCATCGCCAACAACGCTATTCGTTGAATGAGTAGTGTGCTTTATAGCATCAACAGTTGCGCTCAAAGTACAAGAAGAATCGTAAAATTTTTTTATAAAATATTGAAGGGAAATAAAAATAAAACAAACGAAAAACTAAAACTTACCTGAAAAACTCTAGCCCATCTTTATACCATTTCACAGAATTTAGAGTACGATTTCCCATTTCATAGCTGCAAAAAAGTTTGGCTTTTTGTGCGGCATCAATTATGCGCGGGACGGAGAGATTCGAGAGGTAGAGCGCCTGATTTAAATGAATATCTGCAAAAGAAGCAAAATAAAAAATTAGTGGAAAATTAATATACAATTCCATGTCTACTTAAAGTTTGTTAAAGATTTAATGTTAATGGAAATTAACACACATGCACACACACACAAACGTTTCTCTCTCACTGACTTACACACTCACCCACTCACTCATTCTCATTCACTTCACTATCAATAAATCACAATTCTTGCTATTTTATATACTACTCGGAATGTAATAAAAACATGGAAAAAAGCACAGAAAACACAAAATTAATTCACTTAACTTTCAGACTAATAAAAATTCCACAAAATGTGCAAAAAAGTAGAAAAAATTGTACGTTTATTACCCTCATTTTAACTGTGTGCTTTCTCTCTCTCTCTCTCTTCTCTTCTTTTCTTCAGCTGGCTTGTATGTATGTGAGGCCACCGGCAAAATAATTAGCAACAAGCGGAAACGGAAGCAACAGTTCGCTACTGCTACTGCTTCATATACCCGCTATATTTTTAGTTTTATTTCTATGGTTAGGGCAAGCGTGTAGAGTTGTAAATAAATTGCGAAATGTTTGCTGAATGTGAAACAACTAATTACAAAAACAACAACAACAATAACAATAATATACATATAAACAAATGAACAACAGCAAACAAATATGAACTGTACGAAACAAGCAAACAACAACAGTAGCAGCAGCCACAAACTGTAGCTTATGTTGCGCATAAATTTGTTAAATATTTCAAACAAACCTAATACACACACACACACACATATATACATGTGAGTACATACATAGGTAAAATTCGCATTAATTTGAAAGTATAGTAGCTATTCTATATTCCGTATATAAATTTAGTTATCAAACCGAAAAAAAATTCTGAACTAAGTATACAAGGATTTAAATTTTGTTTGTTGACCTGTGATCTGGGGGTTAAAATAATAAACTACAGGTCAAGCAACTTCGTAAGTGAAGAAGTTTGACTGAAAAAGTGGCCAGCTGGCTGCTGGAAGCTATCAATAGAAGTATACCCCTCTGGTCTGGAACTGTTTCATGGTTTCTGGTCAAACAAAAGTATACATTGTAAAAAATCTTGCAGTTTTAGTTGAAAATTTCAATTTGAATAATCAGGAAGCGGAAAAAAAGGTAAAATAAAATTTAAAATCTATAGTATTCAACGATTTTTCAAATGTGTTTTGTATTTCTATTTTTTCCTTTCTCATAAGAAACATAGATTGAAATATGAAAATCAATGAATTGAAATATTAAAACCAGCGCTAACTATAGATGAGAAATTTTATTTTGCCTCATCTACGCTCCCTGTTAATAATAATGTGCGACAATTTCGCACCTTACATAGCAAATGACCAATGAATAACCCTTTAAGGCTAATTTTAGGTTGATGATTTCGCCCCTGCAATCAGATTTCCCCTAACATACCATGGATTTTAACTTTGGCATATTCACTCCTAAGACAAAGTTGTTGTTGTACAAGAACTAGAGACAAAAAGGTATACAAACTGTGACGAAACTGGGTAAACGGTCTCGAAACCTATCACAAAATCTTCGAGAAATTTGGAGTCACTCAAGGTGAAAACCACCTGAATCCAAGTTTTGTTTTTAAAGAAATTTATCACTGAAAGACCAACGTTTTTTTGTTTAGTCTAATAATCTCTTTATGCTGGACGAACCAATCATAGAAATTAGTTATGCTATAAATTCGATGGTCCTGAAATAAATTTGTTCTAAAAATTGCCGATAGAGGGCTTTTTCTTTTGAAAAAATATTGAATTTTTTTTAACCAATTATAAAAATGTGAGAAAATGATGCAGAGAAAGAGGTGGTGAAAGAAAAGGCTATTCGAGTGGAAGGGAAGGAAAGAGAAGAGGAAACGAAAAAGAGTGGGGAGCTCCAGAGCTAGAAATTTTGCAAAGCTATGATTTATACTAGAGTTGTAATACTGATCACTAGAGGGCATTACTCATATATCTGTGGTCGAAATCAATAAAAACTTTAAGACAGAATTGAGTTATAAATGCTATCGTGTTCTTCTTATTCCAATGCACATGCACGTGAAATTCCCGAAACTCTTTGTTTTTTAAAACAAATGTTAGAAAAAAAAAGTATTTGCTTACATAGAGTGGCAACCAATCACATTAACTTCAAAACGTGTTTACTCAAAATGAGTTTTCCAGATTTTAGCGTTTACTTCTTTTGACCACAGATATGTTAAGGGAATATTGATATTATTTTATCTTTGCTTTTAATTGAATACTGAAACATTAGTTTTCTAAAGTCACTACAGCTAGAAATGGAAAGAAAAAGAGGGGAAGCTGGGTAAGTAGAAAGAGAAGTGCAAACCTTGAAAATGGCTTGGTGCACTGGAGCCGAATAGACCATCCTGGTCCCTTATAGTTACTTTCACTATCATAAAGCTCAGATCGCTGAACCATCCCACCTTCAGACAAATCTCACCAGGTCCAGCCGTGGTATGTCCGCAACGTCTTCCAGGTTAGCGAAAAGTCTGATTCCCATATAACACAAGGGTCTATTCAGTAGGCCTAGATAATGGTCGCGAGAGAGGGGAAAGGAGAAAAAATGATTGAGGGAGTGGGCGAGAGAGCAAATAAAGATAGAGAGTTGAGATAAAGAGGTGGGAAGCTACGGAAGTGAGAGAGGTGGTGAAGAATAGTATAGACATAGAGAGGAGGTGGCAAATAGGTAAGGAGGACATAAAATGGAAAGAAAGGAAGAAAAGGGGATGTCGAGAAAAAAGGGGGAAGAAGAAGAAAGGAAAAAGAGAGAGAAAAAATATTATGAGAGAGAGAGAGAAAGGGAAATAAATTGAGGTAGTGAAGGGAACAAGAAAGCAAAAAAGAATAAGAAGAGTAGAAAAAGGGAGAAGAGACTGACTGCGAGATTGAGGAGAAAGGAAGGGGAAGGCGGAAAAAAGAAAGAGATTAAAAAAGGGAAGGGTAAGATAATGAAGTAAAGAAGAAAAAAGAGAATGGTGGAAGGAAAAAAAGTGAGATGAAAAAGAGAGGAAAGCAACGGAAGGAAAGAGAAAGGGGAAGGAAAGGAAAAGTTAGTGAAAAGGGAAGTTAAAGTGGGTGGCTTGGTGTAATGGGTAAAAAAAAAAAAAATATTTTTTGTTTACTAATGCTTGGTTTTCACTATGTCATTTTCCCTGTCAAAGAGAGAGAAAAAGAGAATTTCCTATATGATATTTGCGATATGCTGTAAAAATTTGATTGAATATGACATGAAAATCAGGGATTAAGGCTCTGGCACATAGAGTCCGTTGTGTACGTGAGAGCGAAGTATACAACTGACACGAAGTAAGCGAAGGATAGAGGTGACACAAAGCATACGTTGCCAACGGATACACAGTCATACATATCATACACAAAATAAATCAGCTGATAGCTGCAGCACTCTCAACTCCCTTTCAACGTACGGCAAAGTTGGGAGTTGCCCAACTTCTTGCGTTACTTCAACGTATATGTTGTGTATGGACCAAACCACATATGATTTCATATATTTTATAGTAGTTGTCAGTTGTATACTTCGCTCTCACGTACACAAAGGACGTGAGAGCCTTGAGATCGCTTCTAAAACGCTTCCAGAATATGTGCGGGGATTAATATAGATTCATAGTCAATTGGAAGTAGATGTAGAACTTGCCAGGCGGTGATGCAGCGGTCAGGCATACATGAACTTTTAAACGACTTTTCTCAGAACTAGGTTTTTTTTGAAACTGGTCCCATAACTCAAAAAATTCTTGATGTATTAATAAGAATTTTTTTTTATTAAAAGTTAATAGAATTACCTTGAATTACCTAAACTTAGCACTCAAAACATTAGCCCTGTTCACGCTTTAGAGTAAAGTGCTGGTTAACAGAATAACAGGTTAAAAGTGTAACACAAAATTACTTTACAATAACAAAGTACACAGCATTTGCTTTTACCCACACTTTACACTTTTACTCTGGTTTGACCCTTGAGCAAAATATTAGTTACTCTGTCACTCTTAGTGAGAGAGAAAATTAGTGTTGCGTACTTCTTGATTTGTACGACAACAAAAAATAAAAAACAAAAGTTAAGTTGCTAGCGCAAACAATTGGCAACATTGATCGCAGACAGTTCACTATATCAGTTTTAGATGCGTTCACGCTCCAGGGTAAAACATTACTTTTTTACTCTGTTACTCAGCATTTTACTTTAAAGAGTGAATAGGGCTTTTATTTAAAAAAGTTAGAAGAAAAAAAAAAAGTTTAAAATTTATGCTAAATTTTTTTCAAATCGTAAATTTGTAAATTTTTTATGATAAAAAAATTCATTTTTTAGGTATACCTACAAACTGCAATCATATACTTTTAAAAAATGTATATATATATATATGTATATATATTTTCATACAACTTGAAGAGGCGCTTGAGTGCAATCTTCGGTGGTACCTTCACATTAATTGCTATAACTTGCTAAATTTTTTATACAATTGCATTAAAAATTAATTTAAACTCTTGAATATGTTAGCAATGTACACTGTAAATTGCAAAAATAAGTAGTGAATAGTTTTGAAAATACAAAATCTGCAAAGAGTATGTGTCTTTGCATTGCCAGAGCCTCCTATCCTTATCCTATGATTAAAGGGTGGTACAACGATTTATTTATTTAAAAAATCTTTCATAAATTTATAAATACGTGCGTTTCAATTTTCTATGTTATCACTATTTCTCTTCCATTCCTCACTAGATGAACATTTTTTTCACTTTTTCTCTTTTGCTCTTTTTTTTTTTTTAATTTCCACCCTGTGTAACGAGAGATTTTTGGATGAAATTCCTGAATTAGAAGTTATGACTGCTAAACTCATTTCAGGATTAATTTTCTATATACTTAAAATCTACTCCAGACCAACAAATGCCTAAATTGGTTGTGATTTTCGTATCACGGCTAAATTCAGAGACCCAAAATGCCCATACACTACAGCATCAGTTTCGTGTCGTCTGCGTGGCACTTTAATAAATTTGTTTTCAAATTGATCAATATTAAATTTTCTGATCAAACCATTTTTAAGTGGCATCAAAAAGGAATGAAGTTTTTGCTTCAGCTAAAGCTGAGTGGAACTATTGTCTAGTCTAATGAGAAATTCTAAAAATAATAAATGATTTCAGACTTGGAAAGCAATACATTTGCCAGACATTTTTATACTTCATTTTATCTCATCAATTTCATTCTCTGCTAAAATCTAATTTTTCCTTGAAACGGAATAATTTTTTTTAACTAATTATAAAATATTTTGAAAAATAAATTAAATTTTATCATGCTCTCAATATTTGAAGCTGTTGCTTTCAATTAAATTTCTTAAATAGCAATCTATTGAGGAATATATCTATTAACATGTTCATTTATTTATAGATTAGTTACAACATATTTTATGATATCATCCTCGTACATATATACACACATACAAATAAACATTAATCTTTCTTCCAAGAAAATCCTATTAACCAAAAAGTGCTTTATTATGAATAAAATTGGGATTATGCGCAGCAATTAACGCTTTCATTATAAGGCCAACAACAAGCCAGCAAGTGAGCAAGCACATATATATATATGCTTATGCCAACACTATACATGCATATGTGTAGACAAACACAAACAAACACAAGCACACACATACACACACACATACAAACATAAAACTGTGTGAACATTAAGAAATTAAAAGGACTTATGTTATCAGATGGTGAATATGTAGTTTTTGTTGTTGCTCCTTTTTCATCTCTTTTTTCCATTTTTTGTTTGGCTTTTTTTTTTTGGTACACAACATCAGCGCGCAATCAACACACTCTAAGCTGGAATTAGCTTTAACCATAAAAAGGCATAATAACAAAAATAACATAGCAGGAACAGCATGAGCGCCAAGCTAACCACTTTCACAATGAAACATCATTTTTGTGGGCGGTCATTTTTTGAGATAGTGTTGCCAACGCGTGTGCTTATCTATTTACATTATATGTATGTGTATGTGTGACTCAGTGCGTTTCTATATACATATATTCTACATATGCCTGTGTTTGGTTTTGGTAATGAATTCGTAAATTTGCTGACTTATTGTCGGACAGTTAATATCATTCATTCATGTATGTCAGCACATATGACAAGTTAAAGCGTACGAGGGGCAAAAGAAAATTGCGGAAAAGTAGAGAAAATTCGTTCATTGATGTGTTGACGTGAAAAGCCCAAGAAAGTAGAAAAAACCAGCAAGATTTAATGTGCCGAAACAATGACGAATTAGTGACGAGACAGAATTTTCTGAAGCGAAAAATAATGAGGCATATCTTCAAGGCACATTACAAACTAACCGAATGCCTAAATGTATACACGCATACAGTGGTGGATCTAGGATTTGGGTTTATGGGGGATGAATTTTACTAAATTAAGGGAAAGCCTTAAAATTTGAGTATGTTTTGGAATGCAATCATTTTAAAGAATAATAAAAATCTTGAAAATGCTTTCAAACATTAGAGAACTTATAAACTTATTTTACTTTGAATTGGTTTCTGTCTGAATAACTCAGGCAAAAGAAAAACAAATCATAGCTCAGAATATAAACCAGATCGAAATTTAGATTCAAAATCAGTCAAAAAATTCAGACCAAAACTCAGATCAAATTCAGGTCAAAATTTAGATAAAAAAACAGACAAGAACTTAGTTCAAAAGAAGACTTAAAACGAGGGAAAAATTCACGTAAAAGGTCGTACTAAAACTCAAGGTAAAAGCAGACAAAAATCCTACTAAAACTCGGAACAAAAGTAGATCCAAAATCAGACCGAAATAAAGATCAAAACTACGTCGTAATCCAAACCAAAAGCAAAACTAAACTCTAACCATATGCCGTTCAAAATTCAGGTACAAAACCAAAGCACAACTCAGTTCGAAGGGGGACTAAATATCAGATCAGAAATTAGTACAAAATCCAAATCGAAATTGCCTAAAATTCACACCAAAACTTAGACTAAATAAGGTTAAAATTCAGACCGAAAAGCAAACAAAAACTCAGTTTAAAAGGAGACTAAAATTCAGGATAAAACTCAGACCAAAAGGAGACCAAAAATCTTTCTAAGTCTTTGACTAAAATTAGACCAAAAATCTAAGAAAAATCAGGCCGAGACAAAAATTAAAAGGAAACAAAATTCAGACCAAATTCCGTCTAAAATTTAGATAAAAAACCAAACGAAACTCAGTCCAAAAGCAGAATAGAAATCATGCCAAAATTTCGAATAAAGACCAGACCAAAACTCAGGTCAAAAAGTAGACTAGAATTCAGTCCAAATGCAAACGTCCGAAAGTCAAGCCAAAAACCAAACCAAATATAGACCAAAATTCAGCTCACAATTGATATCAAATTCAGATCAAAATTCAGACCAAAATTCAGCCCACAATTGATATCAAATTCAGATCAAGATTTTAGACCAAAACACAGACTTTAAATAAATCTAAAATCAGAGCGAAAATCATTATTCAGTTCTCCAAAAGTGGCATGTCTACAAACGCTTCCTGACTCCCCATCCCCTTTGTCCCCACCACTGCATACATACGTATTTATGTGTATATATTTGTGTATGAACTAGTAAATGAAGGTCTTTGCTAGCACAATTGTCCGCATCGTTGTCGTCGTCGTTTAGTAATTTAGTGTAATTTACTACAATTTGTTGATTGCTTTTTTTTTCGTTTGCCTCAACTTCTGGGATGGTTTTTTTTCTCCTGAAGCATAATAAGCGGTAGGTTTTTTATTTTTGCTTTTTTCTATATTTTTTCTAGTATTTTGTTTTTTTTTTTTTGCGTTGGAAATCGTTACTAATATTTAAGCTTGGTTTGTTCGTTTCAGCAGAGAAAGTGATTTCATGCCTGAAAGTATGCTAAGAATTTATCATTGTCGTTTCTATATTGACATGTTGCTCATTTTTTTTGTTGTTGCTGTTATTTCGTTTGATGTTGCTGTTTGTTGGTTTTGTATGTATGTTTTTGTATGGCAATCTACTACATCTATATATACATTTGTTGTTGTTGTTGTTGTTACTGCGTGTGAAAGTTTATTTTGTCTGTTCGAGTGTACATATGTTTGTTATACATTAATATTGTGATGCATAGAATACTTGCAGGCGCTATACATTTACATGCATGTATATGTGTGTGTATGTGTGCCATTATATTGAATGATTTTCCATCACAATATAGCACTCAATGTTTTTCTTTTTGTATTACCATTATTATAAACATAGTTGTTGTAATATATGTGGACATAGTGTGAGTGTTGATGTTACTGTTGTTGTTATTTACTGCTGATGATGTTGTACGTAGCTAAAAGCAAAAAAAAAAAAAAAATAGGTGTATGTATTTCAATTTTCCTTTATATCTCACTTGCATTTTGTTTTTGTTATACTTTCAATCTTGTTTGTCTTCCACACATCTACTGCCTTCTGTCATCTTGCTCTCTCTCCCTCTTTCCCTCTTTTGCATACAGATATACATATACATATGTAGATATTAATCACAATAGCAATACTTATACATATATACACATGAGAGTATACAAATACAAGTACACATGTGCACATATACACATTTCCCTTAGGAATACATCACTTGCGGTTGCCTGTTTGTATGCACACACTTAGGCACGAATGTATATGTGTGCGGGTGTGCTATATTTCTCTACTCTCTTTCTATTTTCTCTCCTACTTTCATTTTATTTCATGGTTAATATCTCAAGTGAAACTCTTCAAGTTAGCGTATATGTGCCAGGCAGAAACTTAAACAAAAACTTTAATGGAAACATAATTTTGTTTTTGCTTTTTCCTTTACTTTTCACTCACCCTTGGGTATATTTCTGTATGTATTCCAGAATATAGTTTCATAGTTTATTTTCTTTTTTTCTTTGCTGCTGCTTTTTTTCAATGTTTTTTTTTTTTGAATCTTTTTTGACAGCATTTTGTGTGCTGTTGTAGCAAGCAGGCTTGTAAAGCTTTCACTTGATTTGATGGATTGTTAAGAGTTTTCCTCTATTTTGTTTGCTTGCTTTTTTTATTTTTTGCTGTCTTTCGGGTTTTGTTTTTGCATCTTCATGTCTTAGTTTGTTGTTAGTTTTTTGTTTCGTATTTATATTTATTGGCTGGCGGAAATGTTGCGCGTTTTCATTTTTCGCTGTCATTTTGAATTATTAAATTGAAGGTTATTGTATGTTGCCTGGTTCTTTTGGGCTCTATATTCTTTTCATTAAAGTCTTTGTTAAATTAATGTAAGAGTAATTTCGTTGTTGGTTGGTATTATTGAAAACTTTGATTAGAAAACTTTTTAATTGTTTTTTTTTTATGGTATAGTAGTGCCTAGTTTTACTATAAAGAAAAACATTTCGGAAACAAGAAATTTTATTGTGAGTGAGAATGTTTTATACTTAAATCGTTTGATTCTCTTTTCCACCAGAATTCATTTTATTTGTTAGTAAAAAATGTTTCTTAATCCTCACCAACAGATTCTCATCATTTCCCATACTTTTGTTTTAAACCATTCTCCCCATTCTTTGCAAATAATTTTTCGATATCACTGGCAAAAGAAATAGGAGGAACCCAACCAATGGACACTCCCGTATAACAAACAGATCGATGAGTGATCAAAAAAATCGGAAATGCCGATTAAGTTGTAATGTAACTAATCATTTTGAGTATAGTTCGTCCTGCACAAGCAAAGCTTAATATATTAAAGTTACTTCTACTCAGCACATATTGAGATGTTAAAATACCTGTTAAAAACTCTATTAAAAACGTTATATTCAGCATTTTTCTTCTGCTTATTAATGCCGGTAGATTGATAAGTTTTAATCGATGTTCATATGGTGGAAGATTCAAAACGGGAAAAATTTGTTTTTGGGCCGACTTAATTTTATTTATGTTGTAATTATATGAAGGGCTCCAGACGGAAGATGCTTACTTTAGAATGAGTCTAACCAATGAATAGCGTTTTGTTGTGTATGAATCATTTAATTCTCTGGACCATCTTTTAATAAACCCAAGAGCACTTTTAGCTTTGTTCACACACGAGTTGATAAGCATATTAAAACTTAACTTGGAGTCCATGGTGATATCCAAATCAACAAACATCTCTTGTGTAGTAGGTCGCTTCCTCGCAAATTCCATAAATTCACATTTATCAAAATTAAGAAGCATTCAATTTTAATGGCCCAATCAAGAAAATTTTTAAGATCTTCTTGCAGAAGTTGTATTAGAGAATTATAAGATAAAAACGGCTTTATATCATCAGCATACAGAACAATTTTACAATTACGAATTATAGAAAGCAAATCATTAATAAACAGAAAAAATATTAAAGGTCCTAAATGGCTTCCTTGAGGAACCGGGGAAGTAACATCAATGCTTTTTGATAAGGCATTTCAGAAGAGAACCTTTTGTTTTCTATCCTTTCTAACCTTTTGACTCTATTCATCTTAAGGATTAAGTTCAACTTTTTAATTGGAAGAACATGATTAACTTTGTCAAATGCTTTTATAAAATTTGTAGATATATTCATCACACTTATGGTGAATTCTAAATGATACGTTGCTGTAGATCTTCCCTTTAGGAATGCCTGCTGTGATATGTTAATTAACGTTTCCACAGAGTGCATAATTTGGGTACAGTAGAATCCCAATTATCCCGAACAATTAAAACCATTCCGGATAATCTGAAATTGGGATAATCGATTTCAAAGTCAAATCAAAGAGGAACATGTCATTTGGACTACAAGATATTTATAAAAACATATGAGCAACAATGATGTATGATGGAAAATATTATGTAATTTAGATTTTCGGCTGGAAATACATATTTTCATTGCTGCCAAGTCCCTGATCCGCTTTAGCTGGTCTTACAAACCATTTTTATGCAACGTCTCGGGCTTCAATATGCCTAAGGGCATCATTATGCAGTAGAGGGTTATATATGGATAATCGGTATCCGGATAATCGGGACTCTACTGTACTAACAATTAACTCAAATAACTTAGGTTTTACATTTGATTTAGCAATATCTCTATAATTTAAAATATTTGATTTTGTACCACTTTTTGAAGAATTTTCACTACGCCTTTCGCCCTCCGTTCCTTCTCGTTTTCATATTTTTCCTATCTCTCTTCCATATGACTTCTCACTTCTTTTTTTATTACCCATCTATTCCCTCTCCCTTCCCTCTCCCTTCCCTCTCTCTTCCCTCTCTCTTCCCTCTCCCTTCCCTCTCCCTTGCCTCTCCCTTGCCTCTCCCTTCCCTCTCCCTTCCCTCTCCTTTCCCTCTTCTTTCCCTCTCTCTTCCCTCTCCCTTCCCTCTCCCTTTCCTCTCCCTTCCCTCTCCCTTTCCTCTCCCTTCCCTCTCCCTTCCCTCTCCCTTCCCTCTCCCTTCCCTCTCCCTTCCCTCTCCCTTCCCTCTCCCTTCCCTCTCCCTTCCCTCTCCCTTCCCTCTCCCTTCCCTCTCCCTTCCCTCTCCCTTCCCTCTCCCTTCCCTCTCCCTTCCCTCTCCCTTCCCTCTCCCTTCCCTCTCCCTTCCCTCTCCCTTCCCTCTCCCTTCTCTCTCCCTTCTCTCTCCCTTTCCCCTCCCTTTCCTCTCCCTTTTCTCTCCCTTCCCTCTTTCTTCCCTCTCCCCTCCTCTCTCTTCCCTCTAATTCCTTCTCTCTTCCCTCTTCTTTCCTCCTCCCTTCTCTCAACCTTTTTTCTTTCTTCCCTCTCCCTTCCCTATCCCTTTCGTCTCCCTCCCCCCCCCCCTTCCCTCTCCTTTCCCTCTCCTTTCCTTTCCTCTCCCTTTCTCCTTCTTTACCTCTCCCTTTCCTCTCCTTCCCTCTCCTCTCCTTCCCTTCCCTACCCTCTCCATTCCCTCTTCTTTCCTCCTCCCTTCTCTCCCCCTTCTCATCATCTTCCCCCTCCATTCCCTCTCTCTAGCCTGTATCATTGCTCTCCCTATCCTCTCATTTCCTCTGCCTGCCCTCTCCGTTCACTATTATTCGTCATTTGTCCTTCGTTTTCGTCATTTCCCGTTTTAATTCAAATAAAAGTGATAGTTCACAAAATGCTCTGAATTTATAATTAAATCAAACCCAGTTAAAATACGTTCTTATAATATGAGAAATTTTTTTGCAAATAGTATAACTTTATATCTTTTTTCGTTGTCTGCTTTAAAACATCAAATGCAAATGAGTCAAAGATTAAAGACTGTAATGCCTGTGCCAAGTGGAGCGAGAAGTATTTGGCACATAAAAGAAGATTCGGTATAAAACCCGACCAAACTAAGTTCATTTGTTGCTGCTGTTGTCCAAAACACATTAACACAAAACATTTATTAACCTTATCAATATTTATACGAGTAACTGATCTTAAAAACAATGCAGTTCACTTTTTATTACAGTTTTTACTACCTACTTCGGACACTCTCAGCTCCTGTTCGTCCAATTGAAACCATAAAAAAAAACAAAATATTTATTTATTTTAGGTTGCCTTGCTGATGTACTACTACTATTACTTCTACTACAGTTTTTTATATTGTACATAAACCTTTAAATTGTTACTTTACTACACACAATTTTTCACTTTTTCCACCATTAAACCATTTTGATAATAACTTTGTCGCAATTTTCAAGCAATGCAAACATACAAACATACACACACATATATAAAACAGAAAAGAAAATATAATATAAAATAGAAAAATTACAAAAATAATAGTAGTAATAGTAGTAGAGTTGTATGTAGTATTATTTAAGAGCAGTAAAAAAGAAATACAAAAATTAGGTAATACAAAAACTACAGAATTTCTAGAGGAACAAACGGATATGAATGGCTTGTTAAGCGATGGAGCATCGAGCTGAATGAGTACAGCAAACTATTAAGGATCCAACTACAACAACAACAACATCCATATAGTAATGCAGGAAGCTTCTTCTTTCTCATAGTTCTTCTCCACTTTACTTCACTCTCTTTCACTTCAGTCTCTCTCTCTCACTCTCGTTATAGTTATGTGTGTTTGTGGAGTACTTGATATTTCTGTTTTTTGCTTTTGTGTTGTATTTGCTTTACACTGCCAGCAGACCATTATCAGTTTGTAATGCCTGTAAAAGTGGTAGTAGGTGCGAGAGAAGAGAGACGAAGGCGATGAAGATGAAACTGGTGAGTTGGAAATTGATGTACTTATCTTTACTTTTCCAAAAAGTTTTTTACAACAACAACAACACAAAAGTCACAATGCGCCATTATGAATGAAAACGACAACGCTAACAACAACAACAACCACGACACAACGAGAAACTTGAGAGCTCCTCTAGCAATGATGCTTTAAAGTGGACATGTGTTTGTTTTTGTATGTGGACAGTAGTAAGAAAATGTATAGATAT
Organism: Toxonevra muliebris; assembly: GCA_963691655.1. NCBI lineage: Eukaryota > Metazoa > Arthropoda > Insecta > Diptera > Pallopteridae > Toxonevra > Toxonevra muliebris. Next base: position 17,523,459 of record OY829327.1, on the reverse strand, counting down.
GTGGGGGGTAGGATGCGAGAGTAGTAGAGCAAGAAAGCGTTAAAGGTAATCACATTGCACAGCAACGATTCTCATAGCATACAAATGCATATCTACAAGTATTTGTGGGAAGAGCATACTCGAAATTGTAACGGCAAAGTCTCAAGTGTGAAATAAATGTGAGACCTAAAGAGCAAAAACAAAATGAATGCATTGAAAATTAAACTAAAAATTGTGCAAAAAATATTATGTAGTATGTGGGAACTAACTATTTGATGTACGTTGAAAGTCTTAAAAAAAAAAAAGAATACTAGTTTAGTGGTAGTAGGTAGGTTGGTAGTTATTGTTTGAAATCAGTAGCTGTAAACAAATTTGTAGCTCCCCACAAGACAATAACAGCTGCCAGTGCATAAAGTATGCGCTAGCTATGTATGGGTTTCAATTGATTTTTTTTTACCTAACTATATAGAATTTCAGGCACTTCTTTTTGCTGTGGCTGTTTTTTTGTGTTCGAAATTCACTTGCGACCAAGATGTAAATTTGAATGAAAAAATGAAATGTTCTGGTATCAAAAAAAAAAAAAAAAAAAAATATATACTATATATTTAGTAGTAGGTAGTAAAAGGCAGAAAAAAAGGTACTAGGAGTTACTAGTACTTGCAACTAAAATAATTGCTCTTTCTTGTAGTTGTGCTTAATAGTAGCAGTAGTTAGTGTGATTGCTTGGCACTGTTTATGTGTGTGTATGGGTGTGGATATAGAAAGTTTTTTAATCATTTTTAAAATTCACACACACACATATACACAAACATCTAGAGAAAAAACACACAAAAACCCAAATGAAAAGTTGTGTTTTTTTGTTTTTTCTTTTCTGATGAAGCGAGAGCGCGAAATTTCAATACGCCCTTTTAGCATAGAAAAACATAACACTTCAGAGTTGCTGTGTTGTTGCTATTCCTACTGTTGTTACTGCTGTTTGTTTTTGGTGTATATTCGTAGTATATTTTTAATTAAAAAACATTAAAATTCGTTGCAAGTTGCTACTATTCTACCGCTGTTGTTTCTGTTGCCGTATTCCTTTTTTTTTTATACTGATGTTGCAACTTTTAGTGTTTGCAAATTTTTGACAATGTTTCTCTAAAGAATTGTTTGTATTTTTTTCAATAATTTCCCTTCAACATTCCCTTTTTCCACTTGCTGTTTTTTGCATATATAAATGTAAATGTAAAAAAAAAAAAATATTGAAAATGAAGTGTAAAGTTCGCGCACTATGATTAAAATTATTTACCCATGAAAGTCATAGCCGCGTTGCTAAAATACCGCAAAAGCCACAAAATTGTAATAACTATACAGTTAGCGTTAGAAAAAGGGCAACCTTGGTATTATTTAATATATTCAATATTGACTGGAGAAAAAAAGTTATTTATTCTTAAAAGATTTTTTTTTAACTTGCATTAAATTCAAACACAATCAACTTAAATATACATAAATGTCACTATCTTTACTCTCTCTCTCTCTCTCTCTCCCTGTCAATTCTGTTCACTAATGCTCATCAATATAACGCTCTCAATATTTACTACTATATTTTATTCTTTTTGGTACGTTGCTTCTGTTATTACAAAAAGTAGTAGAAAATAGTAGTGGAAGTCAATGCCAATGCATTCATAGTTGATGCAATTTTATATTATTACAAGTTACGATCTTATAAAATTTTAGCAGAGAGCAAAAAACACACGCACTCACACTCACTCACGCACACAAACTCACACAAAATTGCAAAATGCACAGATATATGCACACACACACATAAATTGACATAAAGACGATTTGAAAGAGGAAAGCTACCACCACCAGCAACTAAAACATTCTTCTTTACTCAAAAAGTTTTATAGAGTTTTCTTATTACTTTCTCCATTTTTGTTTTTGTTTTTTTTTTTTTTTTTTGGTTTTGCTTATAAAATAATGAAAAATAATAAAAAAAAAAATGTAGTCAGTAGAAGTAGTGGTAGTTAGCTTTAAAAACGTAATATTATTTTAATATAACTTACAGCAGAAAGCAGCATGAGTTGATGTGGAAAGTGAGACATACAGCATAAGTTTTAGAAAGTATAAAGTTGATTTTGGTTTTTTTTTTTATTGTTTTTTGCTTTTCTTCTAAAGTAAATTGATTTTATTGCCAAAGCAAAAGAAAAAGTCAAAAAGTTAAGTAAATATTATGCAAGCATGATTGATATTGTGATAGTAGTAAATGAGAGAAATATGCTTATATTCAAATGTTAAAATGAAAAATATCGAATATTTTATAATCTACCAGCTGTAAGTAAAATAACGAATAAAAATTAAAGTTCGATTATACAGCTGCTTTATATTTTTTAGCTTGTAAGTAATTTGAAATCAAAGAGCTTCTTATCATTGCATATTTATGTACATAGATACATGCATGTCCTACAAAATCAGCGCAGCTTCGTGATGTTAGTTCTCTATGTCATCAGCAGGCAACTCATGCATCGTCCGTTTGTCACCCAAGTTTGGTACTCTTTTTGAGTCGGTTTTTATTTTTAAGTAGTGAGAATAGTAAAGTAATGGAGAATTAATAGATAGAGGAGAAGAGAGAAGGTGAGGAAGTGAGGTAAGAGAAGAAAAAAGAGAGAGGGCAGATAGGTATTGAAAGAAGGAGAAAGAAGTTATTAAGATAATGTGAAAATACAACCATTATTTTTCGAAGTAGAGTGGATTCCAGCTTTTTTCCAATTGGACCTTTCAACATAGCATATTTTTGATTTTTTAAAAGACGATGCAACCCTGGTTTTTCAAAGACAAATATCGATTAATTTAGACAAAGTAGATGTTGCTGTCAATAAAGAGCTATCAAAAATCGGCTGTTAACTTTATTCTTTATAGAAGCGGCCAAGACCGATCATCGGTTGTAGAGCCAACTGAGTAAGTAATCAAGTAAGTAAATTTATTCTATTGGCGAAATCTCCCATAGTGTGTTATTTTATAGCTGTGACGACCCAAATTTGGCAACAAATTATGTTTGCTCAATAATACCTAAGTGCCCCATAAACACACTGTGATTACAACAGAAGCCTGTCCCAGCGTATGCTGGGAGAACAAATTCAATCACACAATCGCGTCACAAATGTGCTACTCTAAATGTGCTACAACATTGAAAAGATGTATACAAACAACCACGTGTGTGTGCTTACTACAAAACTACTTGCAGAAGCGACAAACAACAAAGCTGTACATTTCAGTGGCGACAGTCTGCACACTGGGGTAACAGTTCGCTGTGTGCTATAAAAAGACGAACGCAACAAAGATCTTGCCCATCGGAACAAGACGTACCACTGGTTAGTACGAATAGTGTGAGAAATACAATAGTTAGTGAGGAAAGAGATAGAGGAATTTGACACGACGGAAAAAATTTGGGAGGACAGAAAAAAACTCCAAGTCTTGTAACCTGCGAAGACGTGTGTGGCTTGCTGTTGAACATCGGAGGAACAACAAGCCGACTTGGTCATTGGTCAGGGAAAATTCCAAGTCTTTTAACCTGCGAAAACGTGTGTGACTTGCTGTTGAACGTCGGAGGAACAACAAGCCAATTTGGTCGTTATTCAGGGAAAACTCCAGATCTTGTAACCTGAGAAGACGTGTGCGGCTTGCCGTTTAACGTAGGAGAACAACAAGCCGACCTGGTCGTTAGTCAGGGAAAACTCCAGGTCTTGTAACCTGAGAAGACGTGTGCGGCTTGCCGTTGAACGTTGGAGGAACAACCTGGTTTAACAGACAAGAAATCACGACCGACGCATGACACCGCATGGTACGTCCGTCACACGCCAGCCCACCGCCAGCACCGCTACGCCAGCGCAAGCTACCGTATCTGTCCGTTATACGCTAGTCTAGCGCGGTCTATCGCATTCGTCCGTTACACGTCAGTCTACGCACAGTAGCGTTACACCAGCGCAATCGATCACACTCTTTCATTATATACGCTACAGGAGCGTAATCTACAAGCAGCAGTATTCATATTAAGTGAAATTAACTGAATTATTTAAAGTGTCATTGTTAAGTGTAATTTTTAGTGAAATTAAACCAGAATTTTTGTTAAATTAAAACTGTGTGTCAAAATAAAGTAGGGGGAGCCCGCTGAGACTACCCCAGCCTATGACCGGGAAACGATTCGTTACATAGCACATTAAATTTTTTTACATATTTAGGGTCGTTTTCTCAATGTCCGGTTAAGCACTAATCCGAACTTTAACCGACCGACGGTTAGTAGTAGTAGTTAGTTTTGATTAGTGCTTAATCGGGCATTGAAAAAATGAACCTCAGACTATCTTAAAAATGCGCTGTGGAATTTACTCCCGCTTTATAAAAGTATCAAGCATTTGAATGGTAAGAATTAATTTATTTATTTAATGACTATCTATAAACCAACAAAATACACTTTTTTTTTTTGACAACTCAGCTCAAAGAGAGATGTTCATAAATTTTTTACCAATAATATTTTTCAACATTTAACCTCAACCTCCTATCGAAAAAAGCAAACACTAAAAGTACTTAAAAATTAATTCGCCCTTAACATTTTTAATACAACAATAACAAAACGAACTAACTATAGCTTTAGGAAAAAACTATACATAAAACATTTGAAGTTTTTAGCTTTCGAAAAATTCAGAATTTTTTTTTTTTATTTACTACGGCACAAACTTTTCTCATTTACCTTCAGTAAAAATTGTTTTTTCAACGTCAAAATTTCAAGAGCAAAGTTGACGAAAAAAATAAAAACGACTATAAAAATAGAATGTAGTGCCACTTAAGCGGAACTAATAATCAAAACAGTAAAATTAAGTTTTCTAGAAAATTAAAAAAGTAAAACTGAAATTTTAAAGTTTTTTACGCAAAAGCAAAAAACTAAGTAGCGGCCTCGATGTACTAGCAAAAATGTGACTATGAATAGCAAATAGGAATAAATACAAGGGTCCTGGAAAAACGCTCCAAAATAGTATTGGCTACGTAATGACACTTGTTAAAAGAGCATAAGAAATTTTAAATGACTTTTAAAGCAGATTCAACGACCGAATAGTCGCACTTTTCGTTTCTTTACATGTGAAATTTTCGCTCTCATAAATTGATTGCGTTAGCTTGGCTTAGACCCTCCATGGTCTGTTGTGCCATAACATTAGTAGAAGTAATAGTAGAGTGCGGCACTCAGTCGGCGAATTTGCCTTTGGAGTGACTTGGACTAAGAAAAAATACTTTCCGTCAGCATGGCAGAACTACGTTTCTTAGTTCTGGTTTTCACTATGTCATATTAAATGGCAAAGAAAGAAAAAAACAGAATTTCCTATGTGGAATTGCCAACATGTTGGCAAATTTGATTGAATTTTACATAGTGAGAGCCAGGCATTATATTGCGTGCCTTAAGGTAGGAATATGTACTTGAGTCCATATGGGTTGGTAGAATCGTATTGCTATAGTGAAGGGGGAAGCAATGTTAGCTTAGAAGAGTTAGCGGGATTTTGCAGTGTGCCCCCGAGAGAGCTATAATCGTAGTGTTTATTATTTGATCCAATATATTTTTATTGTTTCTTTCATTCTCTCTCTCTCTCTTTTATATATACTTACTCTATTCTTATGCATATTAATTTTGCATAAATTGAATGAATTTACTCTATCTTTGCTTGTATCCCCGCATTCTCTTTCACTCCACATAACTTTCTCTCCATCCAAACAGTAAACAAACAATTATATAAGCTCTTGAGGTTTGTATTAACATCTTTTGCAAAAAGAAACAGCACATAATAAGAAAACTGAAATAAAAGAAGAGAGAAGTTATAGTTACTTTGTTAATCACAGGCGCCTTAAGGACAACCCCTTCCTTAGCCATGAATACCATTCTTTAGTTAAACCCTGTTGACCTTTTTGCGGAAACAGGCCGCGGTCAACTCGGCTATTAGGTTAAACTCAGTCAGTCCCTAGTTTGAATCATTTGTAGGACATTTCAAAAGTCTTTCGGAATTCACCGCTTTATCCAAGATCATTGACTACAACCTCCCCACACCCTTCTTCGACAATCACTTCATCTCTTCCATTCCTTCAAGAGAGGATATGATTGAGAGTTGATGTCAGCCAAAGGCCAGCAGTATACTTTTACACATATGGATCCACACGGGGTGGAGGGGTAGGGAGAGGGGTTTTCTCTGAGCAATTAGAGTTAAGCTTATCCTTTCATCTGCCTGACCATTGAAGCGTCTTCCGAGCTGAGATCATGGCTATACAGATAGTGGCGAACTGGCTGAAATGTAATAAGGTATCAGCCCATGATATTTTCATTCTCAGTGACAGCCAACCTGCTATCAAATTCCTAGCCAGTATATCACTGACCTCCAAGGTGGCTTTTGATAGTCGGCGGTTACTCAACGAAGAAGCCAATGAACACTGTGTATGGGTTTTAGATCACAGTGTCATACTTGGAAATAACAAAGCTGTTGAACTAGCTAGATTAGGCACAAAAATGCCACTTTTACAATTTAAAAACTATTCGGGTATCCCAATGGTAACCTGCAAGCTTAATATTCAAACGGAACTCTTGAACCAGGCAAAGGTGAGATGGCAGATAGGACACACATGCAAAATCCCCAAGCATGTATGGCCAGAGTACAACCCTAAACGTTTTAAGAAGCTACTATCTTTCAGTAGAAGACAAATTTACAAAAGTCATGGCAGTAATAACTGGCTACTGCCTTATAGGTGAACACGCGTCTAAATTGTATGCGCCCTCAAATGACTGCAGAAGTTTCAGAGATAAAAAAGAGTAGGGATCCCTTTAACACTTCTTATGCTTTTGCCCATTTGTCTTGGCTATTTATAAGAAAAATGCCCTGAGTCAATATTTCCTAGACGACCTGCCCGACTTGGCGTGAACTGTCTTGGGGTACCTACTTAATTATATAACAAAATCCAAGTGGTTCGATTGATCCTGGTTTACAGTGTTAAAGGGGGTGGATAGATATTAGCGCCTACTTGGTATCACAACGGGTCGTATTTGGCCTAAGTGTGTTCTGATGGACAGCCATTTAACCTAACTTAACCTTACAGTTACAAAGAGAAAGATATTTCGTGCTTTGATCGACATGGTAGAGTAAATTAATAAATTGTAGCAAAACCAGGCATAACATTGCATGCCTTAAGGTAGAAATATGTACTTGAGTCCGCAAACGTACCGTTTCTAGTCAAGGAATTCAGTAGTGATAACCGTTTTTTTCGGAGTTTTTTTTTTTTGGAGCTTTCCTTATTGCGGTGAAAATTAGAACCGAGGCATGATTCAGTTTTTTTTTGCATGAAAAAACTGAATCTGACATTTATTTAGAAGAAAAAAATAATTCCATATAAAAAACCATCAAAAATCCTCAAAAAGTGGAAAATTTGTATGGGAGGTACCCTTATTTTATATAGAAATAAATGAAATTTTCGCACACAACATTTTTTTTTGTTAAAAAATTAGTTTCTGAAAGTTTTAGAACAATCGGCTAAAACATTAGCATCCAGTCCTCATAAAAGGTGAAAATTTGAAAATTTTTTGGAATTTGGGTTTATGTTTCCTAAAATCAAGTTTACAGATTTTTGTTGTTCAGTGACCTATGGTAAAATTTTAAGGCCAACATATTTCTTGAACATATTAACCCACTATCAGCTCTTGTAATCGGTCAAAAAAGTAACTTTTTTGAAAGGGGCACAAATTACCAATATTGGTGGGCGCCAAAGGGTTAATATGTTTAAGGAAAATATTCTACGGAAAATTCTACCATAACTTTCTGCGCATACAAACAAGCTTTCATGCAAAACTAACAAGTTGCCTTATGGTTTATTTTACTTGATCAGTTAGAAATAAACTTTTAAAATACAGAGACCCGTGTAATTTTTTCGCCCGAGTTCTATCACAATCCACTCGCAGAACCTTGTTATTTTTGGAAAAATTTATTTTTGTCGAATAGTGTAGTTTTCGTTTGATCCATGTACTTGTTCAGTAACGGTTGATCGCTGATGGTGAGAACTGAATGCTTCTTTTGGAGTGCTCCTTTTTGGATATGGCAGATGATGGTAAAGAAAAATGTTAATTTTTAAAGAATTATTCCCAGTGAACAATTGATAATCGTTTTTATAATGCCAGTATCCGTTCAAATTTCTTTTTAATCTGTGAAAAATACAATCTCGCTGTTAAATAACAAAGTAAAAAGGTCAATCCTTTGCAAAGGTTTCTTATAACAAAATATATATTATAAGCATTTACTAGCTAGAAGTTACCACAGTATGTATTTACTGTATATACGATACAGTAGTTGCCTTCACTTTTCGTACACTTACCCTATATTTCTTGCTATATTGTCATTTTTGTTCATCGTCTGGTGTCTCGTGCTAATAGTAAATGAAATTCTTTGCCCTCAAAGTAAACATTAATTTTAATTTTCAATTGCAAGGAACGGAAAAATCAATTTTGTATCAAAGTTGATTTTATCTGTGGACAGAGAGAGAGAGTAAGCAGCAGGATCAAAAAGGAAAAAGCAAAACTGTATGAAGAAGAAGAAGCAGCTGTAGCAGTTAAAGAAGTCAAGAAAAAAGGCCAGCACGAAGAAAAACAGCAGCAAATTGTCTTTACTTTTAAAACAATTTCTTTTCATTTTTTTTTTTGTCTGCTGGAAAGAAAGAAGAAAAACACAAATATAAAGTTGGCTGCAATTTGCGCGAAAAACTAATATCAAAATCTACCATAATGTTGCGTTATTTCGTTATTTCTCACTAAAGCAAACACATACACATACAAACATACTTACATCCGTATATTGTTTGTAGCCAATGCTTGTTGCTACTACTCTTACAACTTTCTTCACTATTATTTTTGCCCATTTTAGTTTTACTGGGCGGCGCGCGGCTGTCTACTACCAACGAAAAATAGTTTTACTATACTTTTTAAACTTTAGCTAGCTGACTACGTTTTTCTTCTCTACCTCAATAGCTGGTGGTTACTGCTTGCTCTTCTGCTTCTTCTTCGAGAACATCAACTAAACGTCAACACTGTCGCTTTTTTCATTCTTTTCATTTCTTTCAATTTTTTTTTTTTATATTCCTTTTTTTATCTTTTTATTCAACGAAAATAAATTTTTACACAACTCAAATATTAGCTGAAAAGTTGCTAAAGTTTTCGCAAGCAATTTTACGCTATTTCTTAGTTCTCATCGCTCCCCACCCGTGCCTCTACAATTTTCTTGCCTTTCTTCTTGTTATATCGTGTTAACTTTATTTTATTTATTTTTTTTTAGGGGGGAGGGAGAAGAGATAAGGGAGGAGGTTGGAGGGTTGGTGAAAAACTTCCAAAAAAGAAAATCGTAACTATGTATGAAACTAAAAGCGGTTCTAAACACAACATAAGAATAACTATAAAATGTATGATATGCGCTTTTATATTACAAAAATTTTGTATCCTTGGCAGAGTTGCTACAAAAATTTAATGTATGTTTGTAAGTATGAAGGAGTAATAGTAAAACTATTAAATTAACTATATGTAGTTAACAAAAAGAATATCTAAACATTTCTTAATAGAAATAAAATTTTTATTAAAAAATAGTGTGCAGCAGACAGGCAGAATGAAATTAAGATGACAAGAAAGAAAAAATTAATGTATAAATATATAAAAATTTCTCAAATATCATTTAACCAAACAAGTTTTTCAGTTTGATTTGATCCAGTGGTTTACTCTGTCTCCGATTTTTTCGCTGGTTTGCTTCAAAAATGGTTTGCTTCAAAAATCTGGTTGTATAAATGCAATAATTCATTTTATAATCTATTTGCGTTATTTTTTAAAATTATGTCAATAATTGATTGCTAAATAGAAATGTATAATATTTTTTAAGTATAATTGCTAAGTAAGTAACTATAAAAATGTAAAAAAAACTAAAGCTGCAGCAGAATTCTTTATAAAAAATTGACACTCCATCAAGTTAAATATACCCAGCCTACAGACTGCGTAGGGCAATCATTTTTTTGGTTTGAACCAAATTATTTTTTAGAAAAAAAAAAAAAAAACTGGTTTGGTTCATGAACGATTTTATTTTTTGTCAAGTATACAAGGTGCTGTAGTATAAACTCTAAAACCAAATCATACATAACCTAAAGAATACGTATCTGGGCAGAAAAATATATAATGTTAGCGCTTTATGGTGTGGGTAAAAAACGACAAAAAGGAACCAAACTCAAGCTATATCTGTAGTCACAGGCCATAACAACACAACTCGAGTTTTGTCGGATTCGAGTTATTATCATTATTGAAATCTTCATATCCGATTTCATATTGTGTAAAAATTTTATGAATATCGGTTCAGTAGCTTACGAGATATTAAAGGAAAAATAGCGCAACTCAACTTGATTACTATTAGCATTTGAATCTTTGAAGTCTCTTCTGTAAAATTCAAAAAACACACTTATACTGTTATGCCTTGTGACCACAGATATGGAAAATATTGAGAGCATTGAATTATTTCCAAGTAGGAATAGATCGTCCAAGTAATGTATGAACACCAACGCCTTTTCACGATTATTTATTTTATAAAAAACCTTTTCTGCAATAAAAAAATATTATTTTTCCGAACTTTCATGCACTACTTGTTCATTAATCTGTCTTTAACTTGCATTAAAGGATAAAAAAAAATTTATTCAAACAGCTTCTTATGAATGAACTCATCAATTGATTTAAGTAATACGTTACCCATTTTCCAACTGGGTCTCAATGAAGTTTCGTTTCGTAGTTTTGCGAAAACAAAAAGCAAAGAACAAAAAACAAGGAAAATACTGCGTAACTGAGAATCATGTTGGGAATAAAAGTGTGGGAGAGAGAGAGAGAAAAATGAGAGTAAAGAATATATCATCATCGAGAGCAAGGTTATGTAGGAGAGTATGGTTATGTCTAAATCTTATGTCAAATAAATCAAGCAAAAAATATGAGAACAACATAAATTAGCTGTTTCGTTATGAATTTAACAGAAGAAAGGGATTTTCAACTCTGTATACAAAAACAAAATATACGGTCGATATTGTTTTTGAAGCGCTGCTATAACATTATTATTGTGCCATGATCGAGAGTAGGTCGTAATGATTCCAATCAGTCTTGTTATTTGAAATTTTTTGAAAGTACCTAAATTGTACCATTTTGACTCCGATTGTACCAAAAAGAGGTAATACATATATATTTTTCTACATAAATTATACTAGCGAGCTCATAGGCAATTTGCCGATTTTCTTTAAACCGTCGCATTTTTTGTAAAATATTTTTTCTAATAAATTTTCTGCGTTTTGACTTCAAAGCAAATCGAGCTCCATACAAAGAAAAGGTTTTGTTATCCTCTCTAAAAACTAACCAAGGCTTATTTTATGATAATTCCCATAATATTTCTAATCGTTTGTGAGTTGGATTGTGTTGATAAATCCCCTAAAAATCTACTCTCTTTTTCGTAGGTTACAAATCACAGACTCTCAAATAATAGATACTCAAAAATTATTAGGTTCTGCATCAAAATGTTTGAAAACTCTGCTAAGAAGTTAAACAAGAAATTACAGAGTTATTTAAATTTTCATGAAAACCAAATAAAAATCACTAAAACTATAACACAAAACTCATTATCTCGAGACTGTTAGCAGATTATAAAAAAGTTTTAGGGTCAAAACCAAGCATTTTTGTGTATCTATTACAAGCAGTTGCAAGCTTTTGTTAGGTCAAAAATAGCCTACAGGAAAATTTACCAATACAAGCGTAGACTTTTAGGGGTTTTCTAAAAACGATACAGTTCACGAAAGATAATTGCTACACACATATACAATATGTAACAAAATTGAACAAATAAAGTGACATTTTTGGGATACGAAAATAGCAAAAAATGGCGTCAAATTAAAAAGTAACAGCATAATTATGTTTCTACACATTCAGATGAACAAAAGTGGAAATAAATTTTCGAAATTAGTTATCATCTTCAGGTTCCAAGAGGGTCTAAGTTATTAATATTCTGATAATGTTCGGACAACCAGAAAATCAGCCACTACGATTTAGAAGATCTCTTATACCAAGACCTAAGTTTAGGCTAAAAAACGATCAGCTTTCCTGATGAAAGTTAGAAAATAGTTTTTGAAGGGATTTTAATTTCGTTATCTGTTAGAAACGGTTTGCTAAAAATATCCCTTCTTTGCTGAGCCCGGTGCTGTACACTTTCACAGAATGTAGGATGTCGTCTCATCGACTTCTCCGCATTAATGTAATAGTTGATTACACAGTGCAACAAAATTTCAACTTTTATCTTATGCAAGAGAAAACTATTTTTTTTTTCTAATCCATTAAATATATATATTTTTGTTAATTTTGTTGGCTCCACATGAGATTGAACCATGGATCAGTAGTGCAAATATTTGATTTTCTAACGTAATTACGGCAAGAAATGATTTCATTATTTACTTACGTAGTGTGAGTGTCTTGGTTCTAATGCAAAAAACTCTACCCAAAAATTGTTTATCTCTTTGCACTTAACAACTGCGCTTTAGACTTCAAATTCGTATATGTCAAGATGCACAAATTTCTTAACAGCACTTGAAGACCCCATTTTTCTGACTTAAGGTCCATATTTGTTGGAGGAAAGAGATTCCAAATTACTATAAAACCGTTTGAAAATCATGCGCATAAAATTCTTGTTGCACTGTGTATCTATTAATTATTTGTTTGGTATATTAAAATCATTCAATAGTACACATTGAAATCGAAACAATTTTCATTTTGATTTCATCCGTAGTTTGTGCTAAGGTAGAGCAAGTTTTAAGCTAAAGTTTAAGAGAGAAAAATTTCATATGAAGAAAAAAAAAATGGCCTGGTTTTCATTATGCCATATTCAAAGGCAGAAAAAGAGAGAATTTTCTAGAATTTTTAGTGAATCCCAGGCAATACATAACCAATGTTTGACCTTGGCCGTCGCCAGAGTGTGCATATATGAAATTTGAGTATATGTATGTTTAAGGGTAGTAATTGCTTCTTCCGTAGCTTTCTGATACTAATGACATATACAAACTATGCTAATTTTGCTTTAAAATCAAGTTTCTATTAGCGCTTTCTTTTCCTCTCAATCAACAATTACAATTAGCTGCTCGAAAGAAAGCATACAATTTTTTACTTTTATATCACACAACTGCACTAGGAATATAAAATTTTCCAATACTAAAAATGCGAATAATAGTTTTTCATATACCTAACTGCATATTCTCACTCTTTAATTTACTCATTTTATAATTTTATAGTAAGTTCAGTAACTTTCTTAAAAGTCTCTTAGAATAAAGAACATAATTTTGAATTCAAATATAAGTACCACCGAACAATTGAAATGAACATAAAACAAATATGTTAACCTCAATAACTTTTCACAAAAAAAAAAAAAAAAAAAAAAAAAAACAAAAAAAAAATATGTGCGACGACGCAACAAACCAATTGCGTACAAGGAACAAAACTTGAGTTGATTGCCAACATTATGTGGCAACAACAAGTACAAATTCACTGCACTACATTGACTCTGTATGGCCGCAGTGAGTTCGACACTTTCACAAGATCATAAAGCTAACATCAATTTAAAACATCATTATTTATGTGGCAATTTTTTAACCGCATCGTAGACGCACACACACACACACACACACACACATACACATGTGCACACAGTTTCAACACTTAGTTTCAATATTTTGTAAGGACTCAATGCTTTGCACCTCATTCGAGCACATCCAGTTAAAATGACTTCGATTTCCTTTTTCAACTACATACACAACCAAACACATACAAATACAAACATATCTGAAATTCTCTTATGGCTTTTTAGCAATTTTTATGGATTTCTGCGTATGTCCTTTTTGGTCAACTACGTTTGTCGTTTGTCTCCGTGCGCATACCATAAAAACATAAAGTAAAAAAAAAATCGCAAAAACACATCGTTTTCTTCTTCATAAATTTGCGATAAAAATCATTTTTCGTATACACACAGCTACACGCACACAGACAAATATTCTTATACTCATGCACTCACATACTTACATTTCCAAAATAATATTTAATTCTGAGTAACGAAAATCTTCTTCATGAAGATTTTGTAAGTAAGCTTTATATTGTTTGCTTTTCTGCTTTTAGTTTCTTTTGGTTTTTTCCTTGCTTTCCTTTTTTTGTTTTTTTTTTTTTTTGTAACAGGGATAGTTAAGTGTAAGGGGATTTACTGGTGTTGTATTGTTTTTTTTTTTCAGTTTAATGTTTAAGTATCTGAATGCCCGAAAAACCTAAAGCAATAAGCTCACAAAGTATCATGGTTTTCGATTTTTTGTCTTTACTTTTCATTCATTGATTTCATGAATTGCCCTTAGGTATATGCCTCATTGCCCTATAAGAGTGTGTGTTTTTTTCGAATGCCCTAATCTTTCCATTTATAAAACAATTTAAAGGTATCTGATAAAATAAATGGTAGGCTTATATATAGTAGAGATATGTATTTCAGCCCGTACGAGATAGACGAGGAGTATTGCTGTAGAAAATGGAAAGAGGAAATTACTTGAGAGTAAATTGTCTCACAGTGTGCTCTGTTTTCTATTTGCTGGTTTTTCACATGAACGCGAGTTTGACTTCTCAATTTTGAAATTCTGAATTTTTTTTTTAATTTTTTTAAATTTTGTAAAATTTTTACGACTACGCCTGGGACATACAAAATTAACCCACCAACACCTCATGAGCAACAGCCAACCAACCCCTTGCCCATTTTGCAACACGACCTCACCTACCAACATCCTTCACTTCCTCTCATCCTGCCACCACCTCGACAACGCAAGAATGCAAATATGCAACAATGAACCGCTAACACTAATTTCCACACCAAACTTCAACAACATCCAAAACTTTATAAAATTTTTAAAAATATCCGACTTATACAACCATATATAAAAATAAATTTCATAATAACTATAATCATATACATACACACTATATATAAACATAAGTAAATGTAATATAAGTGCCACTAACCTAGTTCTAAGTTAAGCTTAAGGCCTCAGCAGCCATAGCTCAATCCACATTAGCTTTAAATTTAAATTTATAGTTAATTGTTAATAAATAAATAAATAAATAAATTTATTTATTTTGATTTTTAGTTTCTAAATAAATTTTTTCCTCTTCAAAATATTAAAGAAAAACCTGCTAGAAAACGATTTTCATTTTAGGTTTGTTCCCGTACTTTTTGAACTGAAACTTGTAAAGCGCGGTTCACGCAAAATTGGCACGCAGAAAAGTTGCTGTATCTTTTTAACCAGAATACTCAGAATAACGAATAATGCATTAAATGATAAGTTTAATATTGTGTTTTAATGCTATAATATTAAAAGATTTAAATTTCTTTGTTGTGAAAAAAGTTCCGGGTATTCTTTTTAACGGACCCCATCAACCTTTGAACATCCGCTTTGGATACTTTTGCGGCTATTTGGTTCAATTTTAGTAACATTGAATTCACATTTTTGACAATACCTGCATTTTTCTTCAACTTATATTTTGCAATAGCCCAGTATTTTCCGATCGGTCGAAGCTGGGGGCAATTGGGTGGATTCATATATTTGGGCACTACATCTACTTTATTTGTCTGATACCAATCCATGGTTTTCTTAGAGTAGTAGCAACTGGCTAAATCAGGCCAAAACTTCACTGGCGAATGGTGGTGACGAACAAATGGCAATAGTCGTTTGGAAAGGCACTCTTTGATGTAAATATCAGACGTCATAAAAGAGGATGTCACAAATGCCCTGGAATTGAGACCACAGTTGCAAATAGCCTGCCACACCGTTGCTTTCTTTGCAAATTTATCCATTTTTATGTACTTGAATTTTGAGGGTGCATTATCGCGAATCGTTGCCATATAAAATTTTTGACTTGGAAGCTATTTAAGATCAAAATTTTACGTATGATTCGTCATCCACGATAATGCATCCATTGAATTTGGTCAAAACATTATTATAAAGAAGACGCGCACGTTTTTTGGCCAGCAAATTCTGTTTGTCTGTTCTATTTGGATATTTTATAGCACGATAGCACTTTAGCCTAGCTTTTATGCGTATTCATCTAGCAATACTTTAGCTGGTATTGAATTTTTTGGCACGATCGCTATCCGATAGTCCGGGATTGCTTTTGATGGACCTCAAGATCTTTGCCTTTAATTTTAGGTTGATGGTTCCCGTTTTGTTCACAACTTTTTTAGCTCTTTCAACACTAAGAGTTTCTTTATATCATTTTATAACTCTACATACCGTTCTTTTGGAGATATTTAACACTTTCGTAATCTTTGAACCAGACCACGACGGATTTTCAATAAATTAGTTCAAAATCAATTTTCTATTTGCAGCTTCCATTGTGCACACAATCACCAACTTGCGATCAATTAATATGAAAAATTTATCAACTAACGATAATATCAATAAAAAATTTGTTGTTCTTATGACTAGGGGCGACGTGGTGACCACAACAAAGCGTGCCAATTTGGCGTGAACCGCGCTTTAAAATTGTCAAATTTGAGAGAGTAAGAAAAAAATTCTCAGAGAGAAATAAAAATGTACGGGAACGCATAAAACCACAAATTTTGTTTACGATATGAACATCAAAACTTATATTACAAAATAAATATAAAATGATAGCTTTTTGAAGAAGGGAATGGAACAAAAAAAACAAATAAGTAAAATTGGGGAGTATACTATACCCACATTTAAGAACCGACGAGTTGTTGAAAAGACCAAGGACTGACATCTTCAGAATTACTTCAACCGTAACCGGCCATTGGTCGATGGGGGACCACGCCGAGAAAATGGGATGGCCCCACAACGACAGATGCCGTAATTGCAACTAGGATGGTTCCAAAGAAACGGTTTTCCTTTTTTTTTACCTATGTGAGTGCCCAAGTTTAGGGGCACTGAGACACAGAACGATGGAAAAGTTCATAATGAACAGCCTAAGCGAGGTCGCAAAAATAAATATAGAGGACATCAACAGGTTTATCAACAAATCAAGATGGTTTGGAAAAACCACAGATCAGTGGTTCTAATAGTGGTGTACCAAAATGGCGCCTAGGCGCTAATTGAGTCTGGGTTTTTGTCACCCAGGCGGCACCTCAACCAACCATACCCACATGCTTTCCTTAAGAGCAACCACCGTACATAAAATTTACGAATGCATGAGTAATTTTGTTTGAAAAAGCCCCTGGTGACCGTACAGCTATACGGTTGAGTAAAAGCTGCTGGGGAAAACGGACTTTGAGGTAGAATGTTTGGTCGACATAGGGTTTCTTAAAATGTCTTATGTGATCAAAATTTCTTAACTAGTTGATTCAATCCTACAAGTTGATTCAATCCTACAAGTTGATTCAATTCTACAAGCTTTGCTTGTTAGGTCAACTCTGCCCATTTCTCCAGGAGCTCATATCCAACCGTGTATTTGTGCGGTGTCAAGGAATTTTTGAAGAAAAATTTCTTGATTAAACCTCTTCCATCTTATGTTAGATTGGGGTGCAACCTCCAATTGAGATTAACCTGAGTTGATATACCAATGCTTGTAGGGTTGGTCTAAATGGTTGATATTTGTCTGTGGCTCTTATAGCATCTTATTGGATACATAAAGACGTCGAAGAACCCCAATGTTACCAAGCGTGCCACTACAAAAACCTTCCTCTTAAGGATTTTTAAACAAAATTTGCTCAGTCGACCATGTTAAAAAACGTTCGTGGCAAAGTGGATCAATCAGTGGAATGGCGTTCTCCCTACTGTCTCATCTTTGTCGATTTCCAAAAGCTATTGGATGCTCTACATCACCATGCATTATGGAGATTAAAGATATACCAACAGAGCTCATCGAGCTAACAGCAGCGCATGCATAAAAAAAGTCGTGCGTATAAAAGTTTTGACGGGCATTAGGCAAGGATGTGTGCTTTCGGCGTTACAAATGAATGTGTTTCTGGAAATTTTTATATCTGAGAAAAAATATTATTTTTAAAATTTATAATTTAAATTATAATTTCAAGTTTTTACCAGCAGAAATTTCTCGTGTAAAAACTTTAAACTTTTGGCATGGAGGAAAAATCATTTACTCTCTTATTGCCTCTCTCATTCACCAGATTTTTGGGTACGGAATCGCTTTTCAAGTAAAAATGATAAAAACTAGAAAAACAGACTACAAATTTATAGTACGGGAACAGACCTTCTATAAACTTAAATGCTATTTTTGTTCATTTATTTTCATGCTTTTTATATATATTTTTTTTTTTGCCACTATTTTATGGCTCAACATTCCATCTGTATATCCGATATCATAGCTCTGAAAGTGTTCTATGTGTAGATGTTTTTGTTTTCGTTTTTTCGGTAATTATTGTTGTTTTCCTCTAATGACATCTCAACACGCTCAGTAATTATTAATGTCCTTTAGTTTGTCCTATGTGAATATTATAGCAGCATTTCGTGCGACATGCAAAATCTTTACTCCAACACATTTGTATGTTTGTAAATATATATTTCTAGAGCTCAGCATCATTTTTCATCAATCTCTTTTTCTCTCTCTTTCTCTTTAACATTCATCATTTGCTTCTACTTCGCCGTTGCTCTTTCCTCACCACTCCGTTTCCGTTTTGTGCGCTTCCGCTGCAGTGAGCACAGCACTAATGAAGTTTTTCTTTTAATCTTCTCTCTCTCTCTTCCTCACTCTCTCTTTCTCACTCATTTACTTCCTCATCATTTCTCACTCTTTTTCTATATGCCTTCGATGTGAAATTAGTTTGTGTCGTCCTGTGAGGCTTTACAACTTCAGTTCGCTAGCATTACTCAGTAATTCGCTACCATAGACAGCCACCACTTCCACCAGCTTCTTCCCTCATTGTCAGCAATTATTTAGTTAAACTGGCAATTGTTGTAGTTGGTTTTTATTTTCTTCTTCTTCGTTTTTTTTTTTTTTTTAGATTTTCTAGTTGTTAAAATCCTTAAGGTATTTGCTTGCTGCTATGGTTTGCTCGTGTTTGCACTTCAATCTTTCATATCGCGCTCTAACTCTCACTAGCTCAATCTGCTACTTCCCATCCTACTCGTTCATTCATTCATTTCATTTCTTGCGTTGTTAATTGCTCAAGTTTGATTCGGCAGTACAGGAATAAATTTGTCGTTTCCTCGACAGTCAACGACTTTAATTACTTGCCATCCGTTTCGTTGCTTCTTCTCTTTCCACACTTACGATTTTTGTGTTTTTTTATTTATATCTTTCTACTATTTCTCGAACGATGTCAAAGATTTAAGATTGAATATTACCGACTGTGAGCAAGTAAGTGAGTGAGTGAGTGTAGGAGGTTGACCTGTGCGGCAGTTAAATTTTTTAGTTGCTCTGCTATGCTGCTGTGATCCTTGAGGGCAAATTATATTTAATGAGAAGTGAAGATTTTATGTGATTTGATTTCTTCGATTTTTTTTTTTTTTGGTTTTTCCATTCATTCTTTTTTTTCTGCGTTTTTTTTTTCTGCGTTTTTTTTTTCTTCGTGTTTGCAATTCTTTCTATGGGAACGTATTAGAAATTCACACCTGAGGCTAAATCAACATCAAATGTCATTAATATTTTGAATAAAATTTGTAAATACTTGGGCAATATTCTCAATGTAAATTTATTGTAATGTGTTTGAAATATGTTTTTTTATTGTTAGATTAATAGCATCAATTTATGGCAGCTGCAAAGTTATAAAACTTTGATGGAGGCCATGCACTTTGGAAATTAAATTATAATTTAATTAATTTAAAGAAAGAAAGAAAAAGAAATATGCCATTATAAGAAAATTAAGAAATCAAATTAATGGTATGATAATTTTATTTCCGAAAGTTCAATTTCACTTTGATTTGTTCCCAATACCTTTTAAAGAATACACCTTTAAATTTGCAACAAAATGTGAGCAACTTAACATAATTTCATACCACCATCCACTGCCATTTCCAATAACAACAACATCATCATCATCATTATCATTGTCCGCTCATAACATCCATCCATTCATTCATAATTATAATCACACAAACGACAACAAAAGAACTTTTCAAGAACACCATTTAACAAGCCAGCGTCAGTGACAGAAAGAAACAGAAGAGAAGAGCATCTCTCCTTCCTGAGAATTTCTTACCAAAGTCTAATATAACCTCAAGGTATATACGTTTATGTGTGCCCGACTGTTTGTGCTTTGTTTTATGGCGCTTTGCGTTTTGTGTTTCACTTTTTTCTTTTTTTTTCAAAAAAGTTTTTATTTAAATTTTCAGCTTCTTCTTTTTTTTTTGTTTCGCAAGCTATTTTCTTTTGTAATTTGTTTATGTTATAATTTGTTGCTTTTTAGTTGTTTGCGACATTTTGTTGCAAGTATCGCTTGCAGGCATGTTGCCACAAAATAAAAGACATAACAATGACAACCAGTAACCAGAAAAAACAACATCAACAACAACAATAACGGCATCAAGAACCGCAACAACAGTAACAATAACAACAATGACAATATGACAGCTACAAACAAAGTCAAGAAGTGATGAAATTGTGTGGTGGATAGGCAGACAGATAGACCGAAAGAGACGGAAAGACAGCAACAAAGCGCTTATTTACACTACCTCAATGACAATAACAAGCACAGAAATAAAGTCGAGAAAAAGTAAGCGGAATGAAGAAGAAGAAAATGAATGGAAAAAAATGGGCCTCATTTTAATTTATTTAAAGCGCAGAGAGCGGAAGCGCAAATTAAGTGCCGTTTGAGCTGTTTGGTTTTACACTCATACCCTCTCTCTCTCCCGCTCTCTCTCTTTCTGTCATACACTCCTGTTTCTTTTTCATTTGCTTTGTTGTTACTTTGTTATTTTATGCTTATCTTACTTTATGTTGTTGTTTTATTTTTTGTTCTGCTACTCGTTTCTTTTCCCTCATTCTCTCTCTCTCATTTACGCTCGCTTTTAATTTATGACAATGGTCACCATTATTGTTGTTGTTGTGCCGTGCATTTGTTATTGTTATTATTATTATTGTTGTGAGTGAGATTCTATTTATGTATGTATATCCTTTATTGTTGCTGTGTTCATATTTATTGTTCAAGTTGTTGTTGCTATGCTATGTCCATTGAGACATTGTCGCAATCATCTGTCGCTTTATCGCAATTTACTTCCTGTGTGCTTGCGTATATCGTGATGTGCTGGCATTGTTCTTGTCATTGTATTATATTTGGTTTTTGTTGTTGTGGTTGTTGTTGTTTTTATTCTTGTTTATTGCATCACTTAGCTATTAAAGTGTCATGGTCGCCTTCTTGAATACATTTAACAATAGCAGCGGGTGTATATAAATAGCTTTGTAGAGTTGTATAAATACATACATATATATGTAGGAATGTATGTATTTAGATACGTAAATGTCAAAATTATTATCAGCATTTCCGTTTTATATTAAAAAAAAAGTTGCATTTATGCAAGCATTCCTGACTGATTTTAAGTGTTATTTCAGCTTTATTGCACAGCATACTCTACTTTTAAAGGGTATACAAAATATTAAATAGTGAAGAGTTTTATACTTAAGTTAAAATTTCAAGGATTCCTTAATGACAATGTTTTTTAATTTTTTGCGTGTTGTCACAAGATGGTCAAAGATTTCCTTGTGCAATGTTAGCTGAAGACTGTTGGCTAAATTTGAATATATGTAGTCGCTATTAAAAAGTTTTGGTTTTGAATTTTTGCACTAAAATAGCGTTAGGTTTTAAAATTATTGTAGACTTAAATTTGAATGGATTTTTTATGGTTTTTTGTTGTGTGTTTTCAATTACTTTACTCCAGAACTGAAGTTGGGTGGTCAAATATTGCTGCACTCATTCTCTCTCTCTCTCACATTCTCTCTCTTTTCTCTTTGATTAAACGGCGCACAAAAACCTATTTGAAAATTTGTAGTTTATGTGTCCAATGAATGCGGGTAGATTACTTGAAACTGAGCACTATGCTTTGAAGTGCAATTTCATTGTAATTATTAGTTTTCTTATATTGGTTTCAAATTAGATAGAGGGGAACTCAAACAGGCAGGCACTGCGACCTAAAAGATCGTTTGTGCCAACCCCTATTTATGACAAAAGACGTTCAGCTGAACTAATGCAAACCTAAACGTCGTTTGCTAAAGAGGATTTTATTTTGTTAATCGTTGGAAAATAAATACCAAAAATTCCCCCTCTGAGCCGAGCCAAGGCCGGACGTTCGCACAGAATGTGAGCTGTCATTTCGTCATCTTCTAGACAAAGACGGCACTCTGTCTCATTGGACAGACCTGTTTAGTTTAGGTGATATCTGAGCACATAGTGCGCCGACATATAGCCCACCAGCAGCCTAAGGTTGGATTTGGAGTAAGAGATGAACCGATTGTGGGTAAGCTGAACGATAAGCGCTTTTGCCTGCTTTAAACCTGGAAGAGATTTCCATATTGCCTTAGACCACTCCTCAACGATTGATTTCGTGGAGGCCCAGCCGACTCTAAAGAACGGAGCGGGGCCAATGTGCGTAGTCGATGAACCCTTCCTAGCCAGTTCTTTGGCAACCTTATTACCATTAATGTTACAATGGCCGGGTACCCGGGTAGACAAGCGTTAGAGACTCTCAAAGCATTATTTCACCAGAGAGAGAGCTAAGAGTGCAGCCTGGTTGTCTGGAAAAATTACAATATCTGCGCCTTTTAGACCTTAGTGAAGGTTTAAACTAGCACAGTTCTCAATAGCGTATATTTCAGCTTGAAAAACACAAGGCCAAATACCCAGTATGATTGAGATTCTAGTATTGGGTCCTGCAACGCCCCCACCAGAACCACAATCCATTTTCGAGCCGTCTTTATCCAATTAAAGGCATCGGGACCGAAGTCAGGGCATTGGCCATCGGACCTGGAAGGAAAAACAATGTTGAATTTCCTGTCGAAACTTAGATCCCTAATCATATAATCCGATACAGCACAGTATGCTAATATGACCAGAGTTGCCTTTTAACAGACTTGATGAGATTTGCAGCCTCAGGGATTGCCCTGAGGCTTCATGAAAATGTGTAACGGCAACAGGCCAATCAATGCTTCAGTAGCAGGAGTTAGGCAGGTATGCATTGCTCTAGTTATGGAGACACAAGAACGCCTTTGGAGCTGGTTAAGTTTGGTGATGGCTGAGACCTGCATGGCTTTAGGCCACCACACCAGGGACGCGTAGACTATGATGGGTCTAACTATCATAGTGTAGAGCTAGAAGATCATCTTAGGAATGAGACCACAAGTTCTAGCAAAGAGTTTTTTACAGGCTCAGAAAGTCTTAGTGGCTTTTGTAAGGACATTAATTCAGTCAGTCTTCCAATTCAGTCGTTTGTCAAGCGTAATGCCTAAGTTTTACGGTATTCCGGTAAATATATATCCATTAAATTTTAATATCACAAACGTTTTCTTTGAATTAAATACCTGAAATTACTTTGTTGAAACTAAGCTGCTATAAAATGCCCTCATTTTAATCTTTACATTAATTAAAAATAAGTTAGTTACTCTGTATTTGAAGCTACTCTCCAGTTTTTAATTCTCATTAAATATATAATAATATATCCTACTTAAATGCATGCATCCTAATATTTATTAAAGATATAAGTAAATAAAATAGAAATATTTAAAAAACATTTAAGCATTCCAAATGTTTTGTTCTAAATTCAAGTTCGCTGTACACACATATACATACACGACGTATACGTAACATTTTTACATTAGCATATTAAATGTTCATCATACGCCATGTTGAGTTTTATGTAAAAATTAAATATTACAACAACTTTTTGTTGAGTTTTCTGTTGTTTACTTACATTTTTATTTCGAAAGTTAACCACGAGTGAAAAACTAATTTCAAACAATGTTCAAAAATTTCCATACGCACACACACTCTCAATCAAACAGTCAGACAAACATGCATTCACACATATACACACAGAGCAAAGCGGAGTACAGTTTCCTTTACCTTTTTTTTTTTTTTTCTATTCAAGTGCTCTTTATGGTTGTTTTTTATTTTTTATTTTATTTATTTCCTTAACACAGAAACAACTCAACACGAACACCATTCTTCACACACTTACACAATAAATAAACTAAAGACTTACATACGCATCCATTGACATTCCAGGGTTCAACTTGCGTGTGTGTGTGTGTGTGCTTGAATGTGTGCCATATAAAGTTTTGTATTGTTTCCTTATTGTTTTTGTTGTTTCATTGTCGTAAAATAGCACAGCAGCAATTGCCTCTTATTTTATTATATGTATATGCATAGTATGTAGGCATTTGTGTAGTGTGTAGTAAGTACTTAGAAAACACTTTTAGTGAATAAGAAGTTTCACTTTTCGAAACTTGACTTAGTGTCAATTTAATTTATAAAATTTTTTACTGCATTTAGTACTTAGTTGATAATTCAAATTGATAATGAAATTTGAATGCATTTTTACATGCATACATATATAAATAGTCATTTATCAAATTTTCTCCGAATTTCGTTTGGCAGTTTAGTTTGTGAACTAAAATTGTTTGCAAACTTTGCAGCAAAAAATTGCTAGATTAACATAAATTTTTAGATTTGGTGGCTTGGTATACTTTTACGATTATAATGCGAATAGCAATGATGATCGTAGATGTAATTATTGAGCGCTTCAATGTGAGCAATTGATTACTCCCTATTGTTCCAGAGCCCTTGCATTTTTCACTCCTTTTTAATATCGTATATCCTCATTTTAGTCCAAAAAAAAAAAAAAGAAGGGAGGGAACGGTTACAAATACCAGTAACACTCTCCCCCTCTCTCCCTCTCTCGATTTTTAAAATTAGCAAGAGAGTGAAATTCATTTGCTCTCCCATTTCCATTTCCATTTCCCATCTTTACTTCGTTAATATTGAATTGGTTTATTTATTAATTTGACTGAAAAAAAAAAATCTTTGTTGATACTGCAATGCTGTCAAATCTTATTTTTTTTATTCCATTGCATATACCTTGCTGTAACTCTATGCCAGTACGAAATATCTGCAACTTATGCTGTATTTTAGTATCAACGACGATGCCAATTATGTATATATATTTTTAAATATTCATTTTTTTGTTAAATAAAAATAAAATTCAATATAAATATAAAAATAAAAGTATACGAAGAGTAGGTACATATTTTTTTTTGGTGGTAGTGAATTTTTTCTTCTAGCATATTTTTTTGTTTGAACTTTTACTATATGGGGCGTTCCAGGCCAAGTCAGCAGCAATTCACACTACATGTCTCCGATAAGGATCAAGGCTGGAGGGTTGATAGAGAAACATGAATAATGAAGAAATGCAAAATTTCAGTTGTTTTTATACATTTTTGCGACTTTTACAGTACAAAAATTACGTTTTTTTATTTTTAATTTTTTCAAAAGTGACACAAGGAAAATTTTTGAAAAAAAAAAATTTTAAAAATTAACAACAAAAACAAATTTTTTTTTTAAAAAAATTACAAAAATAGCCCTGAGTCTTCGCAAATATTGAGTATTTAACTTTTGGGTGGACTCGGAATTTAAGAAGTTATACAGATTTTTGTGAAATGATACGCGTGAAATCACTGTCAGCGAGCGACTTTTTCGTCTTGCATAGACACATAAAAACCCCATACGAAATTTTGGCTATATGACTCTCAAATTATATATACACAACTTAATGAAAACAACATAATTTAATTATTTAGTGCTGTACTTTTCTTAAAAAAGTTCATTAAAAATTATACTGTGAAACAAAATCAGAAAAATTTTATAGTCCCTAGGTTTTGACAACGATTTCCGAAATTGGATTGAAAAATGTGATATACGTGTTTTAATATTTCAATAGCTCTATTCACGACTATTTGCACATCTTGCATCATTGTAAATGCAAAAATATTTCTGCTATCATAACAACAAATATATGCGATATGCAACAAAAATTTGCATTTGCAATGATGTAAGATTATTAGCACCAAATCGTGAATAGGGCTAATGTAAATTTGACTCAAAAAAGTTACAAAAGCACTTTTTTGATATGGAAATATTTCGAAAAGTTATTTATTATTACTTTAGCTAAATTTCTGTTGAAGGAAGATGTTTGAAAACGTCAATAGTTTGGGAGTTGCGATTAAAAAATTTGAAAAATTAGATTTTTCGTAATTTTGGAGAAATGTGGGGGTGGTAGTTGGAGGGTTAGTTACTTAAGATGAAATATTTCGCATACTTTTCTGTACAATTCGTCCTAAGACACTGAAAACGAAATCCCGCGCTTTGAGGCTCAAATTTTCACTTACTAGTATGTGGCATAACCCGACAACTTGGTCATAACACGAAAACTATATATTAGTGGGTTGTATGGAAAAAAGTACTCTCCGATAGAAACGCTGAGACACGTATATCATATTTTTCAATCCAATTCCGGAAACCGTTGTCCAAACCTAGGGATCATACAATTTTTCTGATTTTGTTGCACAGTGTAATTTTTAATGAACTTTTTAAAAATTAAATTATGATGATTTCATTATGTTTCGTATATTTTATTTGAGAGTCATATAGCCAAAATCTCGTATGGGGTTTTTATGTGTTTATGCAAGACGAAGAAGTAGCTCGTGGCTAGCGATTTCACGTGTACCATTTCACAAAAATCTGTATAACTTCTTAAATTACCGAGTCCACCCAAAACTTAAAAATTTGCGAAGAACTCAGGGCTATTTTTGTAAATTTTTTTAAATTTTTAAAAAATAGAATTTTTTAGTACAAATTTTTGAAATTTTTTTTTTAGAAAGACAATCCAATGATACATATGTGTGAAATTTTTCAAAAATTTTCCTTGTCTCACAACAATTGAATTTTTGCATTTCTTCATTATTCATGTTTCTCTATCGACCCTCCAACCTTGAACCTTATCGGAGACGCCCCATTTATATTTTCAATATTTTCCGCTACTTCAATATTTTCTTCAACATTTTCACGATTGGAATAAATATTTTTATTAATTTTTAAATCTATTTGATTTCGAAATTATTTAATTTTATGAAAATTACATAGTCCAACAAATTACGACTTTTTGTCTGCAACAGAATAGCCACCTTATAATTCTGAAAGGTGAAGATATTTGGAATCAAATCCGTAATTCTGGGTTATGATTTTAAATATTAGTAGCTTATATAGGATATTGAAAGATTAAGAACTATCACTAAAATCACTGATGAGGAATTGTGGCGTATTCCGAAACGGCCGTCTGATTTACCTTTATATACATTGTTGTTGTGATGACTATATTTGTTCATTAACCAGTTTATATATAACTCCAAATAAGAAATGATCCTCGTAAAAATGTATTATAAAATTTCTCTGATAAGATTTTTCTCAGACATCAATTTTTAACAATTTTTGCACTTACTATTCAGCCCCCTTGGACCAAAAATGAAAACAGGAAAATGAAAAATATCTGAGACGTGCTGGACGTGTCCTTTTAAGATTATAGGGTGGTAATTCTGTTGGACTGTTTTTTTTTCTATAAAAATTTGTTTGTTTGTTTTAATTCCATTTATCAAATTAAATCTGGCTATTTAGATATTAAGTATTACAATAAAATTTTACAAAACATCACGAATAAGGGAAAATCCATTACATTGAATAAAATTTGAATTAAATCTGAATCTATCAACAAGCAATCAAAAGAAATTTCGAACTACACTGTTCAACAATTTAATGGATAACTTTTTAAGGTTAATTCGGAGTTGCTGATTCGGCCCCAGATTTTCTCTATCACGTCTGAGAACCCAGGTATGGGGACCAATAAAATTCACCAACCCTCCTTACCCATCCTTTTGGGTGTTTTACGAGGGTGGCTACTTAAGTTTAATATTTATCATTGAAAATGGCTTTATTGTTTTTCAAAATATTCTCTATAAAGATCAATTCACTTTTGCATGCGCTTGAACCAATTTTCGAATCACTTTTTCTACTCCGAATAGGGTAACTCTAAAACATGTGTATTGAAGGCATCAACCGCTTCTTTAGGCGACGAAAAACGTTGACCTCGCAATTTATTTTTGATGTGAGGGAATAAAAAGAAGTCATTGGGCGCCAAATCAAGACTGTGCGACGGATGACTCATCAATTCGTTGTTTTGACTGCTCAAAAAGGCTCTCATTTGAGCCGATGTGTGAGAAAATGATTCGTCTTTCGCGGCTGGTTTTCCTTATTTTTCCGAACACTTCTAGCAAACAAATGGTGGTGTACTATTCAGAATTCACTGCCCTACGTTGCTCTAATAGCACGATGGCCACATGACCAGTTTTTCCGAAAAAACGGGCGACCATTTGCTGCGAAGTGCTTCGTGCGCAAACAAATTTGGTTGGATTTGGCTCACTTTGGAAGACCCATACAGACGATTGTTGTTTATTTTCGGGCTCATATGCATATAGCCATGATTCGTCACCTGTTGTGATCTTATAGAAGTCTGTTAAAGCACCGTTATTATATTTTTTCAACATTTCTTTGCACCAATCGAAATGAGCCTTTTTTTTTTTGGCGATTGTCAAATTATGCAGTATCCAAAGCAAAAAAAAAAAATTTTTGTCGCAAATGAAACCAATGCCCAATCATGCCTCAATCTCACGATAAGTCACATGCCAATCTTTCAATATCAGTTCACGCACAGCATCGATATTTCCTGGCACAACAACCGATTTTGAACGACCTTCACGAAATTCGTCCTGGAGCGAACTTCGACCACGATTGAATTCCGAAAACCAGCGAAATACGGTGGCTCGGGATGATTGTTTTAGCA
Source organism: Toxonevra muliebris (assembly GCA_963691655.1). NCBI lineage: Eukaryota > Metazoa > Arthropoda > Insecta > Diptera > Pallopteridae > Toxonevra > Toxonevra muliebris. The sequence goes on along the minus strand of OY829327.1, from coordinate 17,494,566 downwards.
CCAAAAGTAGAAGAGAGTTGGTCGGCTGACTGTTGTTGAGTTAATCCACGTCGAAAATCATAAAAAAATCATCATTACGATTTAAATACATTTTTTGGCCGAGATTAATTTTTCAAGTCACTGTAAACAACACAAACAGCACTAGTACGACAAAACGTTCTGAGTACGTTTACCATTAAAAAAGTCAGAATTTACGATGCTGATGTCAGATTTGACATATCTACACTAGTGTTGCCATATCTCAAAACTTAAGTAGTAACCCATAACATGTTTGCTCCATACGAATTGTGTTGTTTTAGCATACACCTTTTTCATATGAGTAAATACAATGCCAATGCCACTGTGAGTAAAATACTCTGCTACACACTTGAGAACCTAATTTTTTGCATGTTGCCATGATGATTATCTTGGATATGGAGATTATAGTTTTTTCTAAGACTATTATACCAATTTCTATTATTACACTAGGGTTGTTGTATGCAATACTCGTTTCAATTTAAAAACTACTACTACATACTAAGCAGTTTAATGCACTTAAATGCCATAAAGAAACACAATATTTTAACAATAAAATAAAAAACAATACAATTTCACAAATAAACCCTTAACATTCTTAGAAAAATAAAGATCTAATCTGTCGTTGTAAAGACTTGAATCAAAGAAGCAATAAAACGTTTTTAGATTGCTAAAGTAATTGCAACAATACATAGAGAGAGAGAGAGAGTGAACAATAACTACAGCTCTACAGAACAATTGAATCATAGCAAGAACAAAACCAACAACACCAGCAATAATATGAAGCAAAACTTACTGCATAAATAATATGATAATGCATACTTTAACATTGTTGTTGCTGCTGTTATTGCAGCTACCTACAATGACGCCATGCTTTAAGTATAAGAAAATGAGAGAAATAATATAAGGAACTGCCTATGGGTATAACGACAATAATGCTTATACTCTGAAATGCCAGCAATATCAACAATAACAACAACAACAACAACAACAACAGCAATATAGCTATGACCGCCAACACCAACATTATCACCATTTCACATACATATAGAGAAGCACAATTGCCATTGCTGTATGTTATTGTAGTTTATACTATTGCTGCTGTTTATGTTATAGCTGCTGTTGCTGCTACATACTCATCGTTTCAAATAAGCTGTGAATGAAGAATAAAGCAGCAGCAGCAAAAAAAAAAAGGATCATCATCATACTGTTGGCAAAATGCTTAACATAATGCAAAAAGCGAAACGTACAACAGCAACAAAAGCAGCAACAACAACAACAACAACGACAACGACGAAAGCAATAAGCGAGTAGCTATGGCAGTGTAGCAAAGTGCAACAAAAGAACTGAAAGCTTTTTAAATGGCAGTAAATAGGGGAATTTCTTTATTATGAAATAATAAAAATGTTGTGCTGACGGAAGTAGCCACTGTGTGTGTGTGTGTGTGTGTGTGTGTATGCGCCCCAAAGGCATAAGCAAGTAGACAAGGAAGCAGGCAGGCAGGAAAAGGCACACAAGCATAAACAAACAGATAGAGAGACAGGCTGGTAGATAGGCGGACAAAGAGGCAAGCATGGAGTCAGGCTGGCAGGCAGGCAGGTTGACAGGCGAGCCTGCAATTTACTGCAGCATTCTTAATACACATATAAGAGAGAGAGAGAGAGAGAAAAAAAATGCTTTAGAGAAGCAGCAGAGAGCAAACAGCAACAACAAAAGCAATTGAAGCAGTTGAAGCAGCAGCATCAGCATGTGTGCTTTAAATTAAAAATGAATCTCATTATAAGCTTAAATTTTTCATCATGCCACCATACTATTAAATTTATGTGGCGCAACAATTATCGCGCGCTGCATGTATCCGGTAACAATTTTTCCTCTTTTTTTTTTTAACTTTTTTTGTAAGCCATTGTATAATAGCAGAGCATAAACGCAAAAAGAAGAAGTTGTATAGAAATATTGCTGCTGCTGCTGAGTTTTTTATTTCTATTATTTTTATTATTATTACAATATTATGAAAGGGAACAAAGGATTAACTGCATAAATTACACGGTATGCACAAAAAAAAAAATTTAGCACATAGGGGGAAAAGTAATAAAGAAGCTAGCAGAAGAGGGTGGAAAAGCATGAGGCTAAACGTGTTATTATCACATTATTATGTTGCGATATGTTGCAGTTACTCGCTGTTATTGTTTACAATAGCGATTTTGTTGTCACTTGAACAATGAAACAAAAGGAAATGTCTACATTCATGTTTATGTATATCTATTTACGGGTGTTCACGTAGTTGTTCATGTATGAGTTCTCTAATAATTATTAGATTATTAAATGGTTGCGAATTTGTGCATAATTTAAGACTGCAAACTGAAAGCAATAATATACAAGAAATAAAAGTGATAAGGTAAAATATACTCAGAACACGTGGAGTTTGGATTTATTCACTCTATCGTTCATAATAGTTATTTTTTTCCCCGCTTTTGCTCTGGTTGTTCTTATTTTTTCGCGTAAAAGTTTCAGCTTTATATAGAAGAAGAGAAATCAGACGTTTTTCATAGTTTTTTTTTTTTATTATTTTTCCGTGGCCACAGAGTTAGCCGTAATTAAAATTTGACCTATTTTTATCGGTGTCTTTTGAATCAGTTAAGCAATTAAAAATCCGATTATATATGTTTGCTGTCTCAATACCTTTCATTTGTTATTAAGAACAACCGGGCATTTCTAGCTCGAAAAATAAAATTCGAAGAAATAAAACAATTAGAATATCTCACAAAATGATCCTTAAAAACAAAATGTTTGCCTTGATTTTCGAATTCCGCTGGAGAAGTTGTTGGCCTCAAATTTACTGAGTAATATTTCAAACTTATTTAAGTAATCTGGAAGCTACTGAGAGAAAAAATTATTCGTTTTAGTAGGCAACAAAGAACATCTAAAAACCAATTCTGCCCTGTTTTCCTCTACGTAAAGTAGGCAGCACTTGGGTAAAAGCAAGCATCAAAAAGGCTGACCTATTAGCAAAACATCTCAGTAAACTATTTCAACCAGATCCATACGATGATTCACAATCTACCAGCTAATTAAATTAAGTTAACGATTCTCTAGCTGAAACGCATCAACTAGAGTTACCAATTAAAAAATTACGGAAGTCAAAGGTAATAGATGTCATACAACACCGGAAACTAGAGAAAGCTCCAGGGTATGATTTAATAACCGCCAGAATCTTCAAAGAATTATCAGAGGAAGGAGTAATGTTTTTAATAAAGGATTTTCGTAAACATATGTGTACATGAATTTGAATTCAATGCAACGAAAATCAAAAATTTTTCCTACCACGGGAAGTACACTTTCTCCTGAGAGGGATAATTCTATATTAAGCAGAAATCTTATGCCACAGCAATGGAAGGTCCCCCAAGCATAATACCATAACCTGGTGAAAGCGTAAGCGACATTAAGTCTCACTGATTGGCCGGTTTGCTAACAGTTGCTTCAAAAATTTAACAAAGCCTTTTCTTAAAAAGATTATGCCCAATCATCAAAGAACGACACCACTATTCTGAAAATCAATTCGGTTTCAAAGAAGGTCACGGTATGATAGAGCAGATTCATGGAATAGTAGAATGAATACACTACGCTCTAGAAAATAAAAAAATATTGCACAACAGTTTTTCTCGGCATCTCTCAAGCGTTTGATAGAGCATGGTACGAAGGCCTTTTCTATAAAATTAAGAAAATGCTCCCAATAAACTTTTAGCTGTTTATTAAAGCATACCTAAACAATCGAAACTTCTTCGTAAAACACGGCGAAGAGGTCAGTGAAATCTGCAATGTTGAAGCTGATGTACTACAAGGCAGTGCAATGAAACTAGTTCTCTACCTACTATTTAAATCAGATCTGACTCTACCACAATCGTAAATGGGAGGACCTGAGGGGCTTTAGACAGACAAGGACCATGTTACCTGTTATCTCGAATCGTCATACGGACTTTCTGTTATCACTTAATAGAAAGAGCTGTAGGCAGCTGGTGGGATTATATACAGGTCATTTTTCTTGGGCCAAACATTTGCATATGATTGACCTGGGAGCTAGTGCCTTCTGTGCTTCCTTTGATTTGGAGGAAGAATGTGAAGAGACGGCGGATCACTTTCTTGGTGTCTGCCCCTCTTTCTGCCGGATCAGAGTTAGCATATTTGGTACTGGAGTGTTGGGAGACGAACACCTGAGCTTTCTAATACCGCAGGATCTACTAAGATTTATTAATAAATCTGGTAGATTTAAAGAATAGCAAAAGGGAACACAGGATATAGTACAATGGACGTAAAACTTGTCTGAGTGCTGTATTCTTGAATACTTCTTTTGTCTGTTCCAACAAAAACAAAAAAAAAAATAAGACTCTAATTGAAAGAATCTTGATTGTGACTTTTGCTGATGAGACTGCTGCTGTAGCAGTCACAGCTTCCAATGTACTTCAGAGAAGTATTATTAATATTTCAAAATGGCTGAAATGTTGACGAATAACAGCCAATTAAAACGAAGTCAACTCAAGTTACATGCCTTCCAGTATTGTAGATGCTCAACCATGTCCATTTTATCATATAATAATTCCCACATTGCACTATGGGTAAAATTCCGACATTTTCTGTGCGAAAACCTCATAACACACTTTCTCTATTGGGAAATTTTGCGCAGATTCCGAAAATTGTATTTATTTTTTCGTGTCGGACTAGGTCTACTGAGATATTGAAAAAATAGGGCAATGGGGAGGATTAAGTATATAAAAATAGTATTCCGCTCCTCGGCATCTCTAAGAATCTTTAAAAAAAAAATAGCAAAGTCTGCAAAGTATTAAGATATTCATTTTATTTTGATTCCTAATACTTATCCAAATTATCATCCAAAAAGAATGGTACGGCCTCATTAAGAGAAAGCATGAACACTATTTTTCTAATTTTAGAAGCTCGGTTTGGATACTGAATACAATTCTTCATGACAGTTGCAAATCTTTATTACCTTGTTTCCAATCTGCAATAATCAATAAATTTCATTCATTATGAGTTTGCGTGCACACTTCTAATGCAACTCTTCTATTTTCACGGTCCGACTCCGACGATCCGAATGCAAGTGCTGGACGTCAAGCTTTTGATTCTGGTTAATATTTTCTAACAAATAGCAGTACAGAACGGAATCTTTCGCCCCTTTTTTTAAACATTTTCGAATGCCATGTTTCAAATAATTTTTAATTTTCCATATGGTGCTTGTCTAGAAAAATTTTATTTTTTGTAAAGAGATACAAGTAGATGCAGATCAAAATAGTTTACTTATATGTAGAATTAATTGCTTAATCAAAAAAAAATTGGTTGTGTATTAACGAACACAAGGCAGAAATGAAACTTCTAGTGAACTAAACGAAACGAACAAGCAAATAACAAGCAAATCAAATTTTTCAATCGCTAAATTTTTTACTTCATTGGCTTGTGTTTTTTAATTTCATTTGCTTGTGTTTCGTTTAGTTCACAAGAAGTTTCACTTCTGCCTTGTGTTCGTTAATACACAACCAATTTTTTTTTTTTTTTCCGATTAATGCTAGAACAAAAATTGCAACCCTGTACCGGTAACTTCGATGACAATTGTAGACGAACTCTTTTTGTGTGCGACATCTTCATGTAATTCCTTGGACATTTGCGCCATCTGTATGTGAAATGTATAACTGTCATAAACATTAAGATGGCGGTGATACACATTGATCTTTCTGCCATAGGCGTGTGTGTGTGTGTAATTAATATGTTATACTGATTTAAAACTATTTATGAATCGTTTATTATATAGTTTGCTCGTGAATTCAGTTACGGAATATTGATATTTAGCCCCTCATGCACATTGCTCGACAAAATTATGTCGCATTGCAAACTTACGCGCGACGTCACATCCGGTTGGTTTTACTTTAGGACAAGAGAAAAGAAGTTTCCCTTGCGTTTTTTGTAGGCCTACCCAAAATTTACTGAAAAAAAGTGATAAACGTAAGTAAGAAAAAGTAATGAATTTCCCCATAATGCATTGTTATAAAGCCGTACCCAAATTTTCACATTTATATCTCAACTGGAAGTATTTTTGGCAGCTGATTCCATTCGAGTTCGACTACTGTGCACTGATGTCTTCACTTCATACCAAACTCCACTCGCCTTTTAATGCATACCCTTCGCCTAGCACTTTGTATAGCATATTTCTTATGCAACCCGCCTAAGAAAATCCTGTGGGCGGGCGTAAATTGAACTATATGATTAGAAGCGTCATGTCGCGATATGTTCTTGGTAAGAAAAACTAGAAATATGGCTCCAGAAGTAAAAAGTGATATTAGAGGCACACATAACATAAAAATGCTGTAACCGCGATTTTTTCTTATTAATTCTTTTAATAACTTTCTCAGAATTTCACTAAATAATTTTGTTTTAATTAAAAACCTTCAATCATACATCGATATGAGTTTTTATTATAATCCTGCAAAACTTTTCTAATAAATAAATATTATAATTTATCAATGTAGTCACACACTTTTTTCTATTTACTTTAAACACGCAAAACAGAAAAAAAAAAACACAACAAAAAAATACATGCTGAAATTTTTCCAAGCAATTTAATTCAGCACTAAAAAAAGAAATTCTTTTTCAAAAAAAAAAATAAATAAAAAAATAGAAAAACTTTACATCAAAATCAATAAATTATAAGATTATTCAAGCAGCAGACAAATGAACAATTTATGCCAACTCATTCCCTTTTTCATTCCCCTTTCTACTAATACAGCAATTCAATCTCTTTTGCTTACTTCGTGAGTCTCTAAATCATGCTCTCGTTCTAAAGTATTCTCTCTCTTTCTTTCTTTCTCTCTCTAAAACAGAAGATTACAACTCCATTAATAACATTCATTTCACCAACGCGCGTACATTTAAAACTTGGCAATGAATAAAATTGATGACCAATAATAAAGTGAGTATAGAAAGTATGTATGTATGTGTGTGTGTGTGTGTGTGTGTAGTAGTAGCGAGAAACTCATAGGAAAATGATGATATATCGTTCTTAAACTCACTGTGAAAACTAACATTTTTATGTTCAACTAAAGCGCAACTAATGTTTCTGCAGCGAAGTTTTGCTGCTGCTGCTGCTGCTGAATCTTTGTCTGCTACACTATGCAGTTTTTATATTTATTATTATTTTTTTCTTTTTTTGTAGTAAAAGAAGCAAGCATTTTGCTCTATACATACACACACACACACATGTAATACACACACACTTTTCACACATTATATCGAAAAATGAGAAAAGAAAGAAAGAACGAAAAGTATAGAAAATAAAATAAATATTAAAAACGAAATGAACGCATGAATAAATGTCAAACTTTTGCAATAAACGCACTAAGTATGGTGAAGTTTATGTCATCATCATCTCTGCACACACACACACATTCATACATATATATACATATATATGTATATACACATTCGTAATTCCCTAATACAAGCTCAATTACCAACAGCATCATTATCATGATTATCATTATTATCAGTTTTGTTGGTAACTTAAGTTGAAACTGAAGCTTTGGGAGCAAGCAACGTCATGTCATGTTCATCTGTTTTGCCTCACTTTCGTACATAGAAGACGAGTTGAGAACGTCAGTTCCCCTGCTTGTCATTTCCCCTTATCAGCTTCCTCGCATTATTTTATTCTGTTCTGTGTCTGCTAATGCTGCTGCTGCTTTTGATGCGCTAGTGATACTCCATAAGGATAATCTCAAGGATAATCAACGTCAATCTCATAAAAATTACTATTGTTATTATTTGTGGTGATTTTTTTCTTTGCATTTTTCTTTCCCACATTCTGTTTCTTTTTCTATTCTCTATACTTTTTTTTAATGCGTTTTCTTTCAACTTGGAATTTAATACTTTTTCTATTAGCTCAGTTAATGTTTTACATTATTATCGAGATTTTTTCCCATCTTCTGTTTCTCTTTCTTTGTATGCACATTTCATTATCATTTTTATATTTACATACTTTTCGATAGGATTGAAATCTATAGAAAATAGAAAATAACTATGCCTATTTATATTTTAGCGATATTCTTTCGCTTTCCAAATCACATTACATTAAAAATCTTTATTTCTTATTTGGCACATAAACATCTGCTTTTTATTTCATTTATTTTTATGCTTGTCTTATTGTTATTACTGTTTGTTTTTCTTGTTTGGTATTAACCAAAAAAAAAAAAAAAATAAATATTTTTATATAGTTATGTATAAGAAAAAGTATGGCGTGTGTGCTCACATGAGCACACGCCTTCATTTCCTTCACACATATTCACACACTTACTAAGTTTTGTATTTCATTAGCTATGCACATAAATGAATTTAATTATAATTCTTAACATTTTTCTTAATATACTTGATCTTTTCTCTATACACTGAAATGTAGAATTTATGTGTCCAGTAGGAAAAGTAATCGTTTACTAGAAATATTTTAAACAATTAAGATTTACTAGATTCTCCCGCACACCAGCAGCATATATTGAAGAAAGTAGAAATTTTGTAAATTCACAAACGTCAGTTGTAGTTTCAGGTCTCTTCCTAATCACTAGTTATAGAAGAGGCTTTGAATCTACTCAGTAACTGGGCTACTAATGCCAAAAACTGCAAATATATTAGAATTCCATCTCAAGTGCCAAATATACCTACTGGATAAGGTAGACTAACCCTAATACCTAGATCTTCGAGACAGAAATAATCTACACTGACGAGCCTAAAGGAAATTGCAAGATTTATGCCAAACTCTAGTAGATCACTACAATATTGCTGAATAACTTCGAACTCCAGACGAAGACCGTGTTTTCTAGGTCAAACTTCAGCCAATTGGAAATGCTTGAAATCAAGACAAAGTCGAAATAAAAATAGTATCCATAGTGGAGAGTATTGAGAGAGTACAGCATCAGATTATTGCTAGTGTGAACTTATTTTTTTTAAATGTGGGGCATATCTGAGAAAGTAATCTATGACCCATCATCATCAACGCCTTCATAGTCTTAAGGAGTAGACTAAACGTTCACAGAGTGTAGAAAGCTTTAGCAAAGTTTGAAAAGACTTTCATCGAAACCCTTTCCCCAAACTTATATGTAGGCTTATATATAATGGGCATTGATATGATACTTGATGGAGTATTGATGAAGATATTGGCATAAGTTAATCCACAAGCGGATCTAGAAAACGCGTTTCTTCAAAGATTTTTTATCCAAGGGCGAAGGTTGTATTTTTAAACCTCCCCCGGAGTATCTGTATTTGTAGTGACAGTCTAGCCTCATTCTAGTCTTTACTTTTGCAATACCTTGAAGTCAAAGTTAATAAATGACAATTCATGATATTTGATTCCAGAATAAAAAATGAATTTATAAGTCTCTTTTGGAAACACCGATTGATTATTCATTTAGAAAAGTCTTTTTTTTGCGGTCAGGGGAATGCAATCTTTCTTTGAAGTCGTGGGAATGGAAATCATGACTGCTTTGAAGTAAATTGAAATAACTTAGAGTCGCTTGAATACACTTGCAGTCATTTGAAGTCAATTGGAGTCACTTAAAGCCACTTGGAGTCAATTGAGATTTTGAAGTCAGTTGAAGTTACTTGTAGTCAATTGGGATTTGAAGTCAATTTGAGTCACTTGAAGCCACTTAGAGCCAATCCCTAGGAAGCCACTTGAAGTCACATGTAATCCATTGCAGTCACTTGGAGTCAATTGAAATTTGCTGTCGATTGGTGTGATTGTAAGTAATTTGGAGTCAATTGGGATTGGAAGTCAATTGGAATCACCTGAAGTCACTTTGAATGGAATCAATTGAATTTACTTGGAGCCACTCGAAGTCACATGGAGTCACTTGAAGTCAATTTGGGGTCACTTGGAGTCAGTTGGGAATTTGATGTCAATCGGAATCACTTGAATACACTTGGGGCCACTTGAAGTCACATGAGGTCACTTGAAGTAAATTTGGCGTTCCTTGGAGTCAGTTGGGGGTTTGAAGTCAATGGGAGTCATTTGAATACACTTAGAGCCACTTGAAGTCATATGCAGTCACTTGAAGTAACTTGAAGTCAATTAAGATTTGAAGTCATTTGGAATCACTTAAAACTAGTATCAAAAAAACAATAATACATTTCGAACGGAATTCAAGTGACTCTAAGTGGCATCAAGTGACCCCAAGTGGCTTACTTCAAGTGACTACAAAGCCGTCATGATTTTGAAGCCATAAAATTTGCATTTCCATGACTTCAAAAAAAGATTGCATTATTCTGACTCAAAAAAAAGCTTTTCTAAATGAATAACTAATCGGTGATTCAAAAAAAGACTTTCAACTACATTTTTTATTATGGACTCAAATATGTTATTCATTAGCCGGAATCAGAAATTATTACTCATTTATGACTTATACCCCCAATTGGCTGCATTCTCTTACGGCTTTGACCTCCAGCAATGTCAAAACTATTCTGGTAGATTTAAAGAACAGCAAAAGGGAACACGTAATATAGTACAATGAACATGAATGCAGGTCTCATCATTACTGAGTTATAGTATTTTTTATTGTTTGCTTTTTTATAGATGCCTGATATATTTCAACTGAACATATTAAAAGGATTTTATTCTCAACTTTAATGGGTTAATTGAAATCAGAGATTTAAATGATAATTTGATTACTTTCGAAATAGAATTATATCTCAATTTCAATTCCTTGTGATTGTAATTCCTTATAATGGTATTAAATTTTTGTCTATTTTTTAAACAAATGGGAATTGTAATTTGAATTAACACTTTCCACTCCTTGCAGTTAGAAATGAAATTATAATGAATTGCAATTGAATTTATTCAGCTCTGCTTCAAATCACAGCTTGAGATATTTTCCTTCCTTTATCAGGTCGGCAGTAATTTCTTGCGGGGTGTACTACATACATACACATATTTAACTTTTTATGTTTGTATATAAATATCAGTTTTCATTGGTTGTAGCTGCGAAAAATAAATATTATTATTGTCAATTTTCATTTGTGGTTTTTCCAATTTTTTTTTGCTTGTTTAGGTATAGATTTTGAATTTATTTGTAGTTATCCACCTCACACTCAGTTTACTCTTCCTCTTTTCCGCCTTCAGTTTTTCTTGTTTGGTTGTGGTTTTAATCCTATTATTATTGCCAAAAACTTGTTGCATTTTCTCTTTCTTTTTTCCATTTTTGTTTTGTTGTTCATTGTTGACCGCAATGTGCGTAGTAACTTTCATTTCTCTTTACACATTTACGAAGTATAATGCCCAAACTTTGATTTAAGTATATAGCAATTTAGTTAATGTGTAGGTTATGTTTGAGAATAAGTATGTGTGTGTTTGTGTGCTTCTGTGTGGATTTAGTAAAGTAACTAAAATTTCATGAGGTCGTCAACTTTAAGTAAATTATTATTAAACATTAAAGTAAAAATTGTTATGTACATATATAAAACTTTATTTTGTCTTTGTACTACGCTGCGTATGAGTAATAATCTACTTTGTTTATTGTTATAATTAAAATAATTAGGAACATTAGTTACGATTCATTTTGTCTCAGCAGCTGTATGAAACTTTTGAAATTTTTTTGGGAAATGTCAATTTTCTTGTTTAGAAAAGTTTCTCCTTTAAAAATCTTATCGGTTTAGGAATACTATATGAGGTTTCAATTAATGAGGATCGTCAGATGAGTGATTGGGGGGGGGGGGGGGAATTGTTAACCTGTGAATGCGGAATCGATGAAAAAAATTATATTAGTAAAAGTGAGATCCATAAAGGGAAATAAGAATAGATTAAGTAAGATCATCAAAAGCGAGATGAGTAAAATTACGATCGGTTTAAATGCGACTTTGAAAGGTGAAATCGGCGGAAAAACATAACGTGATAGAAATGTTCATGTAAAAGTGAAAGAGGGTGTAAATATCATTGGAAGTGAGATCGGAAAGAAATTGGTAAAGAACGAATGCAACGATTGAATTTTAGATCAGTACAAGTGTGATCGGTAAAAATTAAAAGTACGAGAACTAAAAGTGAGATCAGAAAAAGTGCAATCGGTAATATTGAGATAGTTAAAAAAGAGTTCGGCAGAAATGAGATCGGTGTGGCTGAGATTGAAAAAGCGTTATCGTAAATAGTTAGTTCAGTAAAAGTGATATAAGTTATAAAAATATCTGGTAGAATTGAGGTGAATAGAATTTGGTAGCAGTGGAGATCAGTAAGAGAGTGATCGATTGAACTAAAGATCAATTAAATTGATATAAGTAAATATCATCAGAAATGTAATCGGTTGAAGTGAAATACGTGTATGCATGAATTAATGAAAGTAAGATTGGTAAAAGTATGTTCAGTTAAAGTCCGATTGGTACCTAATAATAAAAAAGTAGAAGTGAGTTTGATAGAAATGAGAACCATGGAAATCGGTGAAAATAAGATCAGTAGAAGTGAGCTCGATAGAAGTAAGCGATATCTACATTGCAGTGTCCGCCAATAAGCATTGCTAATCAAATACATAAATATGGAGTGGATTAGAACATTGGAAATTTGATGTGTATATCGTCAAACCAACAGAATGGCATATACATTAGAGTGGTTCTTAGGGATATAGAGGAAATTTTTTATATATTGTTTTTACTCTACGCCCCCAATTTTGTTCCTTTATGTGAAAGTTTCAGGCAAAAATATTTAAATTTAAACGTGCCTTCTCAGACTCAAAGTTTATATGTAGAGTATACATACATATCAAGACATGATCGCCAAATTATCGTAAGCGAAATTCTTTTGAAAAGCTTTTTTTTTATCAATTATTTAACTCTATTACCAGGAGCATCTTTCCATAAACTTATTCAAGTACATTGTTAGCAATTCTGAAAAAAACAGTAGGGAACTTTTAGTTTCCCATATAACGCCATACAAAATGAAAGAACATAAAACATACTTCTGGAAAATTCACTTTTTGTCACTTACGATAATTTGCTGATCATGACTTGATATATACATACATTTATACAGCACAATAGCACACATTTTTAGCATAGAAAACATGAGCAATTATTGAGAGAACTGACTTCGAGATCGGCCTTTTTTTCACATGAACCTATGGTGATCGGCTACATACAATACAAGCAAAGATATCGGTATTGGCTCTCTGAGTATCATCTCATGTACTCTCTGGTTTGTGGAAGCACTTTACTTCCGAGCAGGTCCCACTTGAATTTACGATGATCGTAGGAGTAATCATCGAGCATTCCAAAGCAATGACTTACTCCCTATTGCTTCAGAGCCCTTGTATTTTGTACTATTTTTTGTTTAGTACTTTTTGTTTAGTACCTCCAAAAGGAATAAAAAATGAAGACGCGATTAAGGGCACGAGTGGCAGTCTCCCGCTCTCTATTTCTTGATTGTTAAAATGATCAATTAAGTGGAATTCATTATTAACGACAATGCCAATATAATATATTTTTGTAAACATTCAGCTTTTTGTTAAATAAAAATATAATTAAATATAAATATAAAAATATACAAAAAGTTTGGTACATATTTGTGTTGGTAATGGTGACGCTTATATTGGCATTTGTTTAAAACTAACTACAACGATGACTTCAGGTATCGTGTGTATTTTAATGTGCTTCTTAGGCTCAATGTTTTCAATAATTCTATAAAATTCTCAATCTGTCTACAGATATATATATTTCTTTTAATAAAAATTAAGTTTAATATGCAAAAAAAATTTATGCTGAAGACATAAAAAAAAAAGTGCGTAAGCTAAACTGAAAAATTGATAGGATATTAAAAAATATTTCACACAACAACAAATTATGCAATAACGCAAGAACAGAGCAATTGAAACCATAACATTCTAATACACAATATGTACACACACATAGGTATGTATGTATATTTAAAGCAATTTCAAAAATTTCCCAACACGCATATGCAAATACTGCACACACACGCACATGTGTGGATATGTCAAATTATGGCAGTTTTCCTTCACAACGAGAAGAAATTTTCATTCATAAAACACAGACAGACACTTGTATTATTTACAAACAAGCAAGCAAGAAAACTACTAAAAATTCAATAAAGTTATTCTCCAACGTTATATTTAGTTTTACTTTGTACATAGTTTTCTTGCTACACTTATTTTTCTTGATACTTTTTTCTGATACTATTTTTTTTCTACTACTACTATTTTTCTCTAGTACCTACATTTTTGTTACTTTGTTTGTTGGTTTGTTTGCTTGTTTTCAAAACGCCTCAAATCTCATATGCACTGGTAACAAACACAACTACCAAATGAAATCAACAACTTTATAGATTTTACTTTATATGTGCTGGCAGTATAAAGTATTAAGAAAAAAAAAACAAAAACCTGCGTGTCGATTTTTGCTTCCGGTATTTTCAACATTTCGATCCCAAATGCTTAGTAAACACGCTCCTGCCTGACTGCCTCACTTCTACGTACTACTCCTAGGTACTACAACTTCGTTTAGATTTTTCTTCTTCCCTTTTTTTTTTTTTTTGTTAGTTTTGGTAGAAAACTTTTATTTTTTAAATAAAATAAAATAATGTTATCTGATCTGATATCAAAAAGTTTTTGATTTCAGAGTTTTACGTTTGTTGTCTGCTGCTGTTGCTGCTGCTGCATCAAACTTAGCATGCTGTTACTCCTGCATTTTGGGAATATGAAATTCCATTGGGTATTAGTAGTAGATAAAGTCAGAGTAGGGATGCTGTTGGCTGGTTTTGCTTTGCTGCTGGTTGATAATAATAGCTGCCGACATAGAGAAGAAGCAGCAAGTAGTGGAGAAAATTTTTTTAGCTGTTAGCTAAACATATCGACTGGTGGCAAAACTTTTCTAATTCCATTTGCGCATTGCATTATTTGAAAGCTGATAGAGAAGTTGGAAAGCTATAAAGCTGGGAACGGTTGAGTGCAGTGACGGATCTGGCATTTGGCTTTCGGGAGGAAGCGCATTTTGTTAAATTAAGTGGAAACCTTGAACCTTGAATTCTTTTTTGGAATGTAAGCATCCTAAAAAGTAACTGCCAAGCTAACCGTTGAGTTGATTTTCTTTTACAACGAATCTCAAATATAATTTTAAACGTTATAGTGATGAAAAATTTTGGCAAAAAAATAATACAGCAGAGCATAATAAATATTTTTATGATGGTCCACAGCATGGTAGGGACAAAACTGGAAACGAAACCCAAACATGGAAACAAAAACCAGCTCAAAAAGAAATCAGACCCAAATTCAGACCAGTCTCAGATAAAAAAAAAACTAAATTGAGAACAAAATGAGACAGAAAAGCAAATCAAAAGTAAACCAAAATATGACCAAAACAAATCAAAACCTCATATTAAAAAGCAGACTGGAAATTTCAAACCAAAACTCAAACCAAAAATATATCAAAATTCGACCAAAAATCAAATTAAAACCACACCAAAAACTAAACCAAGTTTAGTCTCAAATTAAGACTAAGAGCAGGCTAAAATTAAAAAAAAAAGAATTAGAATTCGGCTAAAAATTAAATGAATCTCCAAAATTTAAATCAAATCTTAGACTGTAAATCAAAATTCAAATCAACACTCAAACCAAAACTCAGACCAAAACCAAAATTTATACCAAATCTCAGAACAAAAATTTGGATAAAAAATCTGTCCTAAATATGGACCAAAAACATATAAAAAATGTAATCAAATTAGACCAAAATTTAATGGCGAATTAAGTTCAAATTTAGGCTTATACCAAACCAAAAGCCTAAAGCAGAAAGTAAACAAAATTCACACAAAGATAAAATCAAATGCCCCATCAAACCTCAGGCCAAAAACTAAACAAGCTTTCGACCAGAAGTCGGTTAAAAAGTTTAGACCAATTTAAAAATAAAATTAGACCAAACTTCAATGAAAAAATCAAATAGAGCTTTAGTTTAAAAGTCAAAACACAGAGAAAAACGAGAACAGCTTCAGATCAAAATTTAGAGCAAAATTAAGACTTAAATTCAAACCAATGTTTAGACCAAATTCTAATGAAAAGCATACTTAGAAACTTAGATTTATGTCAAATCAAAATTCAGACCAAAAAGTAAACCGAGGCTCAGACCAAAACACAAAAGAGAGACTAGATTCAGACCGAGACCGAGACCAAAAATCTAGTCATAACTAATATCACAACTTAGGCCAAATATAGACCAAATTCCGATAGACCAAGAGTACACCAAGACTAAAAAGTATGCGAAAAACACGACCTACAATAAGTCTAAATCCAGACCATAAAATCTGATCAGAAACCCGACCAAACGCATTTTAAAGTGGGATATTCATAAACTAAACCTTAAATTTCAAATTCAATATTGTATAATATATATAGGAACTAGAGTCTATCATGCCGCCGCCCTTCTCCACTTTGGATTCGCCACTGGTCGAGCGAACATGGAATTTGTGGTGCTGCTGCGGGTGTTGTGATGTTTTTGGTATAGGTTTTTTGGTGTAGCATGCGTGGCTGGTTGCTCTGACTAACTGTTGGCTGGTGATGCCCGTCTTTTGACCTGTCTGTCTGCCCACGCTGGTGGTCGCTGCTCGCTTCATGGCTAGCAGTAGTAAGGGGAACATTTTTGTGTTGTAACTCCTGACAGCACAATAAATTAAATTTGACTTTAATGCTGGCAGAAATAACAACAACAAAAACAACCACATGGCAACTAAACTGAAAGTACAATAGTAGAGAGTTTTTTTTTTTTTTTCTGTCCAGCTGTCTGTCCATTTCGACTCTCTACGTCTCTCCTTCTTTCTATGTCTGTCCTTAAAATATTTATTTCATTACTTTTTTTGTCCCTTGTAATTTTTGTTATTGTTTTTGTCTGAAATGAGTTTTTAGGTTTTTCTTTTTTAGAATTTTTTTGTTTTTATCTAATGTGCGGAAAAAAGGAAATTCTATATTAATATAAATAATTCGCAGAAATTTATTTTTGTTTTTAAATTTCAAAAATATTTTTTGTGTTTTCTGTTGGCCAAAAGTTTCTCCAGATTCATAAATAAACTCAAATTTTGTGCCCCTCAACTTTCTTCTTGTTTCTTATACAAAAATAGAAATGTATGGCGAATTTTTGTTTCCAATTTTTGTAGCTGTTGCTGTTTATATTTTATAAATGAGCTTCACTGAGCTGTAGTTGTTATTTTTTCTTTTTTTCAAGCAGAAAGTCTTGCACAAAGTGAAAGTTTATTATAAAGTATCAGAACATCATCACGCATCATCGGCATTATCAACAATACCAGAATTAGACCCTACAGTAGCATCCTCATTGACTGTGTCTACATCTTCGTCATTTACTTTCAACATTGTACTATGCAACTTATCCTTGCTTTACCCTCGGCCAAGCTTAAATTGTTAAATGAAATGAAATTTAAAAAATTTCTTCTTGAATTTAAAATAATTTAAATTACATTTTCCCTTCCTCTACTTTTATGTACTTCTATGTATCGCTCAATTCTGCCAATTTCAGCTTTTGATTTTGGTCGTGGCATCTTTCCCTTTCAACGAATTTTGTGATTTTTCGCGCGAAAATTTGTATCGGCAACGCACATAGAATTTTTTTATCTTTCCAGTTTTTTTTTTATTTTAATTTTTCTTCATCATCATCGCCATTGAATTTGTTGTGCTGTTTTTGATTACTTTGTTTTGTAATTTTTGTATTTAATTTCTGTTAATAATTATTTTCACATTTTCTGCGTTATTTGTGGTTGCTTGGCAATTATTTACACAAGAGTGAGTGAAAAGCAGCAGCAGCAGCAGCAGTAGCCTAAAATCTTATATATTTTTATTCTATTTTTTTTTTCATTTTTGTTTTTGTTTTGTACGCCGTGAATTAAAGTGCCTGCCTTGCATACTTTTGAAGGGGCGCAGAGTTAATTAGTTCGTAATTGTTATAAATTGAGAATGGATGTTTGTGTCAAGTTTAATTGAATGGCGTCGTTTTTTTCTTTTCATTGTTTTTCTGTTTTTTGTTATTTAAAAGATTTTGTTATTAGAATTTTGTAAGATTTTCTAGAAGCCACTAATTTCGAAAGATATCAAAGAAATCAGTAAACATCGCAATTATTTAATGATATACTTTATGTAATTTGTGGGAATTGTTTAGAAGAGTTTTATTCATTTTTTTTTTAATTATAATTTTAAGATTTCCCTATTGATTTAAATATACTAATTGCTAAGTTAATTGACCTCAACTTAATTGCATTTCACGTTTAAATGCGTTTGAAATTTTAAGCTTTCAGTTCAACTTCCGGTATATAGACCCAATCAAGTGGAAATTATTCCCAAAATCCTTTTTCACTTTTTCACCCTTACTAATGAAATTTTCATAGATTTTTAAACATTTTTAAAGGGACAAAGAAATTAAAACTATCCGCTTCGAAAACTTCTGGAACCGCTAGTGGTGTGCATATTACTAGCCGCATAGAGAGTATCCAGCTTTGCTTGTTTACTATATATACAAAGACTTTTTTATTGTCTGTAGTTAGTTTTTAAATTTGCATCGTAGCTTAAAACTTTAAAGCTCCAAGCTTTTCGCTCTTGTGCTTAGGTCTAGGCAAATTCAAAATAAATTTTTAGTGCAAAAAAGAAAGTCAGTAAAGGTTAGGTCAGGTTAAGTGGTAGTCCTTAAGCTAAAAACGGCTAGTTGTGACGGAACGTAGGTTTTCCATTCGCCCCTTTTTAACACAAATAACAGATTATTTAAACCTCTTTGACTTTGGTATATACTTAAGTAGGTCCCCAAGTCAACTGACATCAAGTCGAGCATGTAAAATATATTGACCTAGGGTGTTTTTAATCCAGATAGCCAAAGCTAGACAGAAGCAAATGTAATGATAAACGGATTCCTTCTTAGACCAGGGACTAGCTGATTTTAGCAGTTATCTGTTGCCCAAAAAAATCTACAGGTGTTAATAAAGGCATCGTGTTAAAGTTTAGGGAAAGATTTGTTCGTTAGAGAATTGTGATCAACAGTGATGCCATCTTTTGAACCTTGTCTAATACCTTTTTGTGGACTTATTTTTAAGGAGTTGTCCACCAGATCATTGCATCATAAACTAAAATTTATCCAATGATCGTAGTCAACAATTTTGGGTTCCATGCCTCATCTTTTGTCTACTGCTCTTTTACATGAGAAGACGGCTACAGTGGGCTTCTTGACCCTAAAAAGTCTATTAGTTTTTCAGTTTAGTGTATACATTCAGTTTAGTTTTCTATCTACGATGAGTCCCAGAGAGTTAGTAAAGGAAATATTAATGTTGCTTAATTTTGCATGTCGGCAAATAATTTCAGAATTAAATACAGGATCGGAAACATGTTAAAAATTTTAAAAAATCTTACAAAATTCGTTGTTCTTCATAATTAAAAAAACTAAATTTTTAGAAAAATAGCTAAAGAAAATTTAAAGTATTTGATGCTTTGAATACAAGAAAGAGGTGAATTTGAATGCAAGGCTTTAAAATTTGCCTTTTTCCTATTTTGTTTTTCTCCTTCTTACCTCCTTACTTTCTTATTATCTTTTTGTTTTCTTGCCTCCTTGGCCCCCTACCTACTTAGCTCCTTAACCCTTTACCTTCTTATTTCCTTACTTCCTTACATTTTTACCTACTTATCTCGTTACCTCCTTAGCTTCCTTACCTCCTTACTTCTTTAACTCCTTACCTCCTTATCTCCTTACCTCCTTACCTCCTTACCTCCTTACCTCCTTACCTCCTTATCTCCTTAAGTCTTTACCTCCTTTCCTCCTTACTTTCTTACTTCCTTGTTACCTCTTTGTTTTCTTGCCTCCTTGTCCCCCTACCTCCTTAGCTCCTTAACACTTTACCTTCTTATTTCCTTACCTCCTTACTTTTTTACCTACTTATCTCGTTACCTCCTCAGATTCCTTACCTCCTTACTTTTTTAATTCCTTACCTCCTTAACTCCTTACCTGCTTACCTCCTTACTTCTTTAACTCCTTACCTCCTTATTTCCTTAACTCCTTGCCTTTCTTACCTCGTTATATCCTTACTTCCCTTACCTCCTTACTTCCTTAACTCTTTAATTTCTTACCTCCTTATCTCTTCACCTTCTTACCTCCTTACCTCCTTACCTTCTTACCTCTTTACCTCCTTACTTCCTTACCTCTTTACCTCCTTACTTCCTTACCTCCTTACCTCTTCACCTTCTTACCTCCTTACCTCTTTTCCTCCTTACCTCTTCACCTTCTTACCTCTTCACCTTCTTACCTCCTTACCTCCTTAGCTCTTTACCTCCTCACCTACTTAGGTCTTTACTTCCTCACCTCCTTACCTTTTCGCCAACACACCTCAATTTTCCTTACTTCTCCATTACTTTTTATAGCTCTCCCTGTATTTCTTCTACTCTCCTTCTCTTTTCTTCTCTCTTTTCATCTCACCCTATTTCGTTACCCCCTTTCCCCTTCTTCTCTACCTATTCTATTTCTAACTTCTCTCCCACATTCCTGGACCATTTTATGGATTTCTTCTAGTCTCATCCTCTAACTGACATTATTCCTTTTGCCTACCTCATCCATCTCATTCGTCATTCTATCTCAAGCAAATATCTCTCTACCTCTTTTCTAACTCTAACTTTACTGGATAAATAAGCGAGCTTAAAATAAAGAAGTAGATATGGAGTATCACTATCCTTCTCTCTTTTATTACGTGTTTCTTTCTTTCTTTCTCTGATTCCGCTTCCACATACAGCTTTTTTATATTCTTTGTCTATTTTAACTCTCTCTTTCTCTCCCTCATCTCCTTTTTCACCGCTTTCTCTCTCCCATCTCTAATTCATATTCCTCTCTATCTTTCTTCCCCTCTCATACTCTTTTCTCTTGCTCCCCTTATGCTTTCCAACTTATTTCTTGCTCTAAAACTCCTCTTTCCTACCCTCTCTTCTCTCTCCGCCCTTCTATCTTGATATCCTCTTCCCTGCTTTTCTTGTTTTCTTCAATCTTTTTTCCTCTCTTCCTTCTTCTTCTTTTTCCACATCATCCTTTTTTCTACAGCCTATCTCTCTCTAGTCTCTTTTACACTTTTTTCTCACTTTCTCGTCTTTCCTTTTGCTCTCCTTTTTTCGAACCGAAAGTAATTTGTGCTCAAATTTGTAACTTTCGCAGAGTCCATTTAGCTCCTTTCCTCTTTCGGTATAAGTTTGAACCACCGCCTCTTTCGCTTTAACATTTCTTTCTTTCTTTTCTGTCTCTTCTCCTCTTTTTCTTTTCATATTTTAATGACTATAGGTCATTAGACCTAATTTCTTAACATGAAAAGTTCCTTCTTTCGGTAAGTTATGGAACTTTGAAGTATGCAATGATGAAAAGTATTAGAAATATCATCATTTATTTATTTTAGTCTCTGATGTTAGAGAATTTAGTAATTGTATAGACACAATTTCTGGCAAGTAAGTGTGCTACTCGCGAAATAAGTATAACATGAATCATTCGATCTCGATTTTACTTTCACAACATAAACGTAAAATTCATACCATTTTTCTATTTTTAAATATTATTTTAGTATTAGCTCAAATATGCATGGGATTTATTATTTCTCCAGTCACGGAAAACACACGTACACAATCGTAGTTTTCTACCTTTATTTTCTTTATATCATTTTCAAAACAATATTCTGCATATAAAGAAACGTTTTGGTATTATAATTTCAGCAAAAATTTTCTATGTTTTATTGATCTTTTATTTCAAAAAATGGTAGTATCATCTTTCTTAGCTTTCCTATTTATCCATACGTGAATGAGTGCCGGCATTGGTGTGTTTGTATGTTTGTGTGTGTGCGTCTGTGCATTCTTTGTGGTACGTGTCTGCGTTGAAGCTATTATTTTAAATTTATTTCGATTCATCTCAATTCTTTATACCTAAACTTCGACAGTATAAGTAGCCAAGCATAGCCAGTGTACTGTAGGGTAGATACATAGTAAGTAAAAGTAGTAGTTTGAGTAGTAGTAGCTTCTCTAGTCTACTCTCTTTGTACACATAGCATTATAAATCATATTTAAATGTCAGTAGAAAATGTGTGCACATGCGGTTGTGGCTGCTGTTGCTGCTCTCAAAATGGAACGGAAATATGAACATTCTCTAAAGATTATATGATAATGTGCTCTTCTATACTTATTGTATTTGTACGAGTAAGAGCATGTCTTTCCTTTTATGTGTTGGTATAAATATTATTACTAATAACTTCTTAAAAAGAAAAAGAAGCAATGTAGATTTCACATACACATATATTTTAGATTTGTATTAAAAATAATTTTTCGATTTTTATGTTTTAGATTTTATTTTTTACTGTCCGTGAGAGTTATGATTTTTATCTCATAAAGAGAAAATCCGTAATAGTTTTCTAATAATTTTAGATTAAACTTAAGCTAAAAAACAAAAACATTTTGTATTTTTATTGGCACAAAATGCGGTGAAATACTTTTTTTTTTAAACATTGACTCTTACATTTGCCCTCATATTTTTTGTTTATTGTAGCTATGTAAATTTAAAATAATTGAGTTACTTCAACTGTAAATGCTAAACCACAGACATTCCATTGCGTCTGCGGCCGCTTGTGCTGTTGCTGCTGCTCAACCATGCTTATCCTATTGCTGCTGCATAATATGTAGTTATTTTGCTATATATGTATGTATTGTCAAATGATTGCTGGTGTCATTGTCCTCTGCCACACATTGGCATTTGAAGCTATTCAACGATGATATACGATTATAGTTGGTACGTTTATATGCATACCTATGAGCTTAGACACATTTGCACATACCCTGTAAACAATTAGAAGAATCTTGGACATTGAATTGTACGCACGAGTATAAAGCGATTTTTGTTTTAATTTTTCATGAAACAGTTTGAACCGGAATCGCTATGATGGAGCCCTTAGTAATAAATGTTAAATCTAAGATTGTATTTTAAACTTCTTGGCGATTTTTGGAGGTTTAAAAAGAATCCACTTATTAAAATCAAACATTCTGGCTTGCATTCCCTTTGGGTAGCAAATTGCTTTCGAGGATAAACTTCTTGCTGGGAGAGATTTACCAGCAATCAGAAAATTATATTACAGAGCATTTTATACCGTGGTGGATCCAGGGAAAATGACGCAGCCCCTTTTGTTTCTAGTCTTTTGTTGGGTTTTTAGTTTGATTTTGAGTTTCTTTTCGGTCATAATTTTACTCTCAATTGTGATTTGAATTTTGCTCGAATTTTTGGTCAGAGTTTGGATTAGCCTTTTAGCATGATTTTTCGTTTGAATTTTGATCTGAGTTTTAGGCCAAACTTTGTTCTATTTTTGCAGTTATTTTTCGTCTTCATTTGAAAAAAAATTATGGTTGAATTTCGGTCTTAATTGTGGTCTAAATATCTATTGGTGTTGGCTCTAATGTGGTCTACTTTAGGGCATAAATTTTGGTCTGTTTTTGGTCTGAGTTTGGGTCCAATTTTTTGTCTAAACTTTAGTTTTTTTTTGGTCTGATTTTTTATCAAAATTTTGGTCTGATATTTGTTGAGGATTTGATTTAATATTTTCCTAAATTTGATGTTCTTTTGGGAATAAATTTTCGACTGTTTTTTTATGAGAGTTTTTTCAGCTTTTTGTCTAATTTTTTGCTTAATTTTTTGCTTAATTTTTGGTTAAATTATTGGTTAAATTAAATTTTTGGTTAAATTAAATTTTTGGTTACATTTTTTGTTAAATTTTTAGTTAAATTTTTGGTCTAATTATAGTATCAATTTTTGTTTAATTTTCGGTTTAATTTTTGTCAAAATGTAGTTCGAGCTTGGGCTTGCTCTGTCTATTCTTGAGCTAAGTTAGAGTCTGTGTTTTTTCTGATTTTTGGCCCGAATATCAGTGTCTGGGTATTAGTCTAATTTGGGCTTGAGCTTTGCTCTACATTTATGCCAAAATTTCGGATTTTTGGTCCTAGTTTTTGTATTCAGTTTTTACTGCTTTCCCTTAATTCAGAAAAATTATTGTACCCTCACACTTCAAAGCCAGATTCTAGATCGACTACTGATTACATCGTATCCCAAACGACGATTCAAAGAATCTTTCCTGAACGAATTTGTTTGCAGGGTCCATACAAATATTTCATAGTCTACGTTTCTTATAATTAATCAAAATGCACACTGAGAAATGTCTACGCTCTGGCTAAATGCGACTGCTGCCATTTTACTTCATACATTTGTGCTCATGAGCATTTTTTCTTTCAGAAACGTTTTGCTATTTCATACCTTATCTTAGAAATACATACCTACATATGCGTATATATCTCGATTCTGCTGTGTGTGTATATATATGTAGGTACAAATATGATATAATAATAAATTTTTATGATACATAGCAGCTAGGCAAGACACATACATACATAGACTTCAAGCTGCCACCAACCTACAAACTAGCGCTACTTATGCCGATAGCTTGAAGCGCTCACGCTGTTAGCAATAATTTTAAATCAATATCACGCTTGTGCAGCAAAGAAATTAATACATATCAATTTGAAACTCGCGTACGTTTTTCTATTTGGCATGAAATGTCTTTAGCTTCAAATGGCACAATAGCTTCTGCCTGCAATGAAATGGGGTCAGAGTTTCACAGCTGCGACATTGCGCATTCGCTACTCACCTCTTTCCAATTTTCTTCTTCGTCGTCGTCGTCGCCGTCGTCATGGTTGCCGTTGGCGTTGTGACTATTATCAGTTGCTTGCCGTTTGTTTTAGACTTTTCACAAAATCACGTAATATCTTAATAATTCTTGTGTGAAATATGTTTTTCTTCAATGTACGAGCTATGTATGTATGTGTGTGAAGGCGTGTTTTGACTTTTTTCCATTTTTATCGTCCTCTTCTCTTCTCATTTTTTTTTTGTACTCCTATCTTTTCGTTTTAAATTTTTTGTTTAGGCTTTCTTTGCTCACTCACTGGAAGGAAGTTGTGTGTGAGTTATGTGAATGACCCACATTTACGTTGCTTTTTTCTCTTTTCGCAACAGTTTAAAAATTTATGTGATTTTTTATTATTATATTTTTTAGTGCTGCGCATATATTGGCGTTGAATTTTAAATTCGGTTTCTATTTTTATTTTGCCAATTAAAATCAAAATCTACACAATCAAATATTTTGAAAAAATCATTTGCCAAAGCAAGTATGTTCTGTTATTAAATAAATGTTATAGAGTTTTATAGATTCTGTATACTGGGTAGATTTCGTTTTCGTTGTATTTAGTTTCAGCTCAAGGCATTTAGTCACCCTTTACCAACGCTAGAATTATCATGTAAGAAAAAGCTTAATCACTGCTAGATATAGTAGTTGGAAATAGAGCGGAAAAATACTTGAATATTTACAAGTACGAGTACAAGTACCAGTCCCAGCGGCTCTATGAAATATGGCCCCAAGAAAAATGGCCCCAAAATCAAAAGTAAAAAATCACCCCAAAAGTGGGGCGACTTTTCAATATCCAATATTACCCCAACATACAAATTGAAAAATGGCCCTAAACTAAAATGAGAAAGGCCACAATATTTTTTTCTCTCAAATTTTATTTAAATGCCTCCAAAAATTTACAAAAACATTAATTGTATCATCTATCTTACATTTACAAAAAGCAGAATTGTAGCAAGTGAAGTGGACTGCGATTTAAAAGCGAAAGAGGTAAAAATATTCATAAGAAAATTATGAATGAAATACCCTTGCAGCCAAAAATTTTTTACTGGAAACAAAAGTCGCGAGGGAAAGTTTATCTAGGTAGAAATCGCGCAGTTTAGCTCTACCGGATTTACACATTTTCAAACAAAATGCAAACGATTTCGGGATCTCGAAAATGGTGAAAAAATGATCAGAGTTTTCTGTAGGTTAGCGGGAAATGGATATAACTTAGCAAACCATCTAATATGTTATTTTACACCTTCGTAAACTTAAAGTATTTTTGGTTTGAATCAATTCGCATTTTTACTTATCTTTACTTTTACTTTACAAAAAAAAAAAAAATTAATGCTCGGAGGAAATATTTTTAAAGCTAGAAAAAATTATTTCTTCGAATTTGAACATGTTTTAGAATTATAATTTACAGCTAAAATTATATACGCTGGGACCAGGTGAGCGTGAAAAAGCATAGATATCCAGACAGTGGCCGAAAAATTGAAAAGCTAATTTTTAGACATATTTTTTACGGCCCGTGCCTGCATTCGGGGCACCTCCACGTGGTGATGATGGACAACGGAGTAACTCCGTAATTCGGCAAAGTCTCTGGATCGTGGTTTTCATGTCGTCATGGCAGACACACGTAGGAAACTTGTGATGATGCAGGGACTCTGAACTCCAGTATCGGCGGCTGGTCAGGGTGGGGAAGCGGGCTCGCAGGCGTCGCGACTTTTGTTGAAGGCTCTGATAAAACCAAAGAGCGTAGAGTGAAAGAACTTGTGTCTTTTTATGTTAAGAAAAAGTTTTAGTGCTAGATTTTCCTTCGAAATGTCCTGTTATTATCAACTAAATCTTATTGACTAATGATTGCTATGGAATTAAGGTAGATACGTTACCATTTTCTGTAAATTGCGCGATAATTATAAGTTTTATAACGTTTCACCAGCAAATAAGTAAATAAATTTAAATGTTAAGATTTTTGGAAATTAAAACATTAAAAAAATCGTAAGAGCTGCTTTCCAAATGTTATTAATTGCTTAATCAGATATCTTATATTGACCAAGAAAACTAGTGTGTGAATTTAAATTGGATTGGCGAAATATTTTTCAAGAAATTTATGTTTGAATTATTTTTGTACATGGGCGGGGGGCGTGTTTCACGCCCGATCCCTATCAAATTAAAACGGGATTGTTATATTAACCAACAAAGGCTGTGTCTAGAATTTCATTGAAATCGGACAACGTTTACTATTTTTGTTCACCAGCCTTATGAAAGTGATACACTGTGCGTCGTCATCATGCATCCGCAGTTCTACATTGGTTGATGACTTGGCTAATGTAGGCAAGAAGAAATAACAATCCATCTCACGATTGTGATAGTAATCGTGATGTGATTTTTTGCAAATACGAAGGAGGTTCATTAATCCGACTCTTCTATAGACACTAAAAAATCAGCTCCAATACTAGTTTCACAGTCAGTATTGAACGACCTGGTACGGTACGGTTAGATTTAGTCTTGCCAAAGATCAGTGCGCAGTTAATAGCTTCGTTTATGAAGAAGAGAAATTTCCTAGAACCATGTATGAAGGTTTCCATGTATCGAAATCGGGAGTCCGGCTTTCGAAAATATTTTTCTAAAGATAAAGAGCTGGTATTTGCACTGACACTAACGGATTCATGAATAAAGTGAAAGACAATTGCTGAAAAGTGACAGATTAGCGACTTTTCATCGATTCATGAAAAAGAAGTGTTAAGGCATTGTTACTCCATTATACCGACGTCTATGCTCTTATTCGTATAGCTCACTCGACTACAATGCAGGAAAAATATGAGAACATGCAAGTAATTTGAACAAAATTGGCTACGAGTAATACAGATGGCAGATCTGTGGAGGTTTAAAGATCATTACCCTGTTCCTTGGGTAACAGTCCGGCTTAACAAAGTACCCTTGATACTTGTGTTTATGGGATAGATGAGCCGGACAGCATTACAGCATTACAAGGAAAGAGATTAGCCAACTAGAACGTCCTTCATACCTGGGTCGCGTAATGTCATCCATGAATCCCTCGTAGATCTACGAAGATCCTAATCTCTACTTCTTTTAAAGCTAAGTATGATGAAACAGTTTGCCAAAGCTTTTGATAATACGAGCAAATGTTTCGAGTATTTGCAAATAATACTTTCTGATCTCAAAATTAAAAAAAGAGAAAATGTTCAGGGATAACCATGTTCGGGAGAAAGTAGCTTGGCTGAGTTTTCATGCAACTTCTTAGAAAACTAAAAGAGTCCACAGTACAAAGAAATAGTTGCCGAGATAATAAAGGACAACGAGAAACTAAACTTGAAGCTGCATTCACTGCACTCTCATCTTGATAAATTTCTCGAAAATCTAAGACAATTTAAGAGACGACCTCGATAGTCTAGTGGGTAGTGCACTAGACTTTTATCTGGGAGGTTCGGGTTCGATTCCCGTCTTCGTCTGGTGGTTAATTTTCATAACTTTCTTATATTCACTATCAATATGAAGTGTATGAGAATTATAAGATAGTGTACAAGTACACACATTGGTTGGTAATGGCAAAACCACCAAGCCGATAAAAAATTGCCACACCGCCGTTCGGAATCGGCGTTAAACTGTAGGTCCAACTATGAGGTATCACAATGGGCCGTTCAGGCCTAAGTGTGTCTCTCGACAGCCACTCCAACCTAACCTAACCTAAGACATTTTAGAACGAACAGGGTGAACGTTTTCACCAAGATATTAAAGCTATTGAAACTCGCTATCAAGGACGGTGGGACGTGATATGCTGGCAGATTTTTGTTGGATGCTCAAAAGACAAAACAAGAAGCGTAAAAGATATCCTTTGCATCGATTTTTTGAAGAGAAAGAACTCGATACAGCTCGAAAAAAAAGAATAATTAAAATAAAATGCCTTTTATCAGCAGTTTTACCAAACAACCCTTTTAAGAGCTACATGTATATACAAAACCCGATCGTGCAACCTCCCCGCAGTATACATTGGGTAACGGCAATGCTGACGGTACAATGATTTAAAAAACCTGCATGGTTATTGAAGCTCTATACTGAGTTGCGGGGTCTATGTGGTTAAATGGGTTATAAGGTTATGGGGCTTAAGAGCGTGGATTAAATCTAGAGCTTAAATCAATAAAGCGTAGCGCAATATGGAAATCGTTACAATAAAAAAAAGTTCCCCGGAAGCTCATTCGAATTCTTAAGGCGATGTACGAGGATTCTGAGCTAGAAGTACTACATAATGGTTCTATCAGCGAGTTATTCACCACTAACGCAGGATTTAAGTAAGGATACCCACTTTCTCCCCTTCTCTTCGCAATATTGCTTGACGAAGTTATGGAAATCGTATGCTCTCAAAGGAGGGGCATAACATGGAGTACCCCACATCAACTCGAGGATTTGAACTTTGCAGATGATATATGTCTATTCTCGTACAAGCTCAGCGACATGCAAGCGAAAACTAATCATCTAATCAGAGCAGCACGCAACTTGGGCCTCGAGATTAACACCAAGAAGACCAAAGCCATGCGAATCAACAACGTCAGCAATGACCACATTACAATTGAAGATCAGCCAGTCGAATATGTGGACAAATTTTGCTACTTAGGCAGCATGATGACCACAGACGGTGGAGCAGAGGAAAATGTCATCAACAGACTAATGAAGGCTAGAGCGGGATTTGGACAGCCAATATGGAGAGTTCGTAAATTTCCAGAGGAACAAAAATTTGAATATTCAACGCATGTGTATAGTCAACACTCACATATGGAAGTGAAACTTGGTGAAACTTGGCTAATTTCAAACGACATCGCCCAGAAACTACAAGTATTCATTAACAAATGCCTAAGGATCATATGCCGAATATTCTGGCTAATCCTAATAAGAAATGAAAACCTTTGAAACTTTGAGAACGAAGAACCAATAACAACACTAATAGAGAGAAGAAAATGGAGGTGGATAGGACACACTCTAAGAAAACTAGCTAACAGCATCGCAAGAATGGCGCTTGAATGGAACCCACAAGGAAGTAGACGTCGTGGGCGACCAAAAAACATTTGGAGACGCTCAATACATCAAGAATTTACAAATAAAAACAAAAAACGTGAAAATGACTGCACAAAACAAAGTCAGATGGAAATGCCTAAGCTCCAAAGAGGAGTTGAAGGGGGAAAAAATAGCTTAGATTAAGAATTTTTTGAGGTTATGGTGGAATTTCGATGTGATAAAGTTGAATAGACCTCGGATTCGTATTGAGCGACTCCGTATTGTAAACACTGTCAGACCCCCAGATCAGAATTTTTTGTTTGTGTGGCTCTGTAATCATCTCACATCATCAATGCAAGATAGGAGGAAAGAGGGAGAATCCCATGTGGAGACTCAAACCTGAGACCCCAGAGAGGATGGTTTCGTATGCTGCCACATGATCACCGACTTTCACCAACATTTTCAAAGCATTTCTTCGAAGCAACATTTTCCTATCTCTTTCCCTACAATGTCTTCAACGTAACAATAGTGCCACTTTGGGGGCTACTTTTTTCTATGAAACACTCTTTTTGGGGGACATTGTTCTTCAATCATTAAGGAAGACAATAAAATAACCCATTTTTTAATTATACTTTTCCGCAACTTTAGTCATAATTTGCTACAAAATCCTCTCATAGCTTTGCCTAGCCTTCTCAGGCAAGCAGACATGCATTGAAAATTGAAAATATAGTACACAGATGATGCCTGATGAACTGAGAAGCACACATTTCAATATATGCATGCATATCAAAAAAGAAAAAGTAACACATTCACATATTTATTCATTGCATATTTTAAGGCTGAATACACTCACACTCAATTTGATTTTTAATAAATTTCGAATTGAAATATGTGCACATATGCATTGAAAATCCATTTCAATTATAACAAATTCATTTCGAATGAATGAATATCGAGACGACCCAGTATTTTCACATAAAAAAAAGCTCAATAAATAATTGAGGAGAAAAAATGAAAAACAAAAATAACATAAAAAAATAAAAATAATCATAATGGAATATTCTCACAATCAGTTAAGTAGATAAATAAATAAAGTGTAAAATTAAAATAAAATTGGGTTTTCATTAAAATGAAAAATCGTGATGAAAATTATGAGCAGTGCGTAAAATGAAGGAAGGATTTTCGCATTTGCATGGCATTGCAAAATAAGTCAAAAGATTTATACAATACACACACATATATAAAACATACAAACATACGCATATACTAGTATAAATGTGTACTTACGTATGTATGTGAAAGCGGTCGGTAGCTGAAAGTAACAAATATAAACATGCACACATACTATGAATAAATATGTACACGTATACTTGTGTATACATATATGAATTGGCACTTATTATTGTATTTGAGTTTATGTTTACGATCATCGTTCATCGTTTGTGTGTGTGTGTGTGTGTGTGAGAGTTCAGGAGTGTGTATGAATGTGTACCGGAAGTGGGAGTAGGAGAATTGAAAGCGCTATACAGACAGACATAAAAGTGCGCAGTGGTTTGACAATTTCATCTTTTTTATATTCATTATAGCTGCAGTTGTTTATTTTTTATATACATATCATGAGTACAAACACAGCTGTGTGTGTGTGTGTGTGTATATATGTATGTGTGTTTGTGTTGATATTTTTGTTTATCCTTGAAAATTTTTAAGCACTTTGATCGTTTTATTTTTTCCAGTACTTGTTTATTTATTCATTTTTACATGTATATGTATGTTTTGTGTGTGTGTATGTATATATATGGGTGTATGTGTTTAAGTATAATTTGCATTTGACATATTTTTATAGCAACATAAAAATGAATTTACGCATAAAATGCATATGAGTGCTGCTCTGCTCTTTGCTGTTATTGATGTAAATATACACACACACACACACACAAATACATAAACATAATCTCACACACATCATAGACATACACAAATGTGTGTGATATGTCACTGTGATATTTTATAAACAAAATATTATATTCATGATCTGTTTTCATTTTTTTTTTTTTTTTTCAGTCTCTTCACATTTTCCAGTATGAGGGAGAAAAAACTTTATATAAATTCAAAAAAACATATTTGTTATATTCCGGCACTTTATAGCATTCCACAACAACAACAACTAGTATAACAACAATTGAAAAATTTGTGTCGTAAATATTTTTATGTTTTGCAAATTGAAATAAATTGAAAATTGTGTGTCTATGTGTGTGTGTGTTGAAAAAAAGAGAATAACAAACAATTTATGCATTGTATTTTTGTTGAAAAGGGTTCATAAATATAAATTCTAAAATTAATTGTTTTTTTTTTTGTATGTTTTTTATTGTTGCTGTTAATTTTGTTCTTGTTATTTTGTGGTATGCACCAAAATTCACATAATTTTTATTATTAAGTGAAATATATAAGTTGTTGATTGTTTTTCTTTTATTTGTTTGTTTTGGTATAAAAAGCAAATATTATTTCTTGAATGTGTGTAGAGTGAAGAGGTACTTAACTCCTGTCCTCCTTTATTTTACAACACATGAGTAAGGGTAACATTTAGTGGGCGTGATTTTCTACTATATAAAAGTGAACGAAAAACGTTTGTTTTAAGTTTATGCGTTTCCAGAATCTTAATCCGATTTTAATGGATTTAAATACACACACTCGATGATCTCTGGAAGCTATCGCTAGCTTAATATGAAGAGTTTTGGAAAAATAGGCGTGGCATTTAACACATTAGATTAACGCTTTTTTAAGTATACCTTCACAACTATTTACAGGACAGTAGCTAAACTTAGTGTAAAAGGTAAGAGGGAAATATGAAGATACTCCCTTCAATATTATTCAAAGGGGTCTAAGCCTCACTCAAAAATGGTTCAAGTTAGTAGGTTAAAACATAAATCCCTACTTGGTAACCCTAGTGCACTTCACTTGGAAAAAAAGCTTTTAAAACTTGGTGAAACGGAGATCAGTGTTACACTGGAAGTCGAATAGAAGTCTAGAAAAGCTTCTCTGGAAACATCATTCAGACCATATAACTAGCAAAGTCACCAAACCTCTTATGGTATGTAAAAACTAAGCAGGAAAAAACTAGGAGCTATGAAAATAAGTTCCATCTCAGTCATGAAGGTATTGTTAGATTTAACGCCTCTACACCTAGTTATAAGGACAGTGGTAAAAATAACTTTAATGTGCTTAAAAAGGGAAGGCACTTGCTCAGGAAAAAATGATAAGAAACAACAAAGTTTGGAAGCCATCTCTGTAAAAATATCTCTAACCAGACTTCCTCTGCCCAGTGATGATATGAATAAAAAACTTAACAAATAATTTGGGAACAGAAAATGGAATAGGTGCGGGAATATATGAATCCGAAACCAGTTATTTTGAGCACAGGGAGAAATCTCAAAACATATTCTCGCCACAAGTTTGTGTGCTCAGTTCAACATCGAAAGTAGGTGTAGAAGACAAGATATAGTAGTAAACAATTAGAGCACTGAGAAAGTCTAGGAATATTTAAAGCTGTTGAATGAATTATTTGGATAAGAAAAACAAGATATTCCCTAGTGAGATTGAACTATCTGAATGCCTATTAATAAGCTGATATCAATTGATCGTACTAGGGAGTTGACTGATAATGCTATGCCATAGAAAAAATAAAGATGAGATTGGAAAAAGAGACATGGTAACTTCCATATTACCTAAATTTGGATTATCGAACCATCCAGGGATCCTTTGTGGTATGGCTCTAACATTTGGTGAAAGGATATTATATCTCGATAGCATTTTGTGAAAAAATATGGATAGGCGTGGCTAAATGGGCGTGGAACCTTCCATACAAACGAAATGCTTAAAATGATATATGTGCGAAATAATAGCACGGAAGACCGTGAAAGTTTGAGTATGAAAGCGGTATTTTAGTAGTAGCTATAGGGTAAAACATTTCACAAGTGAGCATCGCAATTATTAGCCCAGAGATTGCCACATATTAGGTGCGTTGTGGTACCGTCCCCACAAGAAATCATTGAGCTTCGCCTGTCACATCTTCGTGGGATATCTACCATGAAAATAGCGATGGAATAAAAGCACACATGCTATATATCTACTATGATTAACGCTCGTATCTTTTTTCGGACCAAAAACTGTATATTTCTACCAAAAACTTTTAAAAAACTGTAAATCGATTTGAAAAAAACTGTATATTTCGCGGTATGAATTTTTTTGAATGAAAATTAAGAAGAAACAATTTATCCATTATCTAAATCATTTTCGTTCTCCATTTTCATATCTCCTTCTGTATTCTATGTGCTTGAAAGAAATTTGACGAAGCGATTCCGGCTTTGCTATGAGGTATTTATAGAAATCAACGCATGCATATTTCAAGTTACATTTGACGATAAGAATCGCCTTCAGTGTTTCCACTTCTTTCAAAAGTATACTCGCAACGAGTTTTGCATTGCGATTGATAAATTTGATTTTCCTAGCGTTCAAAAATTTTATATTTTTTTCTTAGTATAAACGCGGTATTTTGGTAAAAAAGGCGGTACGCGGTTTTGGAGTTGAAAAAACTGTATACTACTGCGAAAAACTGTATAGATACGAGCGTTAACTATGATGCAAGAAATCACATAGAATAATCATAGAATATCAAGAGGTACTGATTCCGCAATATTCACTCCAGCCATGACAAGTAAAATAGATCGAAGTACATTGAAATTTTGTAACCCCCAAATTTTGCTCTTTAGTCCAAAAATTTAAGAAAAATTGGTTGGCCCATTAATAGCGGTCTTGTGAAAAGTTCAATTTTCCCCTGGTTTTTCAAATTTTTGCTCTGGAACCCTTTTGGAATACTTTTTAGATCGAAATAGAGGCCAAAAATGGATTCCTTGGCCTAATAAACTGGTGCGTAAAATTAAAAAAAAAAAAAAAAATTGGTTGATTCATAGATGGGTATAAGGAAAAATTTATACTTTGTTCTTCATTATTATGTATGCAGTTATAAAAACATTACATTTGTATTGATGCATTGATGAAGGCTAGGAAAAAATTATGGGAGAGGGCCGAGTTTCGCGGCACTCCAGCATTAGTACAATAGAATAATTTTTCCAAAGTAATACCGCCTATTATAACATGGATAGATTTTTTTCGAAAGCGTGACCTGATGAGAAGTTTTTACCTCAGATTCGTGCTCAGCATGAAAAATTCATTCGAAAACTCTAGAAAACATTTTGTTAGCCAAACCCAAGCCCGGCAGTGTTATTGGATCAGCTCGAAAGTTTTGGGAGACAATCATAAAATGTTATTAATTCTTTAATCCATTGTTGCTCAGAGCAACGCAATTCGGAAGATCTCTTTCAATGCTGAAACTGCACGAGTATAGGGAATATATGCCAAACTCATCCGGATTCCTCATCATTGATAATGGAGCAAATTCCTATTGATAACACAGTGACACAGAAAATAAAAAAAAATGAATAAATTAGAAGAGCTCGAATATAATTTTCTACATAATTCGGGCACGCTGAACATGATGGTATTTTTCCCTATACGTCACAATTTTTATAAAAATTGATTTGAAAAAAAAAAAAAAAATGTTGTTGCTCAGGTTTTTACGCATCTTTGCCAATATTAAAGTAAATAGTGATGTAAAATTTGGTTGTTAGTAGCTCATTGATCCAATGTTATTAAACCATTAAACCATCGATAGGAAACCTGGTTCGGGAAGAAAACAAGGACTACATGATATTGGGAAAGCCAAGAAAATAGAAAGCATATTGGAAATATCTCCAAACACATCTGGTAGAAAAGCTGCCCGGTTAGCTCAGTGCTCTGACTATTTGGTGCGAAAAGTTAAAGCCAATGCAGGTTTCAAAATATACAAAGTCCAAAAAGTTCCAGACAGGAATGCTGCAAAAAATTTAGACACCAAAAGTAGGGCTCGGAAATTAAAATCGAATTTCATACAAAAATATTCAGGTTGTATAATGGACGACGAAACGAATGTACTGGCAGATTTTACGCAGCTTCCGGGTCAAAATTTTTATGTTGCTGATTCTCGAAGAAATGTTGAAGAACAATGTAGAATCCAAAAGCAGACAAAATTTCCTAAAAAATTCCTGGTATGGCAAGCTATATGCAGATGCGGCAAAAGAAGCAAGTCATTTGATACAGTGGGCTCTATAAATATGGAAATGTACATCAAAGAATGTTTGAAAGAAAACTTCTTCCTTTCATAAGAGAGCACAATGTGTCCACATATTTTTGGGCCGATTTGTCATCATGTCACTACGGCAAGAAAGCTCTGGAGTAGTACCAAAGTAATAACATAGTTTTTGTACCAAGAGAGGCCAATCCTCCAAATTGTCCGGAGCTAAGACCAGTGGAGAGATATTGGGCTCTTGTGAAAAGAAACTTAAAGAGCACAAAAAAGGTGTTCCAAAATATCGAAGATTTTAAAAGGAGATGGGCAAACTGTTCCAAAAAGGTGTCTGAAACTATTATCAAATCTCTAATGGAAGGCTTACCAAAAAAAGTTCACGAGTTCATAAATAGTGTTTAGAACTATAAAAGTTATATTTTTCTGTAATTTGTAAAATATTATCAATTAAATAAAAAAAAAATCAAAACTCTAAGATCAACCGTTTAAAAATTATTAAATTTTATAATGTTAAGATTTTTCGATCTCACTCCTCATTCAAAAATATGCAAAAATATGCACAATTTCCCAAAAATATGCATGCAAAAATATGCATTTATTGTAAAATATGTCAAAATATGCACTAACGATTAAATGCTATTTTAAAGGAAATTTCATTTTTGAGATGCCCAGTAAAAACATGAATTTGCATGAAATCCCTTGCCGTAATCATCACTAATGGAAAGTCAACGTCTTATCCAAGTATGCCCTTTACTTCAAAAAAAAAAAAAAAATGCATTAGAATCCACATTGAATAATATTTATTTGAAAAAATTTAAATTGATCATTCTGTGAATTTTTTGTAATTTTCGGCTACTTTTTTTTATTTTGAGGTTAAAATTAAAAACACAATTTCTCCTCAAGATTCAAGACATTTATTTACTTTTGTTCCTAGTCTGCCAGGATCCGTCAAACGCATCATCGTATTTAATTTATTGCATTTAAACATCAGTTTCATAAAAATTATTTATGAATATTTTCTTCGAATGAAAAATTAGTTGAAAAAAAAAATTCTCAAAAACTTTAAGTAAACAAAATTTATTGACATTAAGATAAGCGCAGTGAATAAAGTAAGTTGTTATAAATTTTTGTAACTTAAGAAGATAGGCGGAGTCAACACTGACTGATTCCCCTTAGGTAGGGTTATCAATTGAACTCTTTTTCCCCTCTCCATGCCTTGTTTCTCTATGTAATCTCCCTTTTTATAAATTTTGTATTCATTAGAAAAAAATTGTATGTTGGTATTTTTATTTACTTTTATCGGCTGTGAAATGAACAAATGAAAGCAACAAAAAATGAAGTTCAGAAGCGATTATTAGAGTGTTTGTTTGCTTTAACAATTGAAAGAAAAAATTGTGAGAAATTGGTTTGAATTGATTAGCGTACCATACGTGATTCGTTTGTTAGAAATAAGGTTGACACTGTTTTCTAAGCGTTGGGTTTGATCTATTTCGATTGGTTTATTTATGACTGCGAGTGAGCTGAACGCAAAAATAGTTTCCCAATTGCGTTCAACGATCACGCTGAGTTATAAAAATGAATTGGTTAAATCGAATATTTCTTTTTTAAAAAGAAAGCTATCAAATTTATAAAATTAATTCTCACTGAGTTATTCGTATTCAAAGTTATAAAAACGTTAAAGAAAATGACAACTGGATTTATTTTATTTTTATTAAATTTCAATTTGTTTTTGCTTAAGTTTAATCTACTAGACTAATGCATTCGCTGGCAATATTTTCTTTTCATCTACTGTCAAATTAAGATTAAATTTGCCATTTCTTAAGTTTAATTTCCAAAGTAAAATAAAATTGAAATAAAATAATCGTGCTGTAAAACACAAAGCACACATACTTTCGTATAAGTGAATACT
Source organism: Toxonevra muliebris (assembly GCA_963691655.1). Classification (NCBI taxonomy): domain Eukaryota; kingdom Metazoa; phylum Arthropoda; class Insecta; order Diptera; family Pallopteridae; genus Toxonevra; species Toxonevra muliebris. The sequence goes on along the minus strand of OY829327.1, from coordinate 17,456,727 downwards.
TAAATATAAATACACTTATATGTCATACGCACACACTTACATACCTACTCACACTCATACAAACTTATATACATACATTCATATGCTTTCACATACTCTTAAGAACTGCATTACTAAATCATTTATTTGAAACATAAAGTAAGTACCGAACATGCGTAAAAATAGAAAATGAAGAAGATCAAGAAAATGAAGATAAAAATAAGAATAATAATAAGAAGTAGAAGAGAAAGAGAAAGAACTTAAGTAACAAACACTTACCGATTGCCAACAGTGCGGCGATAAAAAATTGAATGGAATTCATGTTAAATCCTTTCCAATTTCCTTTTGTAATCCTGTGCAATCAACATAAATCCAAGTGGAGTTAAATACTTTTATTTGTTTTTGTTTTTATATTTGCTCTACTTGCTGTTGTTGTTGTTGTAGCTGTTCTTCTTTTTATATTACATCGTCATCAATATGTGTATGTGTTTGTGTGTGTGTGTATTACACATACATATTTATTGTTGCTTGCTGCATAGGCGTCGCGTGCTTTTCTTCTTTAATGTTAACAACAATCAGCAGCAGCTAGCAGAAAAAGACGAAAAAGCTGAAAAACGCAAACGCATTAAGTGTTGCGATAACAGCAACAACTACAGCCAAAATAGATTTGGGATTTAAATTTATTTACGTTTTTCTATCTTCTTATTTTTTTATACTTTTTATTTTTGTTTTTTTTGCACAAATTATTCATGTTAAAGCTGCAACATTGTAATTTTTCATTTGCAGCAGCCGCCGCCATTTTTTGTCACAATTTTCTTGCAGCATTTTTTTTTTCTTATGACATTTTCACTCTGTTTGTTTTTGTTTTTGATTTTTACTTTTTTTTTTGTTTCACTTCCTTTAGTAAATATTTTGTAATTTTTTATCTTCACTTTTTTGCTTTTTCATTTTTTGTTTGTTTTTTTTTTTTAAATATTCTTTAAGGAATAACATTGCAATCTCTTCTTGTACTCATTTCGTTTACATTTTTCTTATCGTTATTTTTCTTTTCATTTTCTTTCCAGAATGCTATGTGAAAAAAGAAACAAATATGAAAGTGAATTAAATTTTTAAAGAAGAGCATTTAAATTGAGTAATTTTGACTTAATCGTACTCTCCATCCAGTTCGGGTATGACTTTCAAGCTCATATTGCATTTATTTTCATAGAAATGGGGTAAGTGACAAATTTATTTATGAGAAAGCATTGGCATTGAATAAGTATTTTAAATAATAAACCCATTGAATCGATTACGAACCACTGGACATAAAAGGTGTTTCAAACGTTTTGAAGCTGAGAAATTTCAGTCCCAAAGCAATACTTTTTAATTTTTTGAAAAGACCAAAATCGGACCAAAAATTGGTCGAAATTCTGGCCAAAAATTACAGATCTACATTCAGACAAAAAATTTACTAAAGGTCAGACTAACACAATCTCAGATAAGAAATCAGACAGAAATTCAGATTCACAATCTGGTCACTGTTTCGGGCAAATCTCAAAACAAACATTAGACCAAAGGTGCGATCAATTTCTTAGCCTAAACGTCAAACTAAAATTAAGAATAAAAATAAAGCAAAGATTTAGACCAAAACTCAGATAAAAAGTCAAACAAAAAACTAGGTCAAGATACTGTCCAAAACTGAAAACAAAAGGAGATCTATTTATATCCAAAATTCATACAAAATTTAGACCAAATTTCATAAGTTGACTTGAGGCAAGATTTGGAAAAAAAAATCTGGCTTTTATTTAAAATGTAATTTGACTAAAAATTAATTCAAAAAGCAGACCAACATAAACACATTTCTAAACTAACAGAAACTAAATTTTGGAAAAAAACAGACCCAAAATTTATGGTCTAAATCAGACCAAAATCTAGGCCTAAATTCAAACCGCAATTCAGGCCAAATTGCAAACCAAATCCCAGCCAAAAAATCAACCCCAAATTCAAATCGAAATTTATACTAAAAATCAGATCAAACCTCAGATTGTTATCCAAACCAAAAATCAAAAAAATGAGGCTGAAATTCAGAATAAATTTAGACCAAAACTCAGATCAATATCCAGTCAAGCCCAAAACCCACTGATCTGTTTTCAGACCAAAAATCAGTCAAATTCAAGACCAAAAATTTAGTTCAAAAATTCAGACTCAAACTCTTCCAAAAATTTATACCCAAGCAGAAAAAGACCAAAAGTTCAACTAAAAGTTTGACCAAAAATTAAACCCAAATTCAGAAGAAAACCCGGACTGATATTTAGATTAACAATCGGACCGAAACTTAAACCAAAAGTCAGATAAAACTCAGGCCAAATTTAAGAATCAAAATTTGGGCAGGAACTCGAACCAAAACTCAGCCAAAGTTCTAAACAAAATTTAGACCAAAACTTGGAATAAAAATCAGTCTTAAGTAATAACAGCAATCATTTTCACATCTCTATGGTAATGTAAAATCTTTTGTGTAATCAACAACAACTTTGGTTTTTAAAAATTCATTACAAAGCTCTGGACCAATTTTCGGACTGAAAGTCAGAAAAAATTCATTTAGAACAAATATACTTAAGACTCAAATTCGGATCAAAATTCTAACTCGAAATTGAGACGCAAACTGAAATCTAAACTCAGACCCAATCAGAATAAAACTCAGACCAAAAGTAAGCATGAAATTCAGAACAAGTTCAGTCCGATATTCATACTAAAAACCAAACCAAAATTTGGACTTAAGCTCCATAAAATTCAAGCTCGAAATTGAGACCCTATTCAGATCGAAACTCAGACTTATGTGTTATTCTACTTTTGACCGGTATTCAGACGAAAAATTATGAAAAAATTTAGACCCAAACTCAGGCCTTGGTTCAAACTTAAAACCAAATTTTAACCCATTTATTATTATTTGAAAGAGGACGACTCGAAAGTCAGGCACTGCGATCTATAAGATCTATTGTATCAAAGCCTCAAGAAAGAAAGAAAGGCAGAGAGAAAGAAAGATTGATAAGAAACATACCCAAGCCGAGAATCGAACTCGGGTCTCCAGAGATAAGAGTCTGGCACTCTGCCACTAGACCACAGTGGCGATGGTAGGACCTACAGTGTAACGCCGTTTTCGAACGGCTGTGTGGCAATGTTTTATCAGCTCGGGGGTTTTGCCATTACCAACCAAGGTGTGCACTTGTACACATTCTTATAATTCTCATCCACTTCATATCGATAGTGAATATAAGAAGTTTATGAGAATTAACCACCAGGCCAAGACGGGAATCGAACCCGCAACCTTCTGAATGAAAGTCTAGTGCACTATCCACTAGACAATCGAGGTCGTCATTTTACCCCATATTCAAATCAAAAAATTTAGACCAAACATCTGTTCGAAGGTGAAACCAGAATTGATACCAAAATTCAGATCAAACTCAGAATAGAAGCGAGAACACACAAACTAAAGCTCAGCTCAAAGAAAAAAAAATCAAAATTCAAGACAAAACATAGCTCAAAAGCCAGACCAAAAACCACACTGAATTCAAAGAAACATTCAGATAAAGTTAGATCATAATTCAGATCGAATTTTAGACCGGAAAGAAAACTGAATTCCAAACCATAAAATGAGTTCAAAATCCATTATATAGCTTTCCAAATTTATATCGATAAACATGTACAAAACTTAAAATTTATACAATAAACTTAATAGAAAAATGTGAAAAGGTTATTCACATTTCTAGGAGAAGCTGCACTCCCCATAGCCCCTATGTATCCGCTTCTTCCTGGATCCAGGAACCAGTATCGTGGAACCAGTATTAGCTTTCTTCTATATTTTCGACATTTTAAACCAGCTACCTAAAGGCCTTAAAACTATGCATTTATATTTGTATGTGTATGAAACAATGGGTCCTCATATTAATTTTTTACTGATACAAGGATTTTCTAAGATTATTTATTAAAATCTTCGGTTAACCCTGGAACTAGTTCATACTTTCTGGGGATTACTTTTGGTATACTTGTTTGATACTTATCATCATATCATTCTTAATACAAACTGCAACTTTGATTTTACGGTATAAAAAATCATTTTTAAATATGAGAAATTGATAAAAAATTTAAAGATTATCTGCAAAGGTAAAAAAAAAACAAAACAAAAAAAAAAAAAAATAAACTTTTTCAAATTGTGCATAAAATAAAAAGCAAGCATGCGAGCAAAGTGAACTCGAAACCATGAATCATTCTACAGAAAAACAGCGTAGATTTTAAAAGATTACGCTGGAAATCCGCGTTAAAGATTTATAATATTCTTTGGAAATTTATATGTATGTTTTTGTTTGCATGTGTGTGTGTATGCGTATACACGTATGTGAAAGTAGCTTGTCTGTTAAGCATATGCAATGCTTCTTTTATTGCAAAGTTGTTGTTGCTTCTGCTGTACTTTTATGTATATATGTATGTATGTGCAGGAGTGTATTATTTAAAAAATAAACGATTTGCATATGTATAGATGTTGTGCTGCGAGTGCTGTTGCAACTGCTTTGAAAAAAATAAAATAAAATAAAAATTAAAAATCTGTTGCTGCTGATATCTACTTGTGTTTTCACCTCGTGGTGCTTGCGAAACTCCAGGCTCCAGACGCCAGGTAACAAATTTTAATTTTATACATTTATATGTAAAAATATGTATATATTTTCTTCCATTACTTAGTTCGCTATATACTTTTGTTTTTTGTATATTATGTAATTCACTTCGTTTTATGCATTTTTTTATTTTTTATTTTTTGCTTGTTGTTGTTCTGGTTGTTGGTCTGTTTTTTTTTTGCTGTTGCTCTCGTTGTATATATTTTCTTCCATTACTTAGTTCGCTATATACTTTTGTTTTTTGTATATTATGTAATTCACTTCGTTTTATGCATTTTTTTATTTTTTATTTTTTGCTTGTTGTTGTTCTGGTTGTTGGTCTGTTTTTTTTTTTGCTGTTGCTCTCGTTGTTGTTGTTGTTGTAAAGTTATTATACGCTTATCTCTCTGATCCTTCATTCATTTTAATTGAATACATACATATATACATACATTCTACCGTATAAATTTTGCATGAAAATACTTTTTTACAGCAATTATTCAACATTTCAATTAAATCGTTCTCTTCTCGTTTTCCTTGCTCTGCCTTTTATGCCTTTTTTTTTTGTGTTTTTTTTTTGGTTGAGTTTATGTTGTGAAAAATATTTTCTGTTGCAAACTTGTTTTTTTATTTTTATTTTTAAGTGTTGCAAGGTTTATAAAATATGTAAAGCAACTGTAGAAGTTTCTTCAATATTTTAAATTTAAGTGCAGTATAATCAAAGAGACTATGCTAAAGTGTATCAAAAACTTTAACGTGCATACATTATGCTAGATATAGGGTAGGTTAACTAATGTACTAGTGTCGCATCTAGTTTTTTGATACAAGAATTAGCAGTTTCATTGACTGCTTTCACCCCAGAAAGTGAGTGTAACTTTTCAGACTGGAAAGCTTTGTGCATCTCATAAATTTCTTCTTATAGTTATAACATTTTTGGTAGATGAAAGGACCACAGTGATTAAGTTTTCCATTAGCAAATTTGGAGTATTCAAAGCTATTCAAATAAGTTTAAAAAAATTAAAAACAATAATAATAAAAGAACAAAAAGATAGAAGCAAGATTGCTGAATAATGAAGCACTCTAATCTGGGCTCCATCATCATGTCTGGCTGTAATTTTTGATAGTTGGTTTAGAAACTGTAATGCTTCAATTGCAGAAACTTTAATTAAAGTGAAATATAATAGTTTCTGCTTATTTCATCCGTCAAAAATTTAAATTTTATGATGCAATTGTCCGGAGAAGTCGTTAGTCCGATACCCAGTTAATTGCCTGACTGAGGTAACTGAAAAAAAAATACTCTTAATTGCACTGAGAGCTCAATAAAGTGAAATCTTCTTTAAAATAAAATGTAATAAATAAAAACCAACATTTGATTGATAATACTGCCAAATTATAATTTTTATACAAAATTTTTTAAGAACCTTGCAAAAGTGTAATGAATCTGATTTTCTGAGCATTTTTCAGTTATCCTAATCAACCAGAAATTTTACTTTAGAATCAAAAATGTGAATCACAATTAAACGGGAAAAGCTATTAAGCGGGACTCAGTGGAAGCTACTGTACTCATTAACGATTCTAAATTAGCGATAGGGTAAAAGCATACAACATTGTAGTGAGCTTTAAGCTTTCATTTTATGGGAAGTTCAAAAGCTTTTTCCACGAGTGCATTAAACATGCTATAAGAGACATTAAAAATTATTTGGCTTTAAACTAGAGGTGTCCACGGCCTATGCACTTGGTGCACATTTGTTTGGGTAAAAGCACTCAGGCATAGGCTGAGCATTTCTCATCGCTCTTCTTTGGCTATAACAAAGTGCACAACAATAACACTTTCGTATGCTTTGTTGGTCTTCAATGCAGAATTTGTTGTTGTCTAACGTATGAGTTAATAATAATAAAGTTTATATGTATTGGTGTTTGCAGTTTCATAAGAAACTTTTGGACATCCTTGCTTTAAACTTTCAGTGTTTTGCATATGAGAAGCTCTGAAGCTTTTGTGCTGATGAAAGTATATCTCTCTCCTTCTCCAGAGCACTGATGCGGATTAAAAACCAAAAAATTCAATCCTAACTTTCTACTTTCTGGCTTCATACCGGGTATAGCACAATGGTCATTGAGACTGAGTGCTTCAGTTCAGTTCAATCCACCAACACCAAGAAAAAAGAACGAATAACCGAAAACCATGAACCAGGAACAAAAATCAACAATAACAAAACTCTGGAACAAAGAACTAAAAATCAATAACCTAAGAACCAGAACCAAGGACTAATCTCCCAGAACTAGAAAACAAAAAACGAGAACTATCCTCTTAGGCTCGAAAACCTTGAACTAAGAACTAGTAAGACCTAAGAACTAAAAATCAAAAACAAACAACCGAGAACTAAGAGCAAAAAAAAAAAACGTAAGACCAAAAACAAAAAAATCAAAAACCAGCAAAGTTCCAGATTTGACAAGCACGAACGGAAAATAGGGGAGCAAGTATACAGAGTTAAGTAAAACAACAAACCACCATTAAGCAAATAAAAAACAAACTATTTATGGGTTTTGGTTTGTTTCCGGAACTAAGAACTATGATTCTTGGTTTTTAGTTCTTGATTTTTGGCTTGTGATTTTTGGTTGATTTATATTTTGGTTCTCAGTTTTGGATTCTGGTTCTTAGTTATCGCTTATTGGTTTTTTGTTTTCGATTTTTGTTTTTTTTTTTTGGTTCTTTATTCTCGCTGTTTGGTTTTTGTTCTAAGCTCTCGGTTATAGGCTTAAGTTCTCAGTTCCTGGTTCTTGGCGTTTGATTCTCGTTCTAGGTTTTTGGCTCGAGGTTCTTGGTTTATGTATATTCAGTCGTCTTTCTTTCTTCGTAGTTTTTCTTCATTATTTTTGGTCTCCTCATTCGTTCCTCTTTCTATATGCATGGTTTTTGTTTCTGGGTTTTAATTCATGGCTTCCTGATTTTTGGTTTTACATTCCTCGATCTTTTTTGTGCTTTTTTTTGGTTCCTTTGCCCTCGTTCTTCATTTGTTTAAGGTTTATTGTTCTTCGTTCCTAGCTCTTGACTTTTTGTTTTTAGTTATCGGATTTTGCTCTACGATTTTCGTTCTTTCTTTGTTGTTTTTTGATTCTTGGTTGATTTTTTTTATATTCCTTTTTCCTCGTTCTTCCTTTGTTTGAGATTTATGGTTCTTCGTTCTTCGTTCTTGACTTTTGGTTGTCAGTCCTCTGGTTTTGTTCTACGTTTCTCGTTCTTTCTTCGTGTTTTGTTCATGGTTGTGACTTTTGGTGTTCGGTTTTTCAATCTGGGTTCTTTATTTTATGTTCAGACTATATTGATTCTTTGCTCCTCGTTCTGTCTTCGGAATTTTTCGCTACTGGTTTTTATAGTTCTAGGTTTCCATTTTTTGGTATTTGGTTCTTAATTTTTTGGCTTTATTCTTGGTTTATGATTCTATGTTTTAGATTATTCGTTTTGGCTTCGTGGTTCTTATTTCGGGGGTTTTAATTCTTCATTTTTCATACTTGGTTTTTGATTCTTTGAATTTGCTGTTATATTCTTTGTGTCTGGTTCTTAGTTCTTCGTTCCACATACTAGATTGATAGCTAATGATTTTCGATTCTTCATATTTGGTTTCTCTCTTCATTCTTAGTTCGTGGCTCTTGGTTTTAGGTCTTTGCTTTGGGTTTGTGGTTGTTTGTTCTGGAATTTTTCTACTTGGTTTTGTTCTCTTTTTTCAAATTTTACTAAACTTTTGAAGTTTTTGTTCTTGTGTTTGGTTCTGGGATCTTATTCTTTGTCTATAAATCGCTCAAAAATGTAAGTAAATAGTTAGAAATTCTATAAACTTTAATGCTTCTATGAACCGCTAAAATTTGCTAATAAAGCCTTAAAATAACTAAAAATTTCCATAGATTTCCATAAATTGCTTAAAACTAATGGAAGTCATTAAAAAGTTTTAGATCTCACTAAGTGTTAACTTTTGCGTGGAAGCTTCAACTTCCAGTTAAGTTTCGAAAAATTAAAATATTTGTTTGTGTTATCTAGTTTGAACTTCAAGTTCAGACATTTTTTGGTGAATTTTTTGGTGTTTATAAAACAAATTCCTGAATTGGATGATATAAAAAAAGTTGCTTCATTTTCATAATCCATACTTGTTTTTAACAACTTAGGGCCACAAAATAGTGCCACTATTTTAAATTGTATATCAGTAATACTATCAATATTTTTATTCTACAAATTTTCAAATTATTTACCAATTTCTTTGATTACAAATTTTTTTATTGTATAAAAAAATACAAAATAAAAAGTCAATAGCAATTACGTTATACAAACATGCACATTTCCTCCTCAAAAAAAAAGTTATTCACATAATTCAAATGTTCGCAATGTAGTAAATTTCTATACAACAACAAAAAAGGAGTGAAAACTAAAGCGTTAACGGTGCGTATGAGTAACCTCAAACATGCATACATACACATATACGAAAGTAAAACGAGCAAATAAATGCCAAATGTTAAAGCGCATAAAGCGTAAAACATATTATATAATCGTTGTGTGAATGAAAATGCGAGACTACTTCACGTGCTTCAATTACGTATGCAAATTCGTTGCAGTAGCAAAAGCAAAACCGAAAACAACGAAAAAAAAAAAAAAATAATAAAACATAATTAAATGCCACTTAGCATATCACATGAATATTATGTGGCCAAAAAGTAAAGAGCAAAGAGTCGTGGATAAAACAGACCGACAATTTGATTGCTTTAAGCGATTTTTACTACACGATTGCTGCTTAATTTATTTGCGAAAACCTCATTAACTCATAAACTCAAAAAAAAAAAAAAAAAAATGTAAATGTAAATATAAATATAACAAAAAAAAAACAGGAAAACTGTATCACAAAAAAATTTTTGGGTTAAAAATTTGGTTGAAAAAAAGAAAAAGCAACCCTTTTGAACTGCCAAATTCACAATAATTCATAAATAAATAAATATCATAAAATAAAATGAAAAAGCAATTCATAAAGCATACGAATATGTGTATGTATGCGATATAGCCAATGGATATGGTAGTTACACACACTCAGTTGAACGTAAACACACACATACATACCTCCATTGAAATGGGCAAATATTCAGGGGTACAGATGAAAATTTATTTTTGTATTCGCTTCTGAAAATGTTTTGTTGTTGCTTTTTGTTTAACCCTTTTGTTCAATTCAAGTTATTATTTTCCACAAAATTAAACCATCAAAAAATTTTGCCACCAACAACTAGAACCAGCAACAACAACACCAACCTCTGCTAATATATTTGGCTTATGCTGTATTTAGTTATCAAACATAAACACCACGCTACATACACACACACACGCACACACACATGCCACATTTTATTTATTCATACATTTATGCACATGCATGCATTTGTGTTTATGTGTGTGTGCATACTGATAACAAACCTGCTACTCAGACAGTTCGTCCAACTAAAGCTAAAGCAACAATGTTGAATTTCCCTGCATACTCTCTCATACTCGTTGATGACATAAAGATACTTTTACTCCTCTATTAACTAGTTTTAGAACTGCAACAGCGACTACTCCTCCGGCTGCTACTAAGTACTAATGCATATTCTAGTGCAACAACAAATATCACTAGCATCCATCATGCTTCATACATATGTATATTCCAATTTGCCTGCTCGTGTTTGTGTGTATGTGTGTGCATACATTATACCCAGTGGCTGAGTAACGTGAACTAGCAGAGATTCTAATGCACATCTAAAGAAGCGCGTTGAAGCGAATTTTTTTATAGACTCTCTGGGAAAAGATGTAGATTTTTATTTGTGTAAAAAATATTTCTACTTTTGGAGTCGTTGAATCCGTAACTGATGTTAGATTCCAACAATTAAGAATGGCTAACTAAAAATGGCGGAACACAGATATGAAAAATGTTTCGAATAGGAGATCTAGTACATGAAAAATCTTTGGAATCTTATAAAATTTGACATAAATCTGGGTTTAGGGTTACTAAATGCAAAATAAATGACTCAAAATGGTAGTTCAAATACATGAAAAATGTTTCGGATTCAATGAAATTCGATCGACTAAAAATAATAAATATAGTGCGAGCTCAACAAAATTAAATAATCATATATTACTCTGGCCGCTTAATCCGAAAAAATTCCAAATGGTTGATTCCAAAAAATAAAAAAGTTGCATATTCCATGACGGATGTCGAACTCGTCTGATTTTGAAGTCAGTGAATTCAATTTTGATATTAGACTTCATAAACTAAAAATAGTTTGCTCAAAATGGCGGTTCAAAATCTGAACAATGTTTCGAATACTATAAAACTCTATATTCATATTTTTTCTGAATTATTTATTGGATTTCAAAATTCAAAATCAAAGTGAAAGACATCGGCACGTACTTGAATTTATTAAGTTTAATATAAGGTTTCAAAAATGTAAAATGACTATCTCAAGTTGGTGGAACAAAAGTATGAAAAATAATTCAAATGTTTTGAACATTGTTCTTGAGGTTTCTGAATCTGAATTTGATAAAAAATTTGAATATTCGAAAAAATCTTAATTCAATTCAATAATTTTTAAACGGTTGATCTTAGAGTTTTGATTTTTTTTATTTAATTCATAATATTTTACAAATTACAGAAAAGTACAACTTTTATAGTTCTAACCACTATTTATGAACTCGTGAACCTTTTTTGGTAAGCCTTCCATTAGAGATTTGATAGTTGTTTCAGACACCTTTTTGGAACAGTTTGCTCATCTCCTTTTAAAATCTTCGATATTTTGGGACACCTTTTTTGTGCTTTTTAAGTTTCTTTTCACAAGAGCCCAATATCACTCCACTGGTCTTAGCTCCGGACAATTTGGAGGATTGAGATTGGCCTCTCTTGGTACAAAAACTATGTTATTACTTTGGTACCACTCCAGACCTTTCTTGCCGTAGTGACATGATGCCAAATCGGCCCAAAAATATGTGGACAAATTGTGCTCTCTTATAAAAGGAAGAAGTCTTTTTTTCAAACATTCTTTGATGTACATTTCGGTATTTATAGAGCCTACTGTAACAAATGACTTGCTTCTTTTGCCGCAACTGCATATAGCTTGCCATACCAGGAATTTTTTAGGAAATTTTGTCTGCTTTTGGATTCTAAATTGTTCTTCGACATTTCTTCGAGCATCAGCAACATAATAATTTTGACCCGGAAGCTGCGTAAAATCTGCCAGTACATACGTTTCGTCGTCCACTATACAACATGAATATTTTTGTATGAAATTCAATTTTAATTTCCGAGCCCTACTTTTGGCGTCTAAATTTTTTGCAGCATTCCTGTCTGGAACTTATTGGACTTTGTATGTTTTCAAACCTGCATTGGCTTTAACTTTTCGCACCAAATAGTCAGAGCACTGGGCTAACTGGGCAGCTTTTCTACCAGATGTGTTTGGAGATCTTTTCAATATGCTTTCTATTTTCTTGGCTTTCCCAATATCATGTGGTCCTTGTTTTCTTCCCGAACCAGGTTTCGTATCGATGGTCGAATTCTCCTGAAACTATTTAATAACATGGGAAACAGTTTGACGACAGACCTTCAATTCTTTGGCCAATTTTTTTGTAGGACCAATTTGGATTTTTTTGAAAATTTTTAATAGTTTTAAGACGTACTTCTTTTCCTTCACTCACAATAAATCAACATGTTTGTCATTAAAAATAACAACTGACATATTTTTCAAATATAACTTTATCAGAGAAATTTTTAAATTTTACACCCAAAAAAAATTATTAGGAAAAACGTGTGTTAAGATTTTTTCAATCTCACTCCTTATGTTTTGAATCCGAAGATCAGTTTTTGTTGCCACTCAATAAATTTGTTATTAAATTCCACATTTTTAAAATGGATAACTCAAAATGGCGGATCAAGGAAACTCGATATCCATCTAAGTATTTTTGGGATCGCTTAAATCGAATGTAATATTAGATTTGAAAAATTTATAAAATCATAGATCATGAGGACCATCTTAAGAAGCCTCTCATTCACCCGTGTGAATTTTTATCAGTTGCCAGACTATATAAATCAGGGACCGTAATAATTTTAAGCAATAACAATATATTGAAATTTAATAATTATTTTGCGATTTTAATTTTGTTTTCGATCAACGTTAGCCTGAATTTTATTTCTTATATCTGGTATAAAAATTTATATTTAATTTTTATGTTTTTGCTCAACCGAAAAAATCAAATAATGATTTTTATTTTTTTTCTAGAATAAAAATTATTGTTCAGTTTCAGAAATAAAAATTATTTTTTGAGTTTTATATTCTTGCTCGACAATAAAAACTAATGATTGTGTTTTTTTATTTCAAAACGTCATACAGCGGCATACAGATAAATAAATTTTTCTTATCTTGGGACTATCGTCCCCGGATTCTTCCCTTGACAGAGAGATCTTAATCGAACTCAAAGATAGCCAAGTAGATCTTTGGGGTTGGGTATCATAAAAAACCTTGTTTGAAGTTTAAAAGGGCATTGGCGCTTTATGAAAACGCTTTCTGGGATGTGGTAGGTTTACCTCCACCAATTTCATCTCTACAGTTGAGTCCTTGATTTAATAAAGGTGCATTTTAATTCGCTGGACTGCATGTGAAAGCAATGCAATGCCGCGAAGCGTCTTTTATCCAAGCAGACCGACAATGACTTATTGATATGTTTTTTTTATTTCTTTTCCCGAGCATGAAAATAAAACTGAAAAATTTTTTTTTATTCCTGAGTCAAAAAATTAAGCCCAAAAAATAATTTTTATTCTTAAGAAAATAAAAATCGACAAATAATTATTTTGGTCGAGCAAAAACGTAAAAATCATGAAAATTATAATTAGTTTTAATTTTTAGGTATAACGCTCACAAAATAAAAATCATTACAGGCTTCAGCAAAACTTGCAATCAGCATCATTTTCGTGTACTAAACTAAGTCGTTACAATTTGTAAAATAATCATTATTCAGTTGAGGAAATTCTAATTAGTTATCTAGCAACTCCTGCTAAAACAACATTTAAACTCATACTCAATAAAACTTATTTCTCTTGTGATAATTTGTAATTTAAAACCGAAATTTTCCGAGCGTTTTGAATTTACTTTCACTTCAACTTCCAATTCTCAACGATTCCGTTCATATAGAAAATTCTTGGAATCAAAATTAGTCATATATTTATTTTTGGGGTCGCTGAGTTCTGAATTCAAGGCCATGAAAAAATAGTATGCCTTGAATTTTACATTATGTTTAAAACATTCAAAATGATGGACTCAAATGGAGATTTTATTTGTCATGCCACATTGAATTTTTGACATCTGATATCGAATTCGATGCACAAAAATTTTCATCAAAAAAAAAGAAAAAAAAAGTTCATTGGGTTATATTTTTTGTGCTGCTTTTTTTTGCAAGTGCATATACCAAACAACGAGACTGAATTGAATTGCGTGCATTTGTACAAACTGCTGCCAAAAGATGAGCCTTTTTATGCGCATCAAAATTAAAGAAAATAAAATATTGCCTTAAATTTTTTTTTTTTGGGGAGTCTTATTGCGTTTCTCTTGTATATAGTTTGAGTTCAAAAATATTTCTTTTTGCTACTTTAGTTATGAAAATAAAATTAACTGTTTGTGTGCAAGAAGACTGGCGCGAGGGGCGGAAGGGGAAAAAAACTCCCTTTGAGTTAACACTATGTTAAATTTAGTGAAGAGCAACAAATTTGCAAAGTATAAAGCAGAATTGGAGTGTAGCAAAATGTGCTGCCGCTGCGCGATGATGAATTGATGATAGCGCCACAAGGGGTTAAAGTGAATATTAACATATACATACTTTCAAAATGTATAGAAGGGAGCGTCATCAACCAACAATAACAAAAACAGTTATATTAATGAGGGTGTGTGTGTGTGTACACGGGTATTGTAAGTACGCGAGGAAAATATAAAATATTGATATGCACCCACAGGAAAGTGGGGAATATTGTTCTACTGCCACTAGTTCATGCATTACCCAAAATTCAACAGTAGCAGCAACAACGTCAACTAAACCAAATAAAGTATTGAACGAAAACACACACATAAATATCCATACACTGAGACATACATACACATATATCGATATAGCAGCATAAACATAGACACCATTCAACCAACCAACAAATATCAACCAAAAACAGTAGCTGGGAACAAAATGCATTTGTGATTGATGTCTGTACTTCGTAATTGGTATTGCTGGCATATATGTATGTATGTATATTAGATGGCTTATTTGCTCCATACATTTTGCTAAAGTATTTCAGATCTTCATTCTGACAGCAGAATATGAAAATAGGGTGCTAAAAACTAATTGAAATGGGAAAAAATGTAAATTTGCGAAAACTAATTTATGGTAATTTTTTCAACGTCTGCTTTGTTTTTTGCAATTTTTTGTCGACATTTGTCAAAGATTAACTTGACTGTACTCGATATGGGTTCACTAAAAGTTAATTAACTAGTTCAAATATAACTCGATTTTTGTATATTAAATAAACTAAATTGAATTACCTATAATTCTACGTACTTTAATTTTTTTAAAAATTACCGCTATCTGGAAAATCCTAACGAGTGAATTTAAAAATTCGTAAAAAAGGTGCCAAATGGTCACTTTAGGCGCTAGGGCTGGCTTTCGGTTTAGTTGTATCAAAAAACTGGGTACGCCATTAAGCTGCATTTTCTACATAGGTATGAATATCTTAAAATCTTTTATATGCAAGTGAAATGCTTTTTCCATACAAAATCCCAAACCTATTCTAAAGCATCCTTTAAAATCACGGTTTTCGGAGTAGCGCATCCAGTTTTCGCAAATTTAAAGTTTTTTTCATTTTAATTGGTTTTTGGCACCCTATTTTCATATTCTGCTGTCACAATGAAGATCTGAAATACTTTAGCAAAATAATCCATCTAATGTATACAGGGTGACAATTGTAAAGTGACGCAAGTTTAATACTCTGCAGCAAGCTTTGCCATTTACCGTTACTTTAATTGAAAAAGCAAATTCATTCATCATTGGCTTTTCTTTTAATTTCATTTGAATTTTTGTTATTACATTTTGAAATTTCCATAAAAATGGACAAGGAAAATATTCGGTGTGAAATTATGAAATTTCATTTGGCAAATTATAGTAGCCGTCAAATTGCAAAGGCTTTAAATTTGTCAAGTCGTACGGTAGACCGAGCTATTATTCGATATAATGAAACTGGGGGTTTTGGAGATAGAGACCGGGGAAAATTTTCAACAGTTGCCACTACTGGTTTAACAGAAAAAATTCGTAAACGAATCAAGCGAAATCCAAGGCGCTCAATGAGAAAAACCGCTAAGGAAGTGGGAGTAAACCGTGAAACAGTGCGAATCATTGCAAAATCAAAGCTTAATCTTAAGCCGTACAAGCTCCGAAAAGCTCAAGATCTGACACAAAAAAAGAAAGATTTGCGACTGTAAAGATGCAAGGCGTTGCTACGCTCCTCCGTGTTGAAAATATCTTGTTTACAGATGAAAAAATGTTCACGGTTGAACAACATTTCAATGCGCAAAATGACCGAATGTGGCTAACATCATCATCGCAACAAAATAAGACTGTTGGCCGAGTTCAAAAGCCAGCTTCCGTTATGGTAAGGGCTGGAGTTTCCGCTAATGCCAGAACCCCTCTAATATTCGTTGAAGAGAGTGTTAAAATTGACCAGGTTGTTTATCGGAGCATTTTAAATGAACATGTTCTTCCCTGGGCCCAAGATACATTTGGAAATGAAAACTGGACTTTCCAGCAAGATTCTGCACCTTCCCACATGGCAAAATTAACGCAAACATGGATAAAAGACAATTTTTCTGGATTCATAACATCTCAAGAATGGCCACCATACTCCCCAGACTTGAATCCAATGGACTACTCTATTTGGAGTATTTTAGAGAGTAAGGCTTGTGCATCTCAACACCACAGTCTGGAGTCGCTGACAAATTCATTAGAGAAAGCCTGGACTGAAATTGATCAGGGAGTCCTGCGGCGAACAGTCCTACGATTTCCGGATCGATTGAAGGCATGTGTGCTGGCTAAAGGAGGTTATATTGAATGAGGTGGGGTTCAAATGAATGCTTATATATTCAGCAATGTTAACACTTAATTGTACTTAATGGAAGTACGTCCTTTTGAAACTAACTGCTGAAATGTGTGCGTCACTTTACGATTGTCACTCTGTATATCTGCAATGTGAAATATGTAATGTATTGTGCTTGTTTGTGTATATGTATTCAAACATGTTTGCATGTGTTGGTGTTGCGTTGCGTTGGCATCTCACTTGTGGCTAAAATATTTTTGATTGGCAATATTATGCGCTAATATAGCTTCAGCATTTTTTTCTTTCTGTTTTATTTATTCACTGCCGAAAATGATAAAAACGAAATATTTTGGTTATAAATTTGAAATGTGTCTATGTCTAATTATGTTATTTGTCTGTCTGTCTGTCGGTTCCGTCAATATACACTCGTCTGCGTGCTTTTGTCTGGCGTGCTTTGTTCTTTTTGATATATGCATATAATTAGTTTTGTTTGATTTATGAAAATAATACCATTATTCTCTTCTTTTGTTTTAAATTACATTGTATAATTGTTAGGTTTGTAAAGTTTGATGATAAAATAAGTATTAAAAAATCTATTTAAAAAAAACATAACTTTTATTAATGCATGAAAATAAGAGCTGGTTGATTTATACATACGTCAATTACACAGTAAAGTAACACGTTTTTCGCGATGACGAATTCATGATTTTGTTTTTTAACTCTTTTTTGACGAAGAGTTTGAGGTCACTTTGAAAATCTATTTCTTATTTAGAAGGCTTACAACTTTGATATCAAACGTATTTTATCATTTCTTTCTGTACTCTTCTCGTCGAACTTCTTTGGTATCTAATATTTCTGAACATTTTCAGTTAGGTGGGTCAGGTTGTTATTTTGATGAATCGGGTGTTTATTTTACAGCCTATTATTATTTAAAAAAAAAAATTGACCAAAAATTTCCAAAAGGAAAGCAACTTTGTCTTATATTTCTAAGTTGTAAAGTTTAAAAACATCAGCACACCGACGTAATTAAACAGGACAGTGCCCTCGCTCTCAAAAAAAAAATCCATTAATTATAGCAAACATCAATTTGCTATTCTGTGTTATAACAATAAAATACCGCAAGCGATAGATATAATGATCATAAGTTTCTAAATCGTCGCATAAATGAAAAGCTATGAACCCTGCCTGGCAAGAATTTACATTAACAGCTACATTAACTGCTTCGGATTATCAAAACAGTCCTTCAGCAACATCAAAGAGAAGCACCATGATGAGAGTGCCTTGAGAGTCGCTTGGCTGTCAGAGAAGATCACAATCTTCGCAACTTTTAGCCTTTTAATTTCAATTGTGTTTATTTCGACTAGAAAAACCATTAGGCCAAGTGCCCCGTGGAATTAAGATTAGAGTGTTAGTTCCAACGACACCAGCACCAGAACCATAATCCGTTTTCCAACCGTCAGGATAACTATTGCGAGCGAAGGGACTGAAGTTGGGGAATTGAACATGTCAATATCAAATTTTTGGCCAATTATAAAAAATTAAATATAATTTGAGAATAAATGAAATATGGTTTAAAAAATTGTGCGATTTAAAAAAAAAATCTTTCATTTATTTTCAAATTATATTTAAATTATAATCATGCAAACTTTTTAGGCACAAGCTTTCTTATATATTTTTATGTCTGAAAAATCCATAGATGCCTCTTATACGTTGTATTTTTTGATCTAGATCCTGTTGTTAGATTATGTTATTTTTTGCCATTTTTCACTCCTTTTCTTCGACAAGAAAAAAAGTACAGCAACACAACAATTACAGCCGTTCCAACACATCCAAACACGACTTCTGTTCTACATTTGCATCATATTTCGTTTAGAGCTCAACGTCTATAGGCATTAAGTTCATTTTAAAATGGACATAACGCCCAAAACCAATTTGATAAAATTTTTACGCTTCTTCTTACATTTAATAATTTTAATTATCAACATTTATTTCGTCTTAAATTGTAAAAAATTGGTTTTAGAATTGGGGCCATTTCTATACAAATCTAGCTTACAAAATTGAGTACAACCTGTTTGTGCTTTACTTGTTTCCGGAAGATGTCAACTACCGTGATATGAAAAGTTTCAGTTTAATAGGCATGGAATCTTTCACAAGCTCATGCCCCTTTACCACCACTTCCTCTGAGAATCAACACATTATCACATTGGATTTGCTATCCTGATTTTTTTGATGGTGTAAAAGTTCAGAGCCTTTAATTGTTATCGGTTACTCGATATATTTATTTTGTTCAGATTAAATTCGTTTTGAAATTCAACGCAGCTTCTTATTAGTTAGATTTCAGCGATACATATAAGAAAAAAAGTTTAATTGTTACTTATGAATCTATACAAACAGAAAAGCATTGGCAGTCAGGTTTAATAACTCTTAACTGAAATGAACAAAGATTCATTGCTCCAGTTTGTTTTGTTGAACCAAGTTTAGAAGTTAATTTTATTTAATCAGAGTTGCTAAAAAAAACAACCAATAATTCAAGCCACACTACGAAGTCTTCCGTACTAATACTCAGGATATTCTCTCAATAATCCAGTGTTAGAGGTTTTGTTTCTGTCAAACTCTAAATATTTATTTTCTAGTTTATTCTTTCAGCCTAAGTTAGCGTCAATGAAAGCTAAGAAACGCCTCAATAGGTGCAATAAATCAGCAAGCGAAGATCGTTTAAGGTTACTTAAATCTCTTGCAAATAAGTTCAAACAATAATTAATTTTTTCGCCCAGATGACAGCTCAAAAAAACTTTAGACTAATTCTAGTTTACTGGTTACGATTCTAAAGTTAGTTTTTTCTTAGCTTTTTGAGGTTTTACACTACAGATAATTAAAACTGGATATATTGAAAATATAATACTGAATTAATAACTATTTAAAATACTATCCACATATCTGGTGTCTGAAAAATAGTTATTCACTATGAAATTCTATAGAAATTTTTCCATTTCGACTTCACTCTTATTTTTGTATGTTTTATTTTATTTTTTTTTCTGGGTAAGACCCTATAAAGTAATGATTTGACGAAAACTGTACACGTTCTTTGGGTGAAACGTTTCTTATATACAATTACGTTTGGTGCCTAAACAATTGAATAGCCTCAGCACTATTCTTTGGGTTATTTGATTAATAACTTCAGAGTTTCATATAAGCTTAAAATTGCTTATTGAATGGAAATATTTTAGCCCTGACTACATGATAGCTGAGTTTACTTCAGAAACTTTTACCTCGTCGTGTTTGTTTCAAATCAGATTCCTATTATCTAAGGTGAAGCTTTTATATTACACAATTTGTTTAGGTATTTAAGTTATTGTCAGTCAAATATATTTCAAGTTGTATGACTGCACGTGACTAGTAATAAAAGGATAGCATTATTTTTTTAATGGAGTCGGTATTGAGCCACAACAATCAACACCAATTTATATTAATATTTAATACTTTGTTTGCTATGTTAAAGGGTATTTATCGGAGAGCTTTTCCGTCCTCTAACTGAGTACAACCTCAAGGCAATAAGGTCCATTATATTATCAAACTAGTTTTTATTTTAGTTGCTTTAATCTTCAATAAAATATTTTAAAGCCTTAAAAAACCTATTAGTAATCTAACATTAACAGATTCTAAGTCTTTGACAACTAATAATACCTTGTTCAGATTATGTACCACTATAAACGAAAAAAAGTTACTCATACGCAGTGGTGTATATGCATATAGTTTAAAGAAGATTAAACTTTTTTTTTTAAATTAAAAACGTGAAATATTAAATTATATATTAGCAAAATAATCTATCAAAGTGTAAGTAAAAGTAAATAAAGCAGAAAAAATAAAACAAAACATGTGGGCATAATTTAAGTTTCAATCTTTTTTTTTTTGGCTTTTGAAACTAATTAATAATAAATTAATTAATATTTAAAAATCAATTATGAAAAAAAAACTAAATATTTTTAATATATTAATGCTTTACTTACTAAACTCATCAGCATAAGCTTTAAAATTAAACTAAAATTTTCTAAAAATCCAGAAATCAATTTATTATTTTTAAACCCTTTTTGCCCTATTTGAAAATACTTCCAACAATTAATACGCAATTAATAATTGTCATGCAACAATTTGTCAAAAACACATATAATCGCCAAAAAGCGGCAGCTTCTTTCATTCAACAAACCCAACAACATGACAGGCTAAATCTATTGTTTATTTTCTAAAAAAAAAGCATTCAACAAAAAGAAAAAAAAAAAAAACGCTGCTAAAATTAAATAGACAAAAAATAAGAAGCAATTCACCTTCGTCATTGTCGTGTTAATTAATTCAAAATCTATGAAATTTTATAGGCGACAGGCTCAAAAAAGGTACTATAGAAAATCACAAAATCATAAAAACCGCTACAAGAGTCAAGCTCTTCTGTATTTTTCTTCTTTTTTTTTTTAACTTTGACCTTATTTTCTTAACACAACGCATTGAGTATTAACGAAAGAATGAACTATTGAAAGTGTCAAAAACATACGCAGCAACATACCCTCACATAGAAATAGAATCAACAGCAGCAGCAACAATAGCAAGAACAACAGGAGCAGCAGCAACAGCAACAGCATCATCAATAATGAAATCTATGGCAGACATGACAAAGGATAAAGAAGTAAAAGAAGCAAGGCAAGAAACAGCTGAAAATCATAAAGAGTTTTTAGTTTAACTGTTTGGTACACAGTAGACGTACAATATAACGAACAGATTAATGCAGTAGCATAATTAATAATGAAATCTGTTTAGACAAAATAAAGAACGAGGAAGTAAAAGAAGCTGAAGAAACAACCACTGAAGAATCATAAAAGGTTTTTGATTTAACTGTTTAGTATAGTAAACATCCAATATGAGCACTTGAAATTAATAATTTGAATATGAATTGCAAGTGGAAAGAAAGTTCTTAAATATTTTAAATTCTTAAAGTAATTTGTTTCTTGTTTATGAATATATTTTAAGAAATAATGATAAGTTTTATTGCAATATTTTCTGTTGGGTGATGCATATTCATATATCAAATTTTATCTCGTTGTCAATCAATGATTTACGTATTCATTTAAAAAAAATAGAAAATACCACAGATGGATGGATATTGTAGAAATTAAACTTAATTTCCAGTTGTCTCATAAATATTAAGTTCTATCGAAAAGAAATACAAATTATAGAGTTCTAGTAGAAAGAATTGCAGCACAACTTAAATTTAAATTTTTATTGTTGCTTATAATTATTATTTCGTGGCAATTATTTTTTGCGTCCTCTCATAACTATTTCAAGTGGAAAATATTTTTTACGTTGCCGATAATTTTTATTTTATAGGAAAAATTTTTTACTTACACTTATAATTATTATGAGTGAAGAAATCGCTTTTTCGTTTTTACTAAATTTATAAATGAGAATCCGAGAGCAAAAACGAGTTTAAATTTTTATAAGAGCAAAAATGAAATAAATTTGTATCTCAGCGCAAGAACGGCTTAGAGTGAAAATAAAACAAATTAGAAGATTACAAGATCACTCTATATACAATAATACATATACCTAAATATAATTAATAATGGCATTTATATCAAAGATGAGGAAGTAAGAGAAGCAGAAGCAACAACCACTGAAGAATCATAAAAAGTTTTTGGTTTAACGGTTTAGTACAGTAGACACTCAATACAAGCACTTGAAATGAATAATAATTTCTGTATTAAGTAATAAGATAAGTACTTCCAAAAAGTAATTGCAATTGTAATTGCTGTTTAACGAATTAAATTCTAAAGTATTCCCCAGAGAAATGCAATATTTACTTTCATAGCTGCTTCAAAGCTAAGACTTTCTTAGTTTTCCCATAAAACTTTCTTTAAATCGTAGCTCGTTGAAATGGTATTCTAGTGAAATTCGAAACAGTTAAGCATGAACAGTTAGTTAGAACATTTTAAATGAAAGTCAATTTGAAGAAAGTGTCAAATACACAAACATTGAATTGGAATGAAAGCAGCATACAACTCACAACACTTTAAGTTTGAAGAAATTCTTTATTTTTATAAATGTAAAATGAAAAAAAAAAAACTATTGCTCATACACAAGATGGAATTCATTTGAATTGGCATCACATTTTACACATTGCACATTTCACTATTCAGAAACAAATATTTTACGTAAAAATTCAACGAAATACGACAAATCTTTGTTTTACTTTTTACTACTACTACTGTATTAACAGATGCCATTGACACTACGCGCGCCGCACAGAGAATGCGACGACAGGACAGTAACACTAACTATTCGCACAAGATGAATTTAAAGACTGAGAATAACAACATTTTTTTTTGCGACGACTACTTTACGAAAATGATGTGCTAGATTTCTTCTGCAGATGTTGCTCCTTCTTCATTGCTGCTGCTGCTGCTGTTGATGCTGATGCTGCCATTGTCATAGCCGTGTTGTTTGTTGTTTTGTCTTCCAGTTGTGCAAAATTGCTAATGTTGTTGCTGCTGCTGTCGTCGTGTGAAACATATTGTTGGTCGGGAGGATGCTGGCAGCAGTTGTCGTAGCAGTAGTAGCAACAAACATATGAAATAGCAATACCAAAAATTTTAACGAATTCAAGGACGAAGTTAAACACTTCGTACCGGTCGGGTCGTGAAGCATATAAAGAGAGAGAGAGAGAGAGAGAAAGAGAGACAAAAAGAGGGAGAGAATGTTGAGAAATTGTTACTTTTTACTGGAAGTTAAGAAGAGCGTCATTTATAGAGAGACAGAAATTGAGAGAGAGAAAGAGATGTTGTGACAAGTTCAAGAGTGTAAATCTTTCTGTTAGTACTCGTCCGCTTATTGAGCATTTTTTGTTGCTTTGTCGCCTCTCACGCCCTCTCATTTACGTGAATGTACACTGTGCGAGCATAGTTCATTTGCCCGAGCTGTGCAG
This sequence comes from Toxonevra muliebris, assembly GCA_963691655.1. NCBI lineage: Eukaryota > Metazoa > Arthropoda > Insecta > Diptera > Pallopteridae > Toxonevra > Toxonevra muliebris. Next base: position 17,433,037 of record OY829327.1, on the reverse strand, counting down.
TGCTATGCCGAGTTGCTGTTGAGCATTAAATTGTCAAATTGTTGGTTTAATGTTTTACTAGGTCAGTTATGTAGGTAATCCGTGATAAATGTTCCTATTAGATTTATAGTTCGTTTATTCTTTCTTTTTTTTTTAATGCTTTCCTGCATTTTAAGTATGTTTATGTACTACTCCGACGTTTGTATGTGTGTGAGTGTTAAACTTCTTTTTTTTTAGCCAACAACACAGATTTGTAATTATAATAAATTATAAAAGCAAAAAACTGAAAGTCTTGAAATTTAATAGTTTTTTTTTTATAGATAGACAAACACTGGAGAGTTTCAGGGAATGCATCATACTTGCATTTTTACTCCTACCTCTTGTCTCATGTTAGCAATCGATGTTGAACCTGAAAATCCACTATCATTCTATGTAAAGGATGAAGTTTATATTCAGGTAGAAGAAAAAGCCAACATTTTCAATTTTATCTCCTCTACATAGAAATATATTTCCCGTGGCTTCCAAAACCAATGCTAGAAAAATGCCACTCAGCTAATTAAACATCTAAAAGATACTATATGTTAAAAGTACTTAGAAGGTTCTTATCAATAGATTACAATTTCCTTTATTTTAACAAATATATTATCTATTTAAATATTAACTCTAGATGACCTCTATAGTCTAGTGGATAGACTGGACTGCCTTCCGTGTGGTGGAAATGTTTGGAAATGTTGTTTAACAGTCTCTGTACAATAACGTTTAAGATAAATGTGTAGAGTTTCCGGCTTACATTTGTGTTGCATTTATGTAAAGAAGAAAATATATAATTCTTACAGAGATGTTACAGACATTGCAGAAATCAAGACAAATGTTTGCAAAAGGAGGCGGCGCACAGTGTAACGAAGGTGCAAACAATTTAAAAAAGTCAAGTTCGAATATTGATAATAATTGAATGCAGCTCAATTGTAAATACTTCAATTAGATGAGCTTAAAGAGGATTTTGGAAATTACTTTTATTTTGGCATAAAAAAACGTATTGAAAGTCAAGCATTTGCAACAATGATATTTTTTTGCAACAAATACTATTTCGGTACACAAAACTCGTAAAAAAAATATCGATAAATACTTTGACTATATTGGAAATACCACGCTTACTTTTTCAGTGTAGATAATTTTTATAAATTGTTACCTAACTCCAATTTTTAAGGCTTGAGATTGGGTTCTCCGACAGTTTTGAGCCAAAAAACTGATTTAGGCGCTTGTTTCCTATGGGACGTGCCACGCCCATATTTCCAATCTTGACCATTTTTGTTTTAAGAAATGCTTACAGTATCAGTAGCCGCTGCACAAAAATTCATGTTTATTACTTCAAAAGTTTTTGAGATATTATAATTTTTTGATTCAGCTTATATGGAAAGTGGGCGTGTACGTTAACCGATTTAGTTGAAATTCGCAATATTTCTTAGTATTTATCTAAAAAATATCTGTACAAAATTTCTTTGGCCTACCACTACTCCTTCTATTTTTGTCCAACGGTTGTATGGAGACGCTACACTGTGTGGCGCACCTCCCATATAGTCTGAATTCTCAATATGGATTACCTTTAGAACAATTTATGGAACGGTTTTGAAAATTCGTGTAGAAATACTATTCCTTAAAGGCATTTTAAAAAACATGAGTAAGTCCACTTTTTTTGCCATACTTTATTCGGCAAAAGTTGGCTTTGAATTCGACAACGAATTTTTCTGTCTGTGTTGCTTGTACATGTATACAGTAATGACTTCATAGAATACTCCAAAGAGAGTTGAAGGAAAATGGTGAAGAATTAAAAAAAAACGTTTTTTATTGATCCTGAATACGAGTATACCAAAACTATGAATTTGAACTGCCACGAATTATCTTTAAATAGTTATTCATACGCCATTTCTGTTTGTAAGGTATCAAATTGTAGCAGAAACGGAAAATAATTATTACTAAAATTTAGATGAACCAAAAAATTGCCTATAATTGGAAAATTTTAATTAATATTGTTACATAATAATTATGAATAAGAAAAAAGTAGTTAATAAACCAATAATTTTTATGTTGTGAGAATTAGTTTTACCTCCACTCATGAGTGAATAAAAATTAAAGTTGTGCTGTAATAGTTATTTCGGAGTTTTTACTTGTAGAATTTTATAATGTGTATTTCATTTCGATTAAGTTTAATATTAAGTGTAATTTCTACAATATCCATCCATCTGTGGTATTTTCTATTTTTTTAAATGAATACGTAAATCATTGATTGACAACGAGATAAAATTTGATATATTAATATGCATCACTCAACAAAAAATATTGCATTAAAACTTATCATTATCTCTACAAATATATTCATAAGCAAGAAACAAATTACTTTAAGAATTTCAAATATTTAAGAAACTTTCTTTCCACTTGCAATTCGTATTCATATAAAAGGGAAGAATAGTCCAGAGCTATTCATAGTTTTTGTGTCACTAACAATGATGGCATTCAAAGTTCTAAACTTAATTCTACTTTTGGTGCTTGTGCCTGCAGTTCATCTGAGAAGCTCGCATAGTCACGAGGAGAAAACACTGAAAATAAATGGAGAAACTGATCCTAATATCAAAGATTATCCCTACATAGTTAATCTATGGTACAACGGACAATTTCGGTGTGCAGGAACTTTAATTTCACCAAAATGTGTACTTACATCAGCGCATTGTATTAAAAAAGAAAATTATGTGGACAGTGCGCTTTGGGAAGTTCATGCAAATACAACACTTTTACATGAAAAGGCTTTAATTGGAAAAGTGAAGGGAATTCATTTACCTGATAATTATACATTTGCTTTGGATATGGATGTAGCCATTCTGCAGTTGAAAGAACGAATAAATGTAAATAAATACGTTACGCTGAGTACAAAGATTGCCAAACCTGGCAATTCTGTTACACTGGCTGGTTGGGATTATAGAAGCAAATGTGTGAATAAGGCTTGTAGGAAGTTGCAATTAGCTGAAGTCGGTGTACTAATACCCTTCAATATTGGAACTGCATATATAGTAGGAGCCTCAAAAGGAAAGAGTTGTGGTATTTCAGCTTATGGTGGACCTGCTTTGCATAATGGTGAGCAAATAGGTGTAGTTGCAGCTGCTTTACATTGCAATCCGGGCCCAGTTTTTGGATTTTACACAGCATTGAATAACGAAAAAGTCAAAGCTTTCATAGTAGGCAATTACTGTAAGTACTGTAAAGACGATAAAGAAGAAAATATAGAAAAAAAACCCTACTTTGGCGATTGTAAAAGTTAAAGATCTAAGTGGATACAGAAAAAATAATACAAATATAATCTATTGGGCCATTCATATAATATGATAAAGTATTTAGTAGCGTCCTATATATGATATGCAAAAAAAAAAAAAAAAAAAAAAAATTAAAATAGAAGTGTCATGTATATTATTTTCTCTTCTTATTGTACAATATTTCTGATCGTATATGCACGAATATATTTACACAGAAAAATGTAATTTATTTAATCTCAAATAAAACTAATCAGTATTGCATTCCAACATTTTCTTTTATTTCGTTGTTGTGAAAGAAATTTATATTTGATAGATTTGTATAGCAAGAGCATGAATCCGCTTTATTTGTTTCTTCCCCTGTCTGATCGTAAGTTGTTGTCGGGAAAACTAATCACAGCTGATCATCTTCATTAGCCGGAAATTACGGAGATGTGATTGCGTTTCATGTATTCTGTAATTTAACATCATTTGCTCTATTATCCATTACAATAGAATTGTAGGATTTTAAAGATATTTTGGCTGCATGAAGTCGGGGCGAATAGATGGTTTCGTTAGGACTTCTCGCCATTGAGCAATTGTGTATTCTCCCTCAAGATCCATTGGAAGCAGGTGAAACATGGTTTCTAAGGCTTTGGAAGTTGTAGTCCTGAGTGCCCCTCACACACCATTCTCCGCACTTTGGCTAAATACCCGCAGTGAACATCCTTTTCAAAAGATGTCCACGAAATCAAAACACCATAAAGCAATATAGGTCCTACTACAGTTCTGTAAAGCTAGAGAACTACTTTAGGTTGCAAACCCCACCTTCTGCCAATGGTTCTTTTGGAAGAATAGAGCGTAACTGATTCTTATTTCACCCTGTCTTGGAAGGTTTGTTTCAAGTTCAGTTTCCTGTCTAGTATAAAGCCTAAATATTTAGCTTGCTCTACAGGTAACAGTGGGACGCCTTTAAGTTTAGGTGGGTCACATGACGGAATCTTATGTTTCCTTGTAAATGGGACTAATTCCATTTAACTCGGGTTGATGCACTAGTTAGTTAAAACAGAGAGATTTACCTGAATTAGCTTTGTTAACGTGCTTAGATAATTACCTGATACTGATAAGGCAACATCATCCGCATACGCAATTCGTTTACGACTATGTACCAGAGACGCCATGAGAGGTTTCCACCCTGAGGTGTGCCTCTGTTCGCGAATCTTCTGATGGAGAAGTTGCCTAGTGTCGAATTGATTGCCCTGTTTTTAAGCATCTCGTCAATCATTTCCGTTGGCGAAGCAACGATCTCTAGATTCCTCAGTGATGAGGTGATTGCTTCGAGTGTGACCATGTTAAAGGCGCCTTCTATGTCTAGAAAGACGACAAGAGTATAATATTTGTGGTGCATCGATTTCTCAATCTGATGGACCAAAGATCTCTACAGTGTAGGCATGCTGGGACTTAGATAGCCTTAAGGGGTTAATGGTTTCCCCAATGTAGATGTCTATTAGTCGTTCTAGAATTTTCATAGACTTCAGACTTATCGGTCTGTAGTAATTCGGCTTGCGGTGTGACGCTATGCGTCTCTTAGGGATGAAGACAACATTTACCTCTCGCCACTTCAGTGAAATGTACGAGAGGCTTTGAAAATAATTTTATTAGTCAAGTTAGCACTATGTCAGAAACTGTTTAAAGTTCAGCGGGAATTATATTATCTGGTCCCGGTGACTTAGAGAGTTTAAAACTTAGGATAGCCCACCTTATTATCTGATTATCTGTCCTTAAAGTTAATATCTCTTCTCTCTTCATTTGGGAATGTGTGAATATATTTCATTGATTTTTTAAAAGACTACAATATTACAAATTTTTTAGTGAACCCTATTAAATTTATTGTCCAACTCAAAGTTTTAACCTTCGCTTGGTCTTAGTTTTTTATATATCAGTGATTATTCACAAGTATAGTTGGTCTCGGGTATATATGAGGAGAGGAGAAAAGTCTTTTTTCTAACTAATAATGAAATAGATTCTTAATTTAAATTTGATGACGCTAACTAGTGTAACTTAACACCAATCAGTGGTTTAAGTTCATACAAAAGTAGGCACAAATCAGTGGCTCTTCAAGCACTGTGACTGCGATCTAGTCATTTACTGTGAGGCGAAAAATTGTTGTGTATACATATATGTATATGTGAATATTTTTTCTATGTATACATTCCTACTTATGTATGTATTGATGTTTGCCAGAAATACGAGTATTTTTGAACGCGTTAGGAAATAGTTAGGCTGTTTTTTTCAAATGCAGAAAAACCTGCATGCGTTTCTATGTTGAATGTGATGAAATGTTGCGGTGCAACTCGCCTATTGAATACACTAATGCACTTTCAGGCATACATACAATACATATATGTATTTATTGGAAAAAATGTATATATGTATGTATTGCATATGTAAGTGAATACATATTCATTGTACCACACTTGGGAATTTTGCCATTGTGCTAGTTAGAGTTGTTGTTTGTGTAAGTGAATGTAGATATTTGGTCCAAAAAAAAAAATTCAAATATATTCAAAGCCTGTTAAAAAAATTACTTGAAATGAAAAAAAAGTAGTTCCTTAAGGGAATCAATTTACACAATGCTGTTAGAAAAAACATGTATTCGCTCGTGGGAAAAATGTTTCCCAATTCACTAATAACAACCCTGTGCAACAGGTAAAAACCAGTTGGGAGTTCATAAAGTGTGTTTTGCTAATTTAAAGTTGCTGACGAGAAAAGTTGTGTTATATGACTAAAAATAATTCATTATGAAATCTTCAACATTTTTTCCCCCAACAACTCATTCAGCCATTTTTTGCACACACTTTTCTTAATCATACCTTAGCACGATCTTATGGATCAATCGGTTGGGAAAAGTTGCCATCGTTCTTTGGGAAAAATGTTAATCATACAACATTTTCTTCTCAGAGAAAAGACAATGGTTTTCCAAGAACTGATAATGTGCTTCTGATGGCTCAAAGTCAATTCAAAGTTTCTAAGTGGTATATATATGTATCAAAGAGCGTAAGAAGCTATTCAAAGTATTAAGCTATTAAAAGAATAACCAAAAAAGTTCATTGGGTTTAAATTCCTTTAACCAACCTTTCAAGTAACCTTGTTTTTTTTTTAATTCAAAACAAAGTTTCAAAAAATTATTTTAAAGAATTACCAACGAGTCATAATCGCATACATTGGCAATTTATCAAAAACACCGAACAATACAAATACATAAAGGAGTCTCCAGACGTGTGTGTGTGTGTGTGTGTGTGTATGTACGTGATGTAAATTAATCTAAATATAGTGTACAACAAAAACAATAGCAAAACTTACGATTTTTTTTATAAATATTTTTAATTCAAATAAATTTTATTTATTTATGTACAAAAATGTTGCTGAACTTTTTTTCTCCTTTTTTTTGTGTTGCTGCTATGTATTCTTTGTGTTTAGTTTAGTTACTTTTTTATGCATATGCATGTATGCAGTGACGGATCTAAGTAGGTTTTGAGTTTCGGAGGTAGTAGCCAAATTATAGGAAAGAATTTAACAAGTATAAACTTTGGAATATATAAATATTCTAAAGACTTTCTTTCATCTTGGGTCTCGAATAGGTTTTCGAAAGTTTTAAAGTTGAACAATTAATTGAATATATAGTGAAAAAAGAGCAGCAGAGTAAAAACAAACTTATGATGATACAGAGCAGATTAGACCAGAATAAAAATCTGAACCAAAAACCAGTTTAAAAAAAAAGAAAATTTAAAGCAAAACTAAGAATAAACGGAGACCAATAAAAGGAGACTAAAATTCAAACCAAAGTTTAGACCAAATTCAAGTCAAAATTCAGACAAAATCTAGTCTAGAATCTAGACATAAATTCTCACCAAGAATCCAAACAAAATCAGAAGCAAAATTCATACCAAAAATCGAACTAAAGTTGAGTTAAAATTTGAGCCAAAATTCAAACCAAAAATGAAACCAAAAATTCGACCAAAACTCAGGAAAAACTCAGATTAAAGCTAAGATCGAAACTTACGAAATCAACACAAAATTCAAACAAAAACCCAAACTTAAATATTTTTTATAATTCTGACTTGAATTCCAAAAATCATATGAAAATTTGAATTAAAATTCAAACCAAAATTTAGACTGAAGTTCTGAATGCAAAACTTAGTCTAAAATACAAACCAAAAAAATAAATCCAAATTTCGGAGAAAAATCAGATTAAAAATCTGTCTAAACGTAGATTAAAAATCGGACAAAAATTACACTAAAATTTATATCAGAAATCAAACTAAAAATCCTATCAAGGTGCAACCAACAAAAATTCAGATCAAATTTAGTCCAAAGTTCGAACTCAATTTCACACTGAGAATAAATGGAAAGATTTTGACCAAAAACTAGTCCAAACTAGAACCATATTTAGACCGAATTGAACTGAAATCGGAAAATGTGACGTGAATGTGAAATGTGTAAAATCTTTTGTGCCAAAGCTACAAATTCTAAAACAAAGAAAGGAAGAAATGAGATACATAAGAAATACCCCAAAAATTAAGACTGAAACATACCTCAAAAGTCATGTCAAAAATGAATCACAAAATCTGGCAGTATCCCATAAAAATTTACAGCAAAACTACTAAAACTACTACTAGCCCAAGGACCTGATTAAATTAAGACTGAAATACAAACGAAAATTGGATCATAACTTAGACCGAAATTCACACCGAAATTTATGTCAAAATTGAGAACAAAGATCAGATCAAAACTCAAGCCAATAATTGATACAGAACAAAATTTAGACCAAAACTCGCACCAAAAAAATAACAGAAATTTAGAACCAAACTTAAGCAAATTTAAGCCGAATTTCGCATTGAAATTCACACCAAAAATTAAACCAAAATTCAGTTAAATATTAGACAAAAATAAAAAAAAATTTCGGACTAAAATGAGACTAAAATTCAGTCAAAACCCATACAAAGATCAAAACAATATTTACACTAGAATTAAGATCGAGTTCTAACTTAAATTGAGAGCAGATTCAAACAAAATTCAGATCAAAGCTTAGACCAAAACTCACACCAAGATTCAGATTAAAATTGAACTTAATTTTACACTGAAACTTGCACCAAAAATTATTTAAAAAACTGACCAAAAATCAAGTAACATCCAATCTAGATTTACAGCAAAATTACTAAAATCCAGCCCAAAAAAAATGGCCAAATTCAGTTTGAAATTCGAACGAAAATCGGATTATAGCTCAGAAAGAAATTCACACCGAAATTCATGTCGAAATTGGGAACAAAAATCAGACCAAAATTCAAGCCAAAAACTCGCACCAAAAAAATAGCTGAAATTTAGGAAATTTAAGCTGAATTTCGCATTGAAAAAAAACACCAAAAATTTGACCAAAATCCAGATAAAAGATTAGACAAAAATCAAGAAAAATGTTAAACTAAAATGAGACTAAAATTTAGGCAAAATCCAGACAAAGATCAGAGCAAAACTTACACTAAAATTAAGACCAAATTCTGTATTCTGGGGAGATTCTAACAGAAGTTTAGAAACTCACACCAAAACTCAGATTAAAATTGATACCTAGATTTAGACCAAAACTCAAGAAAAGATTCCGTATAAAAATCAGACCGAAGCTCAGCCCAAAATTCACCACAAAAACCAGACCTAAAACAAGACTAAAAATCAAATCTGAAAACAGATAAAAAAAACTAGATATAACTGGGCATGAAATTTCAAATTTAGTGTAGTCCAAGTGTATAAATTTAACAGATGTACGGCAGAAAGATCTTGAAATAGTATAAACTTTCACATCAAAATGGGCTGCATCCCCTATAGACGCCTACATCTGGATCCGCCAATGCACGTATGGATACATTTTGGGTCACAAGTGTATAACAGACCAAACAAACAACAACAAAGAAATACAACGAATGCTTTTTTTTATCTCATGTACAAATCAACAAACCATAAACATTAAACCAGAAACAAACAAAAAAACAACAACAATAAAGAACAATAAAAGCTCCGAAAACTAACAAGTAGAAAAAAAAAAACAAAAAATAGAGGAATACAAAAGCGAAATAATACAACTGCAAAAAAAAATTAACATGAATTCATAAAAAAAGGATACATTGAATGAATCTATGAGGACGATCAAGAAGAAAACTACCAGAGTACCTACTTCGTATGCACGTATGTATGTATGTATAAGTGTCTGCCTCTGTGTGCCTGTATGTATGTGTGTGTAAAGTACGTATGTATCTATGTAGTCAAAATAGCTAAAGTTTAGTTGAATTGAGCTAAGCTGATGCTGTGCTGTGTGGAGCACTTCTCTCTCTCTTTCTCTCTCTCGGAGTTGAGTGCCTTGTGTATGTCCTTGCCAGAGTTTTGCAGTTCTGTTTCTGGCGCGTATTCAATGTTGCTTTTGTTGTTATTGTCTCTTACGTTGGTTGTTTTTGGTTTTGTTGTTGTTTTTCGTTGCTGTTGTTGTAGTAGATTAATGGGGTCAATTTGCGTATGACGCGGTCACAGTACCCATAAAGCATCCTAAAACGAATTACCATGTTCGACAAAACTCTAAACGAAACAAAGGACAGAGGACAAGTTTGCTTGGCTAGCTGCTGCTCCGACACAGACACGCACACATACATACAAACATTTATAAATGCATCTGTGCTTGCCCTTATAGATATATGAATATGTAGCTAGAATATTGCACCATTTTTTTTTTTTTTTTTTTTCAAAAGTGTCGAATTGGAAAGTTCGGCATTAAATTGCATTTATTTTGTAGAGAGGAGCAAACATTTTCTTTTTTCTTGGCCATTTTTTTTTTTGCGAGTTTTTAGCGCCATTTTTGTTTGTGTATTAGGAAATATTGCATAGAAATTTCTCTTCATCAAAATTCAAATCAATTTCAATATTTCTTGCCATAAATACTGTTTTTGTTTTTAGTTCTATTCGTTTGTTTGTTTGTTTAACAGTTTCACTATTTGGTTTCTTTGGCTTTGTGTTTTTTTTTTTTATTATTTTCATCTCGTTTAGCATGCAATTTCTTCTTTTTTTTTTTTGTTACTTGCCAAACAAACTAAATACTACTTTTTTCCGCTATTTAACATTGAAAGTTTCTCGAGTGTACCCTCAAAAAATGAAAATGTGCATAAAAAATGAGAAGTTCGCGCTCACAAAAACAAAAAAAAAAAATGAAATAATAAAATAAGTAAAAACAAAAAAAAAACAAAAACAGCAAGATATGTTAGTCTCGGTTGTGAACGACTTGGAAATAACCCTATATCATTTGGTCTTTAAAGATAAATGGGAATCAACCTTGACGAATTTCAAGCGAACTAACTTAAACGTTTTATTTCCAAGACCAGAGCAATAATGAGAAATTCTCGGGAGTTGTTTCAATTCTCATATGAAATAAAGTTATGAATCAAAAATAAATTGAAATTTTTTAGTTTTTATGGCCAAATGCAATTTTGAAATCCTCTTATTTTTTCAGACAATGAATGAATAGAATGAACCAAAAAAAAAAACTATAAAGAAGGAAAACTTCTAATTGGAACTTTTGCTTTGAAACATGCAAAGTTATGTCATTCGAAATACTAACGGAAATTACACCAAATTCGAAACACATTAGTGAAATAGCTTTTAAAAAAATTGCCACCGTCTGACTATAATTACACTGTCCGACAAAAATCAATTTCTTGATAGTTTTTTAGGAGACTATGAAAATTAAATCTAGAGGTTAATTTTCAAAGTCATGACTTAAGTTCATGTCAATTTCATTATTTGAAGTTATATATAAAGAGGTTAATGAACAAATGTAGTCATCACAACAACAATGTATATAGAGACGGGCAAATCAGGCGGTCGTTTCGGAATCCGCCGGAATCAATTATTCCAAAAATAAGTTCTGAAAGTGTATTCTGATAGAACTTGAGGAAAAAAAAATGCGTGTCTCGGCGTTTTAAAAGTTTACGTCTAATTTTCTTTTTACGCGGGCCTAAAGTTTGCTTTTTTCTAACAGATTAAGTGTAATAAACCATAGGATAACTCGTTAGTTTTTCATCAAAGCTTGTCTGTGTGTTCAGCAATTTAAAGTAGAATTTTCCGCAGAATATTTTTTTCCAACATATTAACCCTTTGGCCCCCACCATTATGGGTCGTTTTTGCCCTTTTTGAAAAACTTACTTTTTGACCCATTACGAGGGTTGATATAGGGTTGATATTTTAAGAAAATATGTTGCCCATCTATAGGTCACTGAACAACAAAAATCGGTAAACATAGTTTTAGTAAAAATAAACCCAAATTCCAAAAATGTTTCTTTTCTTCGTTTACTCCTGAATTTTCACCTGTCCTACTTCCCTTACACCTTTCTTCCTTTCCACACTACCTCCTTTCCCACCTACTTCCCTTCCTGCATGCTTTTCATCTTCTCCACGTCCAATCTTATCTATTTACTTTCTCCCCTACTTTTTCTCCTCCCTACTTTCCATCTCCTAACTTCCTTTCCTCCGTATTTCCTACTTTCCCACTTTCCTTTCGCCCCTACTTCTCTTCCTCCCTACTTCTTTTCTTCCCCTGTTCCTACTCTCATCCTCCCAACTTTCCTTCTTCCTCATTTATCTCTCATCTTTCATATTTCTATTCTCCCATACTTCCTTTCCTCTCTATTTTCTTTTTTCCCCTACTTCGCCTCTCATTTACATATCTTCCCACCTATTTCTCTTCCCACATACTTCCCTTTCTACTTACTTCCCAACTTATCTACTTCACCACCTTCCCCTCTCCCTACTCCTCCATCTCCCTAATCCTTCTTCTCCCTACTCCTCCTTCTCCCTAATCTTTCTTCTTCCTACTTCTTGGCTCCCCATTTCTTTTAAACGCTACTTCCTCAGAGGTTTGGAATCTTACCTTCTTCCCGTCCTTTACATTCCCGACACTCTAGTCTAAAGAGATAAAGAAATCCCAAAGCAAATTTCAGAGCATATTCCAGGAGTACAAGTACATGGATGTCATAGCCAAATGCGTTCAATTTAGTTTGCACAAGAAGTATCACAGCCAAAGGATTGCAATCTTGGGATATATATATCACTTGGGATATGATATCACTGACGGACTAACTTTGGTGAGAGAGCTATTTAATCTCCCCAATCGAAGATTAACACTAGCAAAATTGATAATTTTAAATTAAGATTATTGCATGAAATTTTATTATTTTGATAATTGGTGTTTATTGGTGAATCCATAAATTTAATTGAATTAATAATAAGAGAAGTTGAAAAAGCATCAAAGTCAATGACCGAATGTAGAGTGCATCAAAGTAGTAGGACGCAAAAGAAGAACAAGCACATAAACTTTGGTAAAACATAAATTTTTCTCATTATTACTAAACTTTCAAGTCGCAAGCATAGTAAAGTAGCAACAAACGCAGAGCTGATGCGAAAGAGCGTAAGGCGTGAGCACGTTGTAATAGTGTATGTATGTGTAGGGGTAGGTGTGTGTGTATGTTTTGTGCGAGCATTTCTAGGTGTGTGTGTGTTTCTGAAATATGAGTTTTTTGTGCGTATTTCACTCATTACGCTACTTAAAAGTATAATTAAACTTTTTTGTTTTTTTTTTTTTTTTTGTTTTTTCGTGCATTAAAATTACTTATTTTCAGTTGGTTGAGGAGGCGCTTTTGACAGAAACACAGAAGCGCGGACGGACGGACGGACCGATGAATGCCAAAGCGCGCTTCAACTTCAACATCATGTTTACTTGCTACAAAATATTTTATTTTATTTAGTTTTTTGTTTGAGAGTGTTTTTTTTTTTCTTATATGTTTTTGGAAAAATATTAATGTAAATATGCGCTGTGTTGGTGTTGGTGATGATGATGCACATTCACACATATAACAACAAAAACAAATGCAACAACAGTAGAATAAATTTTATATGTTGCAATCCTGCTGCTTTTATGTGCATATTATTTGTAAGTGCTTTTGAAGATTTCTTTCTTTAGCAAACACACACAAGCAAGTACAAATGTGTGTGTGTGTTTATGCGTGTGCATTCAGTTGATGTTTGTTAACACTTTTATCGCTTATTATTACAAATAATGGGAGAGAAGAGAAATGAGCGGGAAAAATGTTATTTTAGCATTCAACTTCCATGAAAAATGAATGAATGAATATTTGCACATATGTACATAAAAAAGAAACTTTAATAACATTTTTAATTTATTTTTTTTTTTGAGAAAAAAATTTATTCAACTAAAAGCTAATATCAGTATTTTGGTTTCATACTATTTATATGCTACTGCTGGCAACTATTGTTATTTTTTTTTATTGACAATTTCTTAGAAATTATTTTAAGTTATCACTGAGACTGAAAAAATTGACAACAAGGAATGAAAACTTAAGATTATAGATTTTTTCTCTGACGTATGACTTCTAATTATATGGGAAGTATATAGGGACCGGAATTCTTTAAGATATATTATAAGAGAAATACAAAAATTTGTACCAAACTAACTCAAGATCAAACTAAATTCAGACTATATTCTGAACGAAACTCAGATCAAAACTAAGACCAAAATTCAGATAAGAAATCAAACTGATAGTCATACCAAAAGTAGGCCAAAATATTGATCAAAATTTAAACTAAAATTTGAACTAAATCTAAGATCAAAAGCAAATAACATTCAGACTACAATCGCGGATACAACACAGACCAATATTTTAACCGGAAATCAGACCAAACTTTTTCAAAACTGAGACTAAAAGCAGTCTGAATTTCAGGGCCGTAGCCAGGATTTTTTTCCGGGGGGCGGGAGGGGGGACATTGACTTGCCATTATTGATGATGAGCCCGACCTTAAAAAACTTACCGAAAATACTAAAAATAGTCAGAGGCTCATTTTTTTCAAATAATTATCAGTGGGAATTCGGACCATGATAAGGAGACCGGATGAGGTTGGCTTATATTCCTAAAATTCGTGCAGGTACTGCATTGAAAGAGGCCTTCCGAGTCGGGATGCTCTGAGGAATAATGGGTTAAGGAATTAATTACATTTAGATTGTTTCCTAAAACTGTGGAGCTGATCCACTACTACTGCCCTACATGGGCTTTGTAAATAAAATTGTTCGTAGTGTTTGTGAATGAATTTTTTATACTGAACACGAATCTGAGGTCAAAAATTTCCCATCACGCCACGTTTTAGAAAAAATGGGATGGAAATAGAATTTTTGGTCATTTTTAAAAATTGGAGTGCTGAACACTGGCGTGCTGCAAACTTCGAAGTCCAGAAATTATAGGCTGAATCATGCCCTTCCAAATGAGCCCTAAACCCGAAACTGTAAATCAAAAACAGTTACTGACCTAGAAAAACTATAAATGCAGCATCAACTTCTCTTTTTGTATCCAAAGTCAAACCTCATGTCAAAGAAACAAATCGGATTTGGTCGCATAGTGTAACAAAGATTTCAAATTTATTTTTTTATATTTAACTTTTTTGAAAGAAACCGATGGAAGTAAAAAATATTTAAAAACTGTTCAATAGATTTTATTTTAACTTTTTTTTCATACACCGGCAATTAATATCAAAAAATAGAAGAAAGTTTCCACATTTCGGGGGGGGGGGGGGGAGGGGAGAGGGGGTCAGAGCCCCCAAAACCCTCCCCCCTAAATACGGCCTTGGTGAATTTAGATCCAACTTTAGGCTAGACATCAGACTAATATTTAAACAAAAAGCTGATAAAATATTAGAGCAAATTTTGGGCCAAAAATTCAAACCAAATTTTGGACAAAAAACCGATCCAAATTCAGACCAAAACTCAGACAAAAAAGTCCAATTCAGACTAAGTTCTAAAAAAAACTAAAACCGAAATTCAGACTAGAAATCAGACCAAAAAGAAACAAAAATTTAAAATATCAGATCAAACTCTGATAAAAATTCCGACCAAAATCAAACCAAACAAATTCAGACCACAAATCAGGCAAAAATTCAGACTTAGATTTTGACCAAAAACCAGACCAAAACTAAAAGCGGTCCAAGTTGTGACGACATTAAAGTATGAGCAATTTTAATCACACAACCGACTAGCACCTACATACACATACATGCCGTTAAAACATATATAAATATTTATAATTAATTAATTGTAATATATATAATTCATAGAACGGAAATAATACGGTAAAACAAGAAGAAATTGATATAAAAAGACATGCATTGCACAGAAGAAGTCACTCAAACTCATACTTAGACTGTGGCACAGATCATTTCTTCTTCTCTTTGTTAGATTATATGAAATACTCCTTACGGTTGCGTCAGCACGGAAGGACAAGGCTTAAACATTGGTAGCTAATATCAAGCGAAGCGACAGTATGTTTTAATTCCTCTTAATTCTCAGAAATCATTCAGTTATGCATTAGCCTTGCGAATGAGACATCACCGCAAGGTATATAAAGCTCAAGTATTTATTAAACACCAGGGTGTGCGACAGCCTCACTGGTGTAGTACGAACGAAGTTGCCACTAACCAAACAGCAAACGACAACGGCTTAGCCATCGTGTCACGAGGATACGCATCGCAAATACAAGAACAGGAACGAGCAGCAATGAAGCCAAAGTAAGAAACCCGAGCCCCAAGAAAGGCAAACGAACGCCAGAGAGATACGATTGAGAGGCTACAACGACTATACGAGGTACCAAGAATAAAAATACTAACGAATCAAGTGTAAATTAAAACAACAGTGAAGAATATCAATAAATAAGTGAACATAGAAAATCGAGACAAGTTATCGTGAGTTATTATTTACGCACCCTGGTTACTCGCTGCGTATACCTCGACTAAAAGAAAAGGAGCCAGGAAGGTTCGTTACAAAGTTCACATCAAAATTCAAAACCAGAAATCAGGCTAATGTTCAACCCAAATGTAGACCAAAATACGGATTAAATTTTAGACCAAAAGCAAATTAGAATGATAACCAATATTTAGACAAAATTTAAAATCAGAAGGAAACTAAATTTAGGCCACAAATTAGACCGAAACTCAGGCCAAAACTAAGACCAATATTTTGGCCATAAAACAGACATAACTCTGGCAAAACTAAGAATAAGAAAGAGCAGGCTAAGTTTTGTTCCAAAATTAAAGTCACACTTCAGACTGCTATTCAAATCAAAAGCTGACAACATTTTAAACCGAAAGCATATCAAAATTTAAACCAAATCTCAGACCAAATACCGATCCAAATTTAATTCTAAATACGGCAAAAAAAAATCTTATTCTAAGTGAATTCTTACAAAAAACTCAAACCAAAACTAAGACCGCAATTTAAATCATAAGCAGACATAAATTCAGATCAAATATTAGACTGAAAACAGATCAAAATTCAAATCAATTCAGACCGCAAATCAGCCAAAAGTAAGACTAACATTTTAACCAAAAATTGGATCAAAACTTAAGGAAAGCTAAGGCTAAAAGTGGACCAAATTCGCATCAAAATTTAGACCAGACACCAGACTGATAGTCAAACCAAAACAGATATAATTTCAGGCCAAAGGTAAATCAAAAATCAAGCCAAATTGTAGACCAAAAAGTCATCAAAATTCAATGCAAAAGTCTCATCAAATTTATGCCAAAAACGTATTCAACTCAGAATAAATTCTGACCCAAAACTCAGTCCCAAATTCATATTGGAAGCCGCCCTGATATTCTGATGAAAAGCAGACAAGAAAGCAGTTATCAATAACTGGAGGTAAAATATCCATTTTTCATACTCTGTGCAAATGCCCGGTTTTTGGAAGAGCCAGTGCGGTAACCTTGGACAACTCATACTTTTGCAACCTCGAGGAACCATCAGAAATATGCACGAAATAGTATTGAACTTCATAAGCATATAAGTATGGATATAATCCTTTGATAAGGCTAAGAAAAAAACGCTGACACCAATAATTAACTGAAGATTTGGTATCAAAACGGCGGGTTCGTGGCTCCAACAATCAGTTTAACCAACCACCAAACCAACATGAAAAGCCGACGCAAATTTAGACTAAATTATGTTAAAACATTAATCTAAAATACAGAACAACAAAGAGTCGAAAAGTATATTAAATTCAGAGAAAATTTAGACTGAAACTAACCTCAAAAGCCAATTAAGTTGAAATTCAAACTTGACTCAACCAAAAAATTAGACCATCAAATATGTATGCCCTAAAAACAGATTAAATCATAGACCAAAAACTACTACTCAGGCTCATTTACAGATCTGCCCCTCTACCGAAAATCTTTGTATCCTACCGAAACATTTTTGATCGATGGTCATAACTCAAAAAAAAAAAAAAAAAAAATTGAAGGGGCAAAAAAATATTATCAAATTAATCAAATAGGAAATCTCTGGTACTACTACTACTACTGAGTTCAAGTCTCCATTGAAAAAGGATCCATAGTTGAAGATGTGCTGAATCTGAGCTGCGAAAGGAGCTTTCTCTAAAAAAGTTAACTTCAGATTTTTGTCTGACTCAGAGATTGAACCTGGGACGGCTTTGATATTTGCAATAAAATGTATACAAGAACCAGGAAAATGTGCAAGTATTTCTGTTTCAAAACCTCACTGAACTAAACATACATACATACAGACATTAATTTTTTTTTCACTGCGTGTCTTTGTATCTAAGTGGCAATCATACAGCATGGACTCACACAGACAGACACAGAGACACAACCACAAAGCCATGTACATTTGCGTGAAACAACAATTTTTTATTTTTTTTTTGCTTTATATTTTTTGCGATAGCATCTCAGTTCAAAGTGACAATAATAAATTATCAGCGGCAGAGTCGCTCATGTGTGGCTTGACAATTCGTTTATTCTTGTGTTTTATTGTGTTGCTTTGGCTGTCTGCATGTCTGTAAAGTTGAATATTTACATGAAAATTATTGTGCTCCTCAAGCATATGCTCAAATTTAATTGTAAATGTTTTGATTGAACAAATTTTAATATTGAAATTTTATTTTTATTTTCTGAACTCACATATTAAAGTTTGGATATCTAACCAAAATATCACAACTTTAAGATGAAGTTGAATCAAGTTAATTCTAATTTCTTCTTCTGACCTCCTTTTGATAAAAATACTAAAGTAATACGAGCCAAATAAAAATCCTAACTGAAGATAAAGTCATTCAAGTAAATTTAAATATCGTTATTTCACAAGACTAAATTATTAAAATAATGCTTACTTGATATAAATTTCGGTAATTACATTAAAATTCAACATTAAAAATGATCACAATGAAAACTTAACGCACTTTCACATTGTTAGTGTGCGTTTGTATAAGTACGCAAGATAAATAATGTAATGCGCCTAAATGTTAGCTATAAACGCAAGATAATAACAATAATAACAGCCAACAACAACCACTACAACTACCATCACTACCACCACAACTACAACTTAAGTCCCGCAAGTGTAATAACTTAGCTTATTAATTCCTTTGGTAAATCTTTTGCCGCAAAGCAGCGCGCCCAAAAACTCATACATACACAATCAAATGTAATAAATATGAAGAAATAGCATAATTTTAGGAGCTAATCCGACATGGATAACATTTAAGTGACATTATATGCGCCAGTTTTGTGAATATAGCTGATGTTGATGTTGTTTATTTGTATTAGTATTAGTTATTTGTTGTCTAGAATATGGTTAGGGTATGTGTGTGTGTGTGTATAAGGGTAGGTAAGGAGTAAGAGAGAAAAGGAAAGTTGAAGGAAATGAGTCACACTTTTTCAAATTAAGTAAAAAATTTTAATAATTACACAGTGCAACAGCGAACTTTAAGGGGACCAGACATATCGCCCATGTCCATAAGACAAAGAATTCAGTTTGTCCTGGCATATCGTTGACCTCAAGTACGTTTTGATCAATTTTAATTTGGAAAAACTTCTTTCTCCACTAGCAACAGTGATAGGTAAAGTGGGCAGAACTTGGAGGGAAATCCAAATGTTCGGAAACACGTCGACTACATTTTTCTCCACGATAAATTGAAGGATTTCCAAAGGACTCGTATTATGCGCTTAACTTGATTCAATTTTTTGTAGAGCTCCAATCCGTTGATATCACAGTCCTCGTTCATTACGAGGGCGGCACTTAGATTCTGACATTTTGACATCAAAAATGTTTGTTTTACGCCATTTGAGATTTCTGCGATTGTGATTAGATAGAGAAATCATATGAAAATCCTTACAGATTTTCATGATTTTTCAGCTACTGAAATCGCGTTTTTTAACAGAAACGAGAGTCATGTCAATAAAAACGGTGAAAAAACCCCTTCGAAATTGATCTTCTTGAGTTTCATAATCACACTTTTTTCTCCTGCGATACGAATTATTATAAGTTGAATCAGCCCTTAGACTTAGCGCTCCAAAGGAAATATTCCTCTTTGAAAAATACTTGGGGTCACTGAAGCCCAAAATCATCTAGACCCAATTTATGTTCCTCAAACAAAAAGTTAGACTTGGTTGCTTTTGATCTTCAGTGACCTAAAAATTTTAATAGAGAATATTTTTCTCGAAGAAAGGTTGTTGTATTTTTCTAACGGTACATTTATTGGGAGTATGAATGTATAAACTCGTAATTGTGACTAACTTCATATCTATCATACGCACCATTTTTTTGACATTGGCAGCTATTCTATCTCGAAGAGCGCCAAAAATACTTTAAGAATTGATCTGTCAAATAATTTTCATAATTTGACAAAAGTGTTTTACTATAGCTGAAAATGTCGAATTTCGTGCCAACAAAACAACATTTGCGGGAAGTTTTAATTTGCTTCTTCCATTTAAAGAAAAACGCAACTGAAGCACATCGTTTACTCACTGAAGCTTATCCTGACTGTGCTATTGACGTTAGAATGTGTCAAGTGTGGTATGCCCGTTTCAAAAGTGGTGGTTTTGATGTTGAAGACAGGGAACGTTCAGGTGGCCCGAAAAAATTCGAAGATGAAGAACTGAAGGCATTACTCGAAGAAGATTCATGTAGAACGCAACAAGAACTTGCAGAATCTTTAGGAGTTGATCAATCAACCATTTCTAAACGATTAAAAGCATTAGGAATGATTCAAAAGCAAGGAAATTGGGTGCCGTACGAATTGAAGCCGAGAGACGTCGAACGACGATTTTTCACATGTGAACTGCTGATTGAACGACAGAAAAGAAAGGGTTTTCTGCATCGTATTGTGACTGGCGATGAAAAGTGGATACGTAACGATAACCCAAAGCGTAAAAAATCATGGGGACCGCCCGGACATACATCAACATCAACGGCAAAGCCGAACATCCATGGATCCAAGCTCATGCTGTGTATTTGGTGGGATATGAAAGGTGTCGTGTATTATGAGCTGTTGAAACCGAATGAAACGATCACTGGCGACCGCTATCGACTACAATTGATGCCTTTGAGCCGATAATTAAAGGATAAGAAGCCAGAATATGAGAATAGACACGACGAAGTTATTCTTCAGCACGACAATGCTCGGCCGCATGTTGCAAGACAAGTAAAAACATACTTGGAAACGCTGAAATGGGAAGTGCTACCCCACCCGCCGTATTCTCCAGACATTGCTCCTTCTGATTACCACTTGTTCCGATCGATGACACATGGCCTGGCTGAACAGCACTTCCGTTCTTTCGAAGAACTCAAAAAATGGATCGATTCGTGGATAGCCTCCAAAGATGAGGAGTTCTTTCGACGCGGAATCCGTATGCTACCAGAAAGATGGGAGAAGGTTGTGGCTAACGATGGATAATACTTCAAAGAATAAATTTATAATCATCTTTTCACAATAAATGTCCAAATTACGAAAAAAATACTACTTTATACATTCATACTCCCAATATTATATTAAAAGAACTGCCAATCAGCAAGATAAATATAAAATTTGGTGACGTGACAGAGGGCCGACTGTAGGGCGGAGCGAGCAGAGCCGTCGCTCGGGGCTCTAATTTTTTTAAAAAGAAATCATGTATTAAGATATTATCTAAAAAAAGAAACGTAGTTATTACCTCTTTATGGTATATTTCTTAAAAAACTGGTTTTAGATAAGAAATTTTGTTCTCGACTCCCCTCTAATAGGCTTCACAATAATTTACTTAGAATGGTTATATAATTATAATAGCTTTATACAACATACCAGTAAATGGGTAACGGGGGGTGACTGAGTAAATTTGTGTTTCCTTTTCATGATAAAAAAGTTTCTATTAGACAGGAAATATTTAAGATTTTAATTTAAATTAAAAAATTATGAGTTTCGCCTACCAGCAGATCTGAAGCTTTTGGAAGGGGAAATAATAGAGAGAGAGGGGTGCCAATTTGTTTACCCCTTTAAATTTTTGTTGTTTGTTTCGGGACTAACGATCAAAATGCATGAGAGTTTGGAGTTAAAAACCCGCTTAGGAACCGCTAGCGGACCACCCTCCAAAATCATGGGTCTTAGGTATTTTTAGCGTGAATTCCAAACCAGATACAGAAAATTTAAGTACATGGTCAAACACACGACTCTTCAAATGTATATTCCATTTCCCATTTGATGTTGTAAGCTGTCACATTGTCACACAGTGTAAATATGCGTGCGACAGCGAGAACGTATTAGTGCGTATAAATTCAAATTAAAACTTAAATAATTATTTTAAATAAAGTTTCCTCTAAATTAGATTTCAGAAATTCACAGCAAAGTTTTATGCTTGATTAGATATTAAATTTTCATTTAAAAACTGAACGAAGTAGTAAGTAAGTTTCAATCTCTTAATTATCAAACTTACATACTTTTATCTAGGTACAATTTCCGCAATTTTCTTCATTATTTTCTACGATTCACAACAATATTGTTTCGGAAAATCATTTTGTTGTCATTTTGATTGTTGATAGTTTTGATTTTCTCTTACATTGTCTCTTCAAAATCCTTACGTTTATGGGTTCTTTTGTGTAATACTTCACTCCAAAGAACAAAATAGATCTAAAGAAAAAAGAAACAATAGCTTTTGCCATTTTTGATTACTAGCAATAAAAATTGTCATACGTTTTGATAAAGCATCAAGCAACAACAAAAATGAAAACAATGACTACGAAAAAGACATTGTCGCGACGTTTCTTTCGTTCGTCAGTGAGACGTGTTCATTTCATCAGAAAAAAAAATAAAAATATATAAGACACAACAAAAACAATAATGAATGGCATCCCCTTGTCTAATAACTACTTCTTACTACAAGCCATTTACCCAAACACACAGACATATTTCTATTTGTAGTTGTTGTTCTAGTTGCAGTCCATATACCCCAAACTCCACCCTTTCTCTCTCGCTCCTTATCTCATGGATGCTACAGCGTATTCATGCGTAATTATCTTTCGACTCGTTTTCGCTATTAGTGGCAAAAAACCAGAAAGTCCTTAAGACAATTTTCATGTCGTTGTTGAGGTACACAAACTCATCATACAATTATACACACACACACACATATATACACAATACTAAAGATACTTGAGCATTTATTAAGGCATGGAAAAGCAACTTCTCAGAGTGGGGGAGTTGTGTTGCAGAAACACTGAGGCGCTGAGACATTGAGCGATTGGTATTTTTTGTTGTTGTTAGTTTGTTGTTTTGAAGATATTGTGGTATAATTTTGGATGTAACTTAAATTCGCATTAGTGCGTTGCGTTGCGCTGACTAAGTAAACGAAAAGCTAAAATCCAAAAACAAAAAACAACAATAAAATTAATAAGAAGCTGGAAAATAATAACAATTTTGAAATTGAGTAGTGAAAGTTTTCAACTTTTATGAGTGTCTGTGTATGTGTGAGTGTTAGTGCATTCATTTCTTTCAACGACATTTGAACATTTGCTCATCATTTCCTTGCCCTCATATCCATGTTGTCCTAATAGTTTTGTGCGACTTTTCTGTCAAGTTTATCATGATGTTGTTGTTTTTGACGTAACTTTGATTTGTTATATATAATGTTGCTTTGATTATATGTTGCAGTTATTGTTATTGTTAACATTAGGTAATCTAAATACATATGCAAAGTTTATATTTGTGTATAAAGTTTTGCCATTATTTTCTAACTATCGTGCAGTTGGTGAAGCCGCAAAGAACATCAGCGTTACTCTGATACTAAATACATAGAGTAGATAAATTTGATTTAATAAACGAAGATGTTGAAAGAGAAATTCTTTTGATGCCGAGGTTTCAAACTTGAATTTATTGTACCAGGAAGATATAAATTATTAGTGTTTTAAACTAAATTGTTTCAGAGAATTTTAAAAAATCAATTGTTGAAGCAAAAATTTTTTTTGGCTTAAAAAAAAAACTGAATTTTTCGATTTCTGGTGGTAAGTAGATAATAAAATCAAGCTTAGTTGAAAACAAATTATGGAAGACTTAAGACCAATGATAATAAAGTGAATAGAAAAAAGTTATTCAGTAGCAAATGTAGTTGGATTCCCTACAGATCCAAAACCTTCTAAGTCTAACCATTTTTCTTGAGGTCAGTAAAAGTCAATTTTTTTTTTTTTTAATTTATCTGAAAAGTAAAAATTATTTACGAATGTAACAATGCTTAATTTCTGAAGAAAAATTTGAGCGAATGTGGTTTTAGCCTTCAGTGAGAACCCAACCACTTTACGATGAAGTATTTTCTTTCGACTGGAGTTCATTGTTTTTTATGATAAATTGACTATTACAAAGACTACTAAAATAAGTTTTACTTACGGGATCTGACCTTAAGCGACCCGAATATATTTCGATGCGGAATATGTCCTTCGAGGGTATGAATAAAAAATTTATTTTTTAAGAGTTAATGATTTTAACCTTCATGGTGCCTGGTCACGCCCTATACCTTTGCATATATTTACATCGAAATATAATTTTGGTGATGAATTTAAACCAGGTTTTCTCTTATTCTCATTGTCTTTCGCATGTGTTGATCTATCTGCTCACGTGAAAATATTAACAAATAAAAATTATAGAAAATAAAATGGCCGAAAACCATAGCAGTCAGTGCCACTGCATAATAGTTTATATGTACAATTGTATTATATGTATAAACTTTTAAAATAAATAATAATAAGAAAATAAAAATTGTCATTTTTTCCCATAAGTTTTTTGTTTTATTCCAATTTTTTAAAAAATATTTTATGATTTTATTTATTCTCATTCGCTTGCATACTCATGCAGAGCCTGAAATAAAATTGCATTTTCCCATAAACTCGTAAATACCTCGTTTACCTTGTAAACTGTACAAACACGTAAATTTGCTATCAAATTTCATATAAATGTTGACCAGTTTATAAACTTTACTAGTTTATGTGAATCAACTTAATATCTTTCATACATTTCCATATAATATATATAGGGGTCTGGCCAGGCACCATGAGGCACGATTGTGATATTAACACTAACATATCCTTTTAAATGTCTTCTTGATTTTTTTGAAAAGTCGTGAAATTTTAAGTCGCTATCTCAACTACTATTACTATTATGGCCCAACAGCCCATGGAGGGACAAGGCCGTGCTTTTCGTATCCATTCATGTTGTGTGAGTCATATTTATACACGAATAGAATCGACCTACAGTTCTATGCCAAACCCGAACGGCGAAGTGAAAAGCTTTTAATAGGCATTTTTTTACTCCTGGAGGTTTGCCATTGCCAGCCAAGAGGTGGTACCGTGTAGATCTTTGATTTTGAAATATAAACCTGGGCACCTCTGCGTAACAGTCCAACACACTAACCACTAAGGTAGGGTAGAAGGGGAAGCATTCGTCACTTTTTTTTTTAAGTGTTGTCTAAGCTAAACTAATAGTTTTTTTTGAAAAATTATTTTTTAATTAGAAATTTACATTTATTTATTAGCTTTCATCTGTTATCTCTATGAGTTTATTATCTTAATGATTTCTATTATTTTTTTGATGATTTTCCAAGTAGTCCAAAATGGTGAAAGTGCCCCAGTCATGGGATACATTCATCAAGGGGGTGGGGTGCAACCGTCATGGAATAAAATTCAAGGTTTTTGATAAAGTAATAGTTATTTTTTTTTTTTAATTTTTGTTCTTGTATATTACTATTACATATTATCAGTCAGAATAAGTTCTACTTATTTTTAATTTATGAAAATTTAAAGTAACAATTAAATTTAAAATAATTTGTTAAAAAATATAAGTTATTTAATAAAAAAAATAAGCATTTGTATATACATGTAAATAAAAGTGGATAGTACTGATCCAGAGGAATTTATTTAGATATGACTTAATTTAACATTATACTGTCTAAAATTCATATCATATGCCGTCGAAATCGAATCGAAACCACAAATTATAGATTGTTTTAATTATAAAACTTTCTCAAATTAGAAGATAAGAGGGGGTGGCAATTGTGCCCCAGTGGCGAATGCTCCACCTTCTACCCTACTGCGGCCATCGCTATCTCAATTAGAAAAATATTTAAATTACAATTGAAATCGAAAAATGCCTGGCCAGGCCCATGTGCTCAATGAAGGATAAATAAATTGAAAAAGTAAATACTTTTCGATGATGAATGACTTAACATAAAAAGAGAAGTGTTTTTTGGGTTTTCCAAAACCTGAACTACCCTTCAATGAGATTCACTTTTCTTGTGGATATTACGATATGTTTCGCGACTTTTTGCCTAGTATGGTCATGTAAGTATAAGGTAATGACTTCATATAACACTTTAAAGAGGACGTATGAAGGATGATTGGCAGTGGTTCTTCAAGTAATTTTGTTTTACGTGTTCATTATAAACAACTCCTTCTTAGGAACGAAACATGTCGGAGTTAAAATAAAATACCAGATATCAAAATTATGGGTTTCGAATTTTTATAGCAAAAATTTTAGAAGTGGTGGAATAAATCTAACCATAGGGTTATAATCAATGACCACAAATAACTTTTAAATGGTTATTTATTTGGTATTCAAAATTTGCTGTGACATTGTGTGATTCAGTCTCATATTTAATCTGTAATCTTTAATACAATTGGAAGCAAGGCCGTATTTAGGGGGGAGGTTTTGGGGGTTCTGACCCCCCCCCCCCGAAATGTGGAAACTTTATTCTAATTTTTGAGATTAATATCCAATAGATGGAAAAAAGTCAAAATAAAATCTATTTAACGATATTTTCGGTTTCTATCGGTTTTTTTTTTCTAAAAAGTCAAATATAAAAAATAAATTTTTTAATCTTAGTTACACTATGCGATCAAATCCGATTTGCTTTCATCGACATGAGGTTTGACTACGGATTAAAAAAGGGAAGGTGATACTGAGCACTCCTGCATTCATAGTTTTTCTAGGTCAGTAACTGTTATTGATTTAAAGTTTCGTCCTGAATCAGTTTGAAAAGTTTAAGAATTAAAAAAAATAGAAAAAATTGTCAGATCATTGTAAAATTAGACTTGCTTGAGTCCCATTTTTTTCTTAAAACGTGACGAGACCTCAGATTCGTGTTCAACCTGAAAAATTCTTTCGCAAAAACTCCATCTTATTAGCAAAACCCAGGCATTCTTAATATATAATTAATTTTCTAATGCATTATTGCTCAGATCACCACGACTAGAAAGATCTCTTTCAATGCTGTGACTTCACGAATTTAGAGAATATAAGCCAACCTCATCAGGGTTCCTTATCATTGATAATGGCTCAAATTCCCAATGATGATCATTTGAAAAAAATGAGCCTCTACTATTTTTGGTAATTTTTTTGAGGTTAGGTACATCATCAGTAGTGGGAAGTCAATGAGTTAATGAAATTATGTCCCTCACGATAAAAAAAAAATGCACTAGAATGCACATTGAATAATATTTATTTCAAAAAATTTAATTTGATTATTCTGGAAATTTTTTGTCACTTTTGGCCATTTTTTTGAGGTTAAGATAAAAAAAAATCGGAAAATTTTTCCTAAAATTTAAATTTTATAGGGTCCATCAAATGTATCATTGATTTAATTTATTGTATTTAAAAATCAGTTTGATAAAAATTATTTATGAATATTTTCTTCGAATGAAAACCCCCCCCCCCCCGAAAAAAATTTCTGGCTACGGCCCTGATTGGAAGGATTAGCGTACATCATTGATTGCTTATTTTTAAAATGTAATAGCATCAATAGTTGTCGCGTTGTATAAGTTTCTCTTTGAATTGTTATTTCTCCTCTCACAGAAAAAGGAATTCGTGCATTCAAAAATTCAACCCTGTTTGTTGTATAACAGCACCATCTATTGACTTTGATATGAACACAAATTCTGCGACTCCGATTGTTGTATAACAGCAGTACTAATTATATTTGGCGTGCAAATTTTACTACCTTGGTGATTGTCAAATACTGGCTTCGGAACTTACATAAATGTACGCCCCCCATGGATTGTGGCCATGTGGGACCAAGTGCCATATTACTCCCATTTCATTCCAAATTTTTCACATACCTCGAGAGATATTCATATATCAAATGTATTATATACACACAAAAATATTATTAATACGTTGTGTTAATGACAAGCTTACAAAATCAATATCTGAAAATTTTACATTCATTATTCAGCTAAAACTACTGCTCCTACTAAAAATACTAAAATCAAATGATTTTCAAAAAATGTTGAAAGTTATTAATTGCCCTTTAATGGTAAAACACAAAACCATTTAAAACATTTATGGTAGAAATAAAGTTTTTCTATAAATTATTTATAAAAACTAATAATTCTTTGTTTTTCTTTTTCCATCTTTTTATCATTCTAAGTAAAACGCTTTCATGCAAGTGGCTGGCTATACAGTATATTCTACAAAACAGAGACACAACACAGATACAATAATAGTACGAGTAGCAAAAAAAAAAAAAAAATTATAATTGTTTTCTTAACTTCGTTTCACAACCATTTTTCTGGTTTCTATTCAATTACAACAAATGACAACAATGAAATTGTCTCAATACTTGGAGCAACTATGTACGTCTACTCGCTATCCCTTTCTCTTTCTTTCTCTCTCTCTCTTTTCATGCATTTCGCTTTTTTGCATTTTTAATACTGCAATGCATTTTTTTTCTGTAGATTTTATGTAATTGTGTGCATGCTGCGGTTAATTAAAAACAAACAATGGCCCAAACATAATAACAAAAACTGGGTTACTCTACATGTGGTTCTAACACCCACAATATTGCGCTTCATACATACATAAACTCATAGATAGACAAACATATACATAAGTGTAATCCTATGGTGGAAAGTTGCGTATAAGAAATGATGCTGAAACACATCATTGGAAACGTTTATGTGCATCTTTTTATACACTGAAGTGTGTTGTATTTCTTAATATATTTTAAATTGACCAGTTTTTATCGGAGCTTTCGATTCATACCTGGCGAACACCTTTTTCATGCGGTGATATCTGCTATTTATTTCCACAATTAGTGCAGTCAGACTAATTTAACTCGGGTACTGCGCTTGGCACAGTAAACCTTATTCAAAATAAGACAAAGACAATTTTCGCAGATTGTCAAACTGTTATTAACACCACAGGAACAATGAGAGTAATCAGAAGGCGATTAAGTTAGCTAGACTTGAATTTGCCGGCCCAGGCGCAATCGCTTACTCTGAGCTAGTGCGGGGACCCTATATTCACTAGCTGATTAGCTGGAAATCGGAAAATAGAAGGTGATACAGAGTCTTCACTCATGCAACAACCAGGAAACTTGGCAAACAGTTACTACAAGAGACTGGATGTTTCAAGATATATAGAAGTTTCATTACATGAACGATCTCGATGAGATCTCAAATGAGACTTTTCTCATATATAAACTCACAAGCTGAATGTAAACGGTAGAGACTGCTTCAAATGACCTTGAAGTGCCCCTCGCTGGCTTATGCATCTACTTTCGACGAAGAGAACAGCTTTCTGATCTGGTCTTGTTTGGTCAGGTCTGGTCCTTTGGTCTGGTCTGGTCTGGTCCTTTGATCTGTTTTGATCGTTTGGTCAGGTGTGGTCCTTTGGTCTGGTCTGCTCTGCTCCTTTGGTCTGTTCTGGTCATTTGGTCTGGTCTGGCTTGGTTTGGTCCTTTGGTCTGGTCTGGCTCTTTGGTCTGATTCTTTGGTCTAGTCTGGTCCTTTGGTCTAGTTTGGTCGTTTGGTCAGGTCTGGTCCTTTGGTCTGGTCTGGTTTGATCGTTTGGTCTGGTCTGGCTCTTTGGTCTGGTCTTTTGGTCTGATTCTTTGGTCTAGTCTGGTCCTTTGGTCTAGTTTGGTCAGGTCTGGTTCTTTGGTCTAGTCTGGTCCTTTGGTCTGGTCTGGTCCTTTGGTCTGGTCTGGTCCTTTGGTCTGGTGTGGTCATTGGGTCTGGTCTGGCTTAGTATGGTCCTTTGGTCTGGTGTGGTCATTGGGTCTGGTCTGGCTTAGTTTGGTCCTTTGGTCTGGTCTGGTTCTTTGGTCTTGTCTGATGCTTTGGTCTGGTCTGGTTCTTTGGTCTAGTCTGGTCCTTTGGTCTGGTCTGGTTCTTTAGTCTGGTCTGGTCCTTTGTTTTGTTCTGGTCTTTTGGTTTGGTCCGGTCCTTTGGTTTGCTTTGGTCTTTTAGTCTGGTCTGGTTCTTTGGTTTGGTCTGGTCCTTTGGTCTGGTCTGGTCCTTTGGTCTGGTCTGGTCCTTTGGTCTGTTCTGGTCCTTTGGTCTAGTTTAGTCCTTTGGTTTGGACCTTTGGTGTGGTCCTTTGGTCTGGTTTTTGGTTTGGTCCTTTGGTTGGGTCCTTTGGTTTGGACCTTTGGTCTTGTCCTTTTGGGGCCAGACTTTGCTCTGGTCCTTTGGTCTGTTCTGGCCCCTTTGGACTGCTCTGGTTTTTTGGTTTGCTCTAGACCTTTGGTCTGTTTGGTTTGCTCAGGTCCTTTATTCTGTTCTGGTCCTTTGGTATGGTCCTTTGGTCTGGTCCGGTCCGGTCCGGTCTGGTCTGGTCCGGTCTGGTCTGGTCCGGTCCTTTGGTTTGCTTTGGCCCTTTAGTCTGGTCTGGTTCTTTGGTCTGGTCTGGTCCTTTGGACTGCTCTGGTCCTTTGGTCTGTTCTGGCCCCTTTGGACTGCTCTGGTCCTTTGGTTTGCTCTAGTCCTTTGGTCTGTTTGGTTTGCTCTGGTCCTTTACTCTGGTCTGGTTTGGTCTTTTGGTCTGATCCTTTGGTCTAGTTCTATGGTTTGGTCCTTTGGTCTAGTTCTTCGGTTTGGTTCTTTGTTCTGGTTCTTTGGTTTGACCCCTTGGTCTTGTCCTTTGGTCTGGTCCTTTCGTTTGGCGCTTTGTTCTGGTTGTCTGATTTGGGTTTGGTTTGGTTCGATTTGATTTGGTATAGTTTGGTTCGGCTTGGTTTAGTTTCGCTCAACTTGTTTTATATTCGCCTCTTGTTTTATGTAACAGAAAACAAAAAGAGAGATAAATGAAGTTATAATTATGCACACTGAAAACCTCACTTATTTTCCTTTTAATACCGCTTTCTTGGCGTTGTGTGTACCAAGTGAACTGGTTCCAAATGACTGCCAAAGTATCACTTTAGATGTGCAGCCAAAGTGAAAGAACATTAAATTTTGCCATATGGCATAGACAAACAGACACACTTATATGTTTCTATTCTATTCAATACACAATTGTTGTTTGTTTGTGTTTGTGTGTGTGTTGAACCGTAGAGCATTGTGTACAATTTTCAGCTGTACTTCTCTTTCTTCTCCTTTCTTTTCGTCATCGTTTTATTTTATTTTATTTTTTTTTTAACAATATAATGAAACAATTAAGAGCATAAAATTAGGTTAGTGCCACAAAGTAATGTAAATTCCATGGCAAATAAAATTATTTAAAATACAAAAAGAAAAAAAAAAAACAGCACAGAGAAAGCAAAACGAATAATTTTTCTTTTTTGTATAAAAAGTAGCAGGAATCTGGGGACAGAGAATTGAGAGCGCTTCGGAAGGGAACTGCAAGCGGGTGAGAAAAAAGTGTAATAATAGCAGCAACAATAATAAAAAAGAGAGTGGTAAAAGAAACAGCAGCAGCATTTTGCGACAATTAGACGCGCATACAGTCGACAATACACACACATACACAAATATATTGCGCGAGTACACACATACAATCAGTGTTAAGTGCTGCCGGGAAAAAAAGCGTCGAAAGAGAGAAAGCGTTAACAAAAATGGTGGGAGGGTGACTAAGAAAAAGAGAGAGAGAGGGAGAGAGAGAGTGTAATCTATATACAAGTAACAATGTGAAAAAGGGCCACTTGACCAATTATGCATTAAGCAATTAAATCGCTTTCAATTCAATTTGTTGTGAGATCCACACAAACGCACATAAACACACACACACACACATGCATATGTCCATATGCAGTTGCCATTGTATTTGTAACAATATGAACCCTTTTTATGTTTGTGTTTTTGTGCTGTTCTTTGTTTTTGTATCTATTCATTTATAATGGGAACAACAGCAACAGTCGCAGTAACTGTAACAACAATAATAATAACAACAATACGAATTTGACCTAATTTTATTTTTTATTTTTGTTATAGTATCTGTATGTCTTTCTATTTTTGTTGTTGTTTTTTTTGTTTTTTTTTTTTTGTTAAAATAAGCAATATGCATTTCGCATTTGTATTCGCACTCAATTGTCCTGCGAGTTGACATCAATGTGCCTCACTTGAGTACATATATTTATGTTGTTGCATGTATGTATGTATAGATGTATGTTGTAGTTGTAAATGTAAAACATAACAATGTGTAGCAGCAAGGACCTTGTATCTTGTGCGTTGAATATGTTGTTCATACATATGACTAGAAATAGGTACTAGGTACTTTTATAACTCTGTTGCGAACACAAACAATAAGCAATGCATTGAAGCACGAATATGTGTGCCCACTGTACCTTGTGCTTGTATTTATGTATGTATATGTGCTTAACAAAACTAACTCATATAGTCATTAGATATAATTATTGATGCATGTGCAGTAAAAGAATAGAATATACTCTGCTGTAAAAAATATGTAATTTCTAAAATAAATTGTAAATGTCAGAGTTGAGATGCATACAACATTTTACTTTGAATATCAAAGTTGAAAAATTGCTGTAAAAATATTGCAAAGCAAATAAAATAAGTAACGTTTTTTATATATATTTTATATAAAATATATATTTTATAAAAAATATAAATATGTTCTTTTATGTGAATTTAATTGTAATGAACAAGCATTTAACGAAATAACGATTTTGTTTTTTAAGCACTTAACTTAACTTCAGTAGAATATTAAAGGACAGTAAACTGTTGAGCAAAATTTTGAGCATCTGCGTGGTTTTCCCACCTGACTTGATATAGAATGCTTTGCTTCGCGTACTTCTGGCTGATATTGTTACTTTTTATAAAAGCAGTTTTAATTTCCCCTTTTTAATATGTATGAAAACACTACGCAACACACAAAAATCAGACGAAGATGCTCAAAGAGTTTTGGATTAGTTACGCTGAACATGAATCCATTGTCGATTGTTTCGCAGCTCCTTCATCATCATCTTTCCCCTCATTTTGGGGTTTCTTTAACCTAGATGTGTCAGAAAAATATTTAGTTTTAATTTAATTAGAATATATTGAATCAAAATCAAAATTTTCTGAAATATACTACGTAAAAAAAAATTACCTAAGAAAAGATTTCTTCTTCCTCTTATGTTCGTAAGTCCGCCAGGAGTTCCTTCTGTTCTCCCCTGTGCCACTCCATGGCAACCTGCTGTCTGCAGGGTGGCTTGGTTTGTTTCGTGTTTAATTGCCATAGCTTGTGAAATTCTTCGTTGTAGCATTAATCGTTAGAGGTTGTGGAATGTTTGGCGATAGTAAGAGTGATAGTCAAGCGGCAAACGCTTTTTCGGCCTTTCGAAGTTCAACTTTCTGAGTAGGGAGTAGGGTTTTCACAAAGGCACATGCAGTAATGTGAACTGTTTATAAACTTTGGCTTCAGCCAAAAAATCAGGCTGTTTTTTGCCAATGCAAATTTATTTTCTTTGTACTTCTAATCAAATTTAGAGGAACTAGAACTTATTCTAACTAAAACTTTTGTGTAGCCATGACATCAGGACTTTCATTTCCACTAATCTTTTGTTGGCCAGAAGTTCCGTATTAAGTTAAATTGTTTGATCTAGTCTGAAAAAGTTTCTCTTACACTCATTCTCAGTCAGCCAACGTGACCGATTGCACCTCTTTCCCGTTTAGGTGAATTGACTAGTTACCATTACCATTAACCGACCAGCTTGTGGTACGGCAAAAACTTCTGCCTTAAACACGGTAGCTGAATCAGTTAAACGAAAGAAATTAAATAAACCGATCGTGCCGGAATTCGAAGTTTGAGATATGAGTTTTCGGAACATAGTTTTTGTGGTACCAGATTTTCTGTGAAAAAGCTAACAGCTTGCTCTAGACTAAGCTCCGATTTGACTTTGGTAACCTTGTTACTGCGCCAGATGAACAGATAAAGATATGGGAAAGACACTATGCGGCAATGCTTGCCTCGCAGACACAGAATCTCGTCGCCCTATGTGAATGTAACCACCATGTCGAAAATTATAACATATATACCATATGCCTGAACGTGCCAGAAGTAACTGATGCGATTATTGCCCTGAAGAAAAACAAGTTTCAAGGAACAGACGGAATAGCAGCTGAACTCTTGAAAGCCGATCCCCTAAAGAGCAGTCAACTAATAATGCCGCTCATTCGAAAGTTTTGGAAAGCAGAGACCCTTCCAGAGGAACTTAAAAAAGAAGTGATCTTCACGATCCCTAAAAAGACTCAAATCATAAATCTCAAAGAAACCGACTCCACAGTTAAGACCTGAAAAATCTGGCTTTCGACCACATAAGCTCTGCATAGACCATGCGAATAGCCTGAATTTTAACTTGAAAAGACCTTCGACACTCTCAACGACGACATAATATGGGATGCCCTCGCGTGAAAAGGCATTCATTTGGAACTTATTTCATTAATTAAAAGCTTATACCATCAAGCTAGCTGCCGATTGCTCTATAACAATGCACTGATCAGGTCAATTCGAGTAGGAACTGGGGTACATCAGGGGTGTGTATTATTGCCATTTCTTTCATATATTGTTTTTGACACTGTCATTGTGAAGGGAATAAGCGAAAAAAGGGACATTGCTTGCGGACTGCAAGGCAAGATCAGCGACATCGATTACTCAGAACATTATTTGTCTGCTCACACACAGCTGTGCAGATATAGCGAAAAAAATCGGACAACTCGCAGAAACATCATCTCGATTTGATTTTAACTAATTCAACAACAAACATCCGCTTTGGCATTAACGGCATGCCAATCGAAGATGTTAACGCTTTCTGCTACTTAGGTAGCATCATTATAACCGAAAGTGGGTCTGGAGCCGATACAAATCACAGACTTCAGATTGACTATAATCGTTGTGAAAGTCTTCGTTGCTATCTACTCGGGTCAAACTAAAAACCTTTAACTCCAACGTGAAATCTGTACTTCTATATGGTGACATTTAGAAAGTGCAGGTTTTCATTAACCAATGCCTGCAACGCATGGTTGGTTGGTTGGTTGATTTATGTGGCTGATCTACAGCATTCCACGCGTAGATCACAATTAGCGCTTATGGGCCATTTTGATACCACTACCCAGCCTAACGATAAAAAGATGAATGTTGAACTAAATCCACTTAGTGGAATTTAGATAGTTAAGCAGCTTGTTAGGTTTGACAGCCGAGAGGTCAGACAGGTCTAGAAAGTGGTTTCCTAGGGATGTGTTTCTTGCAGCTGCTAAGGCTGGGCAGTGGGTTAGTGTTTCCTTTTCGTCGGAGTTTCCGAAACTTCTACAGTGTTTGTTGTAAGGTATATGCAGTTTCTCTGCATGTGTGCCTATAGGCCAGTGACCTGTAAAGACCGCAATAAGTCTGGCGATGTTTGTACGGTCCCTGGTGACATCGTATATCGGCCAGGTCGCACGGGAGGTATTGCATGATGTAAGTATCCTCCATCTCCAGCTAGCTAAGTAAAGACCTTGCAAGTGGATCCCTATCTTGATCGCCCCCAGAGAAAAAGGTAACAGTTCCGTTGACATGCCTTCCCAATCGCAAGTATTTCCGACTGGAATACTGTAGCTACGTTGGGTCGACGTATACAATGGTTAATATTAGCGTGTGGTGAATATATCACTGCACCAACACCCAAGTCCATTTTGGAGCCGTCTGTGTTTATGGATATATCGTAATCAATTTGAAAATGTCTCTTTGACCAATCGTTTCTAGATGGGAGTCTAACCATAAAGTCGTTTTCAAAGCTTAATTGAGGTGTTATATAGTCTGTCATCATCTGCGTCAAATTCCTTGGCACTGTATGTAGCACCTTACTATGACCGTAAGTTCGTTCTGACCAAGAGCCTGTTGCTTTAAGCCTTAACGCACTATTGCAGGCTTAGTTTTTAATGTAAATGTCAATAGGTAGGAGATGTAGCATCACGTTAAGGGCATCCGACGGACAAGTTCGTAAGCACCCAGTGATGCCGACACACGGTGCTCTTTGAACTTTGTTGAGTTTCTCAACGATATAGCTCTTGCCTAGAGCCGGCTACCATACTATTGAACCGTAGGTTAGTATTGGACGTACAATTGCCTCATACATCCAATGAGTGATGTGAGGACGCAATCCCCATTTTTTACCAAACATTCTTTTGCACGAGTAGTAGGCTACGTAAGCTTTCCTGACTCGCAACTCGATATTGGATCTCCAGTTTAGCTTTGGGTCCAACATAACTCTTAAGTATTTGGCTTTATCTGATACTTTTAACTGTTGTCCGTTGAGAGTCGGGAGTTTAAAGGTCGGAATTTTTAGTAGTAGTGAAGAGCATTAATTATGTTTTTTCTGGATTCACCCCCAGACCACATCTAGTGGCCCAGATATTCAACTTATCCAGTCCCTTTTGCATAATATCACTTACTACGCTGGGAAACATACCCGATGCTATTATGACTACATCGTCCGCATATGCTACCGTCTTAACCCTCATAGAATGCAACGCATGCTGCGCATATTTCTGCCAGAAGTCGTATCAAACAGCGACTTTGCGAGTTAACGCTGCAGAGTATCTTCCAAAAGGAGATAAAGAGAAGAAAGTGGAACTGGATTGACCACACTTTGCGAAAGTCTACTGGAGTCATCACCAAAATAACCATCGAGTGGAATCCTCAAGAAAGCCATAGACCTGGACGACCCTCATACGCCTGGAGGATACAATTACCATTTTTTGTGGAAAATCTTTTTGCTAGAGTAAAAAGTCGAGTAAACCTGCTCTTCAATATTACTTTTCCAATTAAGTTTGCGATCCGAAAAAAACTCCTAGAATTGCAAGGAAACTTGAAGCTAGATATTTTGGTCTAAGTGGTGAAGAGTACTAGCTCTTTTCCCTCCTTGATTTAACCCAATGCCACTCCTGGTTTCCCAGTTACTCAGTCTGACCAAAGCTTCATACATGATGCTACTCATCACATGTTCACAGTTCATATCAAAATGTTTCAGAATAGAGTTAATAACTACAAAGCAGAGCAAAGGTGATACGACCCTTCCTTGCGAAGTACTTCTACAAAAGCTTTTTACAATACGCCTGTTCTCTAAGTCCGACTGAATCACTCTTGTTCTCAACATGAATATAATCATGGGAGCTAGTACACTTTTTCACACCCAAACTACGTATTTGGTCCTTCCAATATGAACTTAAGGCGAACGTTTTTAAAGCTCCCTGAATGTCGATGACAGCTGTGAAGGTAAATTGATAAAAGTAAATTAATCTCTCGATTGTACGAGTGATCTCATGAAAGCCTCTAGGGGCCTTCTGTTTAAAGTAGGCGTGTTGAGATACTGGAAAGGAAAGCTTATTCCAGGAATCTTCTACACCCAGAGAAATACTTATCTCGTTTGAAGAAAAACGGCTATCAAATTGAGGAAAAATTGAAATGATTTGGCGCCATAGAAACGGTTTCCTCATTTAGATATACAAAATTTCTTTGAATTGAGGAAATATTTTTTCTTTATTTTAAAGAAAAATTTCTTTGAAAGAAGGAAATTTTCTATAAAATAAAGAAATATGTCTTCAATTTGTAGAAATTGTGTTTTTCAAATGAATAATATTTTATTTAAATATGAGAAATTGTATATAATTTAGGTAAAATTTTCTTCAGTTTGAGGAATAATTTTCCATTTCAATTGAAGTAAATTTAGTACCTTTTTAGAAAAAAAATCCTGAATTTATGGAATATTTTCTACAATGTTGTTTTAATTAAAAGGCATAGACATCATTTTTTTTTTTACTTGTATTCATTTATTATTTTAATTTTAATAAGTATTAAGGTTTAAATTCATACGTATTTTTACATACACTACTGCCGTCGTTGCCTTGAAATGATCAAAAGTTCCTTATGGCCATCAAAAAATTATAAATTGAAGTTTATTGAAATTTATATTTTTTCAATATATTTTATTTTTTTTCACAAAATATATCAACAGCCACCAACACAACCGCTTCGCTTGAAATAGAGACGCCAACTAAAAAATTCAAAAGAAAAACAAAGCGTTCGCGATTGTCTGCTAAGGCCAAAAGAGTAAAGCTAGTTTTTGTGTATACTAAAATTTTGTATGAAGAACATTTTTGGTATATTCGTCTCTTTCTTACATTTTCTATACAACTAAATTTGTAAAAATTAAGACATAACTTACTTCAAATTGAGCACCATGGTTGCATGAAAGGAGCAAATTTTTCTTCATTTTGGGAAAAATTTACTTAAACGAGAGAAATTTTCGTGGATTCCAATTGAGGAAACTTTTTCTTTGTTTTAGAGATGGGTATTTTTCTGGGTGTACCAATCTCTTTTACCTTACTCTAAAAAGAAATTTCAGAAAAATTGGTACAAATTCTGCACATTTGATTTTTTTATACTGAATGGATCTGCTCAATCAACATGCGACATATTGAAATAAATTTATTTTTGAATTTGAATTGAATTATTTAGCTCAAAATAGTTAATTTAAATATAGTTTATGACATTTGCCATTGAACATTTGAGTTTTATGATTTTAATTCAACATCACACCACAATACAACGCATACAAAAACATAAGCAAAAAAAGTAAAAATGAAAATGCATTTGATTAGCGTCAGCAGAAAAAGCCTCAGCTCAAATTTGTGGTTACGAATATAATTTGTCATTTATAAATTAACAACAAAATACTGTTAAAAAAGAACTAGACAAATAGATGTGTATCATTTATGGAAATTGATAGAATATTTGTGTGTTGCAGCATAAATTTTGTAAATGCATTTACGGAATGCGTTTGCACATTTAATAAATAGTTGGTGGGTGTGTGTGCGTGTGGTTTTTGCTTTGAAATAAATATGTCATTAATTTAAATAATTTATATTAAATAATACCTACATATATATAAAAATGATACTACATATTTAATAGGTCCGTGGAATCTATTTATATATAACCTAAGTGCAGTGACTAAAAAAAAAAAAAAGAGCAATTAAAATATTTTAACCGCAAATATAAAACGATAATTAAAACAAAATACAAAACATAAAAAAAAAAATAGACAACAAAATTATATACTTTTATTAAATATTTTAGTATCCAATAAAAATGTTTCGCCATTAAATGCTTTTAATTTTTTATTATTTATTTATTTAGTTATTAATGTTGACATGAAAAATAAATTTCCACTTGCTTTAGTTTCGTATTTCTTTGAATGGCTCTAATTGAAATGAACGCCAATAGAATCTAAACCTTTTTTCTTCTCAGTTGGTTTTATTTATTTATTTTTTTTCAAAATAAACACCTTATTAATTAAATAAGTAAACACTTGACATGTTAATAATTTATATAAACAATGATCATTTGAGTGGAACACAACTCCAGGACACTCCAACACACTTCTTCACACTCCAACAATTTAAATGCCCGAACAAGAAAAAAGCATGAAAGCCAGCATGGCAAGCATTACAATTACACGTAGCTCACTAGCTTTTTCGCCCATCATTTTCAACATCGCGCCTAGCAGGCATACAGTGGCAGAACCAGAGGAAGGGGATTGGGGGCCGCAGTTTTAGATTAAAATATTTGATGGTAATTTTTTCAAATTTATGGAGCATGTAAATTTAAACACCGACTTTTTGAATGCTGAGGATCGCCATTTTTTTGGGGTATGTTTTATTCAGCTGATGTGTTCTTTGTCATAGTTATTGCAGTAGTGAAGTTTCATTGAGAGGAAAAAATTTTTCGAGCGATTTACAAAAAATATTTTCGGGTAAACAACGGCACCTTTATAATTAAAGCTTTGGATCACATGGGGAAATGCTTAATATTTGTTTTCTAGTTATCCTAAAGTAGATAGATTAAATGAAAATGATTTTTATTTATAAACGAACTATTTTTTGAGACCTATATAAAAGTTTATGGTCCGATTTTTTATCTGTTTTTTTATTTTATGCTACTTAGATCTGATTTTTGTTCGACTTTTGATTTTAATCTCAATAAAGTTTGGTTAGAGTTTGAGTCTGATTTTGTTTGTGGACGTTGGTCAGAGTTTTGGTCTAAGTTTTTATCTAAACTTTATTCTGAATTTTTGTCTAATTCTTGGTCTGCTTTTGATCAAAATTTTGGTCTGAATATTTTTGATTTGAATTTGATATAAGCTTTTCATTTGAATATCATCCATTTCTTTTGGTCTAAATTTGTTTCAAATTTTTGATTCACTTTTGAACAAAATTTTGGTTTAAATATTGTAAACTTTTAATCTGAATTTGATTAGATATTTAACCTAAATTTTTGTCGGATTTTTCCCATAAATTTTGGCAAGTTTTTGGTCTGGTCTGGTCTAAATCTAAGTCTGAATATTGGGTTGAATTTTGTTCCCACTTTTATCTGCTCTTGGTCTGAGTTTTGGTCTAAATTTGTGTCGCAGTTTTGATCTACTTGTGATCCGAGTTTTGGCCTGATTTTTAACCTCATTTTCGGCCAGAATCTGGTTTAAAATTTTGTTCTGAATTTGGTCTGAAAATTGATTTTAATTCAGTCTAAATTTGGTTTGAATATTAACTGAATTTCGACTGAATTTTGGTACGACTTTTGGCCTTAATTTAGTTTATTTTTGGTCAACGTTTGAGTCAAATTTTTGGTTTGAATTCTGGTCTGAGTTGTTGAATGATTATTGGCTTGTTTTTGGCCTAAGGTTTGGTCTAAATTTTGGTCCTAATGTGATCAAAGATTTCGTCTCAGTTTTGGCTTTAATTTTAGTCCGACTTTAGTTCTGTTTTTGGCTTGAATTCCGGTCCAAGTTTTGTTCTGAATTTCTGTCTGAATTAGGTCGGACCAAATTACAGAGTTTTGGTTTGAATTTTGGTTCAAATTTGATCAAAATTTTGGCAAAAGTTTGAGTCTAAGTTGTGGCCTGAGTTGATCTGAATGCAGATGTGAATTTTGATTTGACTTTGAAATCTGTTTTTGGTTACCGCAATGAGTTAGAATGCTGATATATATTCAACGTCTAAAGTTTCCCTCCTCCAAAAAAAAAAAAAAAAAAAAAAAATCCGCCACTGTCTACCTAGCTTCTCAAAAACATCGCCACCTTCCTTGTGATGCTGATTTCTTTTTTTTTTGCAAAAATATTATTCTTATTTGCCATCAAGTTGATGACAAGAAGTAAATAAATTGTAAAAATATACAGAAATTCATGTTTACACACAGATACATACATACAGTGACAAAAACACACACACACACACACATACAAAAACAAAGTCTAGGGAGGGAAAATTAAATAATAAAAGATGAATACGTAGAAGAATGAAATCAGAAATGAAATTTATTTTATGATTGTCCATAGAGTGACTTTAGTCAGAGTTAAACGTATGCTATGTTCTATGCTGAGCTGAGTTGAGTTGAGTTGAGCTACGTACTCCCTATATACCTATACGAGCTAAAGCAAGCGTAAACGAACATAAGCATACAGATACATACAAATATGTATACATACGCTCATATTTGTTCTAACTATGTTGAAGTAAATACGCCCAAGGGATTTATGACCAATTAAAGCAAAAGATTTTGTATGTGTGAGTGGAGCTAGTATTTCTATACATACTTACTTATTTCAAGGTATGTGCAAATGTGCGTGTATGTGTGTGAATAAGTATATATATAAATATGTATGTAGTTGTCAGCGTATTTCACCATTTTAGACATCATGGGAGAGAAAGCAAGCAACTTTGCATTAATTGCTTATCTACGTGATTTCTTACCAAATTAACTTGGCAAATTACAAATGAAAAACATGGCTTTAGTCGTCGGTTCGTTTGGTTTACTAGCTGACTGCTTTGCTGGTTGTTAACAGGAGAGTCCTAGCTCTTATAGTTGACTGTCAGTAAGCCAAAGTATCTCTCAGTTGCATATGTTGTGTGTGTGTGCGTGTGTGTGTGTATATTAAAGAAATCGTCTATGAAAATTAGCAACGCATAAATTTTGTTAATTAAATAAAGAAATAAAATATGTGCCAGTTCTTTTTGTGTGCTTTCATTCCCTTGTTCGTTTTTGTTTAACATTGCATAACTACATGCATATATACATACGTTTAGTATTATATACTTGTATGTATGTATGTATATAATGTAATGAAATGATAAGACAAATGATATATAGCATTTACGCTTGTGCATTGCAGATTGAAATACTGTGCTAATTAAAATGATATATACTTATCTTGATCTTGAAATTTTTTAGTTTCTTCGTATACGTAAAATTCTATTAAATTAAAGCATTTAAGGTATATTGATTCTCGAATAAGCCGTAAAATATAGCTACGATATGCCATCATTAAAAAACCTTCAAATGAAGTATGATCGTTCTTCTCCTTCCGCCTCCATAGCTCGCATTTCTAACCATGTAGATTCGACTGATTTCCAACAACAAATTATTTTTATTCGTGTATTTTTTCTGACCGTTCTCAATTTCCAACATTCGCCAGATAGGGCAGGGCCGCTTATATCTTTTTTTGGGGATTATTATTTTTACATTGAGTACCAATTATTAACACATTGAGTGCTTAGTGGTTTTAATGAAAAGCTTCTGCGAATGCAACGCCAGTTTCTTGTAAGGAATTTTTGAAAAAGTTGACTAGCCATTCCTTATTTTATCGCCTATTTATGATTTTAGAGTTATTTTTAAATATCGTACGTTTTTGTTTGACATGAGCTTGAACGACTGAATAAAATAGAGTGCCGCTGTCGTGTGAAAACATATTCCACAAATAATCACCAAGTTTGTTTAGTGTTGAACAAAAACCAACGACATGACATACAGTAAAACAAACTCTGCCGTACGTTTTCATACGTCGTGGAACCCCATGAAATATTTGGTGTCGTCCAAGGATGTGGTACGTGGGACTCAGGAGTTTTCTACAATTTGTAAATCGGGCGCCAAGTTCCGCCACTACCATTCTGTATATCGAACAGGTCAGTATCTAAGCTGCAGTATTGACAGTGGAGCACTAGTAGATCCAAAGAGGAGGAGGAGGGCTTGGGCTTACACCTCCACCCTCATCCTTTCCTCCTCCCTCACTTACCGAGAGAAAAATTATATTTTATGAGCGTTAGTCACAAATTAAGAAAAAAAGTAAAATTAAGTAAAAGTAAATCTCTGTGTCTGTGGAATTTTCTGGATCTGTGGGGTAAAGTTGTTTTTCCATCTCAGTGGCCTTTTCGTTAGTCACACTTGGTGGTTTTGAAAACAGTGAATAAGGTGTTTTAGAGCCTTTCCGTCGGACGTTGCTTTTGACCACTTTTGTATGCTTTTTTATGAGCACACAATCTCTCTTGTTAAATGTGCCGTATGGAGTACATTCTTTTAAAAAATCGAATTGAAGAACGGTGGTTGTTATGCTGCTTTTCAGCGTTGCGTCTTCGTAGCCGATTCTCTTTGTCCTTTCTCCATCCATGTCTGATTTTTGTAGCAGTTCCGTTTCAGTATTGGTACCCGGTCCGTTTGCCGAAAGGGTTTAAGTCTCTTCAGTGTCTCTAATGTGTGACTTACTGAAGTTTAGGGAATCCACTGTCGGTTTGGTTGGCTGTTAGATGTTTTCATCGGTCTGTCTGTGAAGACTATCCGTTCCTGCCTAACCAGGTCAGGTCTCTGCCAGTTGCCATTGTTGTCGTTTTGCGCAATTTTAAATTATTAATTTTTAATCTCACGAGTAGTAAGTGGAAAGTCGGTTAGTCGCGGCAGACTCGATGTGTCCAGATAATGGATATAATACGATAAGTCTTACGCGAGAAGGTGAAAGAGCTTGTTAGTGCCTGGTTCAACTACCCAGTCTTGATTTCTGAAGTACAGTTTTGTATACGCTTACACCACCACGGAAACCAAACAGTGAGTGTAAAACTAATGAAGTTAACTCCTGATCTAGTTGAAGGAACTGTGGTAGCTATTACTATATGGGACCCATTGAAGAGCTTGGATGGAAATTTTGCCAGTCTTAGTATGTAGTAGGAAGAAACTAAAATACTCATAGATTTGACTTTGGATCTGTGTTCAATTTTTTAGTCAAGGGTTTACAATCAAACTACTGCTTAAGTTCATAAACCGTTTAAATGTTGTATGAGTAGTAGAAGATATAAAAATATATAACCTGCTACTATATATTATATATAAGGATTCCGCACTAAATGTTAGAGTGAAAATGCAAAGCTAAGTTCGGGCGCTGTCTTGATATTGCACTTTGAAAGTTGTAATTGTATGAAAGGAAGGTGTGATTATTGCCCGAAGTTGATAACTTTTAGAATAGCTGTTCTAGAAAACATTTGAATAATGTTTACCGAATATAGTTCAAAATAATTTAGTACTTGCTTTCACATATCACTTCCTGAAA
Organism: Toxonevra muliebris; assembly: GCA_963691655.1. Taxonomy (NCBI): domain Eukaryota; kingdom Metazoa; phylum Arthropoda; class Insecta; order Diptera; family Pallopteridae; genus Toxonevra; species Toxonevra muliebris. The sequence goes on along the minus strand of OY829327.1, from coordinate 17,388,770 downwards.
TTTTCACTAGTATTGGCGTGGTACGAACTTGAACGATTTAGTCCATTTCGAACCTTGACCTGTATCTAACTATAAAGGATATCTGTATTCAGGTTAGTTGAGATTGAAATATATCTGTGTACAAAAATCTACACTTAAAATATAATACTGAAACAATTGGAAATGAAACTCAATATGGTATAATTGATACTAGCGTTTGAGTATCCAGACTGATTAAGTAATTCAGCACAGATATCAAAAATGTTTCAAACTCAAATTCTGCACTCAAAAAAAAAAAAAAAAAAAAAAAATTAAAATTGGGCCATTCTGAAAAATTTAGATGACTGCAAACACCCCTTGAAAAAACTATATAGATACAATAAATCTTCTCTTGCAGGAATTAGTATAAAATGATTATTTTAGATGTTGATCAAAAAGTTCCCGGAATTTATTCAGAAAATTAAAAATACAAGTTTATTCATCTAAATCTTTATTGTCCCCTTCAAAGTAATCCCCATCGACTGCAACACACTTATGCCAGCGTTTGATCCAATCCTCGAAACATTTTTTATATTCGTTTTTCGGTATGTTCATCAGTGCTTGCTGCGATTTTTTCATTACTTCCTCTCGGCTGCTGAAACGCGTTCCCCGAAATGGTTTTTTAACTCGATTGAACAGAAAGAAGTCACAGGGAGCCAAATCAGGTGAATTCGGTGGCTGTTGTATGGCATTTGTTGCATTTTTCGTCAAAAAATTACGAATAATGATGGCACTGTGTGACGGTGCGTTATCCCAAATCATTAACCAAACCAAGACGGAAACCCAAATCGTTAACCATAACGTCGTGGATGGATCCATAGGCAATGTTCAAGTCCTTCGCTATCTCTCTGATGGTTAATTTGCGGTTATTGACCAAAATTTCATTTAATTTATCAACGTTTTCATCGGTTTTCGATGTCGATGGTCTGCCACTGCGTTCATCATCTTCGATTGACTCTCGACCACTTTTGAACCGCTCGTGCTACTGGTAAACGACCGTTTTCTTTAGAGAATCGTTACCAAAACACTTTTCCAACATTTCCAACGTTCGCGCACCATTAAATCCGTTTCTTACACAAAATTTAATACAATACAATTTAATAAAATTGTATAAAATCGCCAACACACACAGAGATAAATATACTCTTGGCTACATAACTTTTGCAAATGCCACGTTATAACGCTAAGATTTAGAGAGAATATCAACAACAGATGTACCAACTTAATAAAAAAACAGAACTCAAACGGAACGATAGAAGCGCCACACGGTGGTTATTCCGGGAACTTTTTGATCAAGTTGGTATAGTTATTAAGTTATAATTTTTGCATGAAGTTTGCTATAATGTCTAGATGAATTAATCATTTAAAATGCAAAATAAATATATGAACTAATTTTTGGTTATTTTTCATAAAAACTTCTTAAGAGGTATGACTGTTTACATATTAGTTAGTTTAAAACCAAACAAAACTTAACAGCATACAATTTTTAAATGCAATTTTAAATTCAACAAATGTGAAAATATTAAACTGTATTAATTTTTGAAATAAGTTTTTAAATGAATTTTTGGCGAATTTACAAAGTTAGTATCTATACGAAAAACACTACAAACAAATTTTTAACAAAAATGTTAAAAATGGATAAATTAATCTTGAATACCATTTTCGGCTTATGTTCTGTGAAAACTCGAGATAAAGTATATTCAGTTATTAATTTTTTAATGCTATTTGAGTGCTATATAAATATTTAATTTCCAAAAGAATGGAACGCCAAGCTGGTCAACATGGCGTATGATTTATTTTTAAATTTCTACTATATTTACTTTTTACATATATTTTACTATATTTGCTATAAAATTAAACTGTGATAAACAAATTACTAATAAATAAATATGAAATATGCATAACTTAACTATTAGAAATTAAATAAAACATGTACACAAAATTATATGAGAATAAAAAAAAAAACATGTGTAGAAAAACAAAACCGAAAAAAAAAATTGGCAATTCAGCAGAAAATAGAAAAACAAATGGAAAAATAAACAGAAACTTTCGACCCCCGCAGGATATTTATGTTAATATAAATTTCATATTGTGCATGTATGTATATATGTATGCAATAAGTGTGTAGTCGTATATATATAAAACACATATTTGATATTTGCAAAATAATAATATAAACACACATATACTCGTACATAAATAGATGTACAATACAAAAATACATATGATATTAAGACAAGTTTATTTTTGTTGGGTAGAAAACAACGCAGAAAAAATATGTAAGTAAAACAAATGAAACAAATATTTTCATTTATATAATTTTTTTTTTTTTTTTTGTGTTTGTTGTCAATGATAAAATATGAAATTACCCTGGGAAAATTCTATATAGCCGAGAAGGAAAAAACAAAAAAAAAAGGAAGACTAAATTAGGATAATATTAAATATATACTAACCTAGACATTCACTTTATATATATGTACCTACCGAGTCAGCAACATACGAGAGAATTTAATAATAATAAAAAAATATATATGTATTAAACTAAACTAATAATCCAATATATATTTAATTACCTCTGATTTTGCGTAAAATACTAAACATTAATGTTGCAACTAAAATTAGTATTGTTTTTTGTTAGCAAGTATATTTATGCCTCTAATAAAAAATACAAAAACGATAAACCTCAAATGTTTGTGCATTAAATTTGTAATTATTTTGAGCAAGCCTAATTTAATTTGTGCAAATTTTATATGAAATTAAAATTCAACATGAAAAAATTAAATTAAAAATACATTTTTTGTACAATTTGAAATTTTGCATAAAAAATGTATTAACCCATTCATGCCATACTAAATCATTTAATTTATGCATTGATTGATTTTTCATTTTTACCAGCAATTTACTGCTTCATTTCATCACAGTAAATTACAATGGGTTAATTAATACGATTAATCATTTTAGAAATATATAATTTTAATTTAATTTTTTTGGCAATTAAAAATGGCGTTTTCAATGAGTTCGCATTTTTTTTTTTTGATTTTCTTTGACTTAATAATATTTATATTTTTTTATTGAATTATTTTTGTGTCATCATTTCGAAAAATTGACTGCATAGACCTTTTCATTCATTCTGTCAATTAGCGGGATGCAAAAAGGTTATGCGAAATTGAATTAGTTTACTTTTAGTTATGAATTTATTTTATGATAAAAGGCCAATTTTTAATGCATATAAGTCCACGAATTAATTATGGTAATTCCGGAATAAATGGAACCCTTTTTTTTCAAATCATCACAAATTTAAAAGGAATTACAAAAAAAGTCCATGTAATATACCAAATTTGTTGTTGTTGTATGTAAGCACACAGAGGGGTTTCAGTGTTGTATCATTTTATAAAAAGTTTTTTTTTTTCCAGAGATTCTAGTCATTATAAGTATAAAAAAAGAAAATATAAATTTAATCTAAAATTTTGTGATTTTAATTTTTTTTGATCAGTATATGAATTAAAATTACACAGTTCAACCAATTAAGACTTTTTGGCTGCAACAGAAAGCCACCCTATAATCATGAAAGGGCATGTTATATAGACCATTTTTGTAAAATAAACTTATAGTCCAACACGTCCCAGTTTTTTTTTACAGTGGGTCAAAGTTTTCATTTTTTGGTCGATGAGAGCTGAATACTAAGTGCAAAAAGTGATATAAATTGATGACTGAGAAAAATCTTATTGGCAAAGTTGTATTGTAGAATTTTACGGGGATCATTTCTGTAGAGCATTTGAACCCTTCAGCTTCTCTTTTTATGGGTCAATTCGACACCGTTTTTGGTGGAAACCTAAAAAGTCCTTTAAAAAGACACATTTAAGGATTAAGATATTCCACATTATTCCATATTTGCCAGAAAATTTTACTAGAGGTTACCAAAGGTATAAAAGACATATCTATAACCGTCAACGGCCGATAAAATTAAATAGCTTTTTACCGCTACCAAATTTGTTATTTACGCATAACTAGCACGCGCCTGATATGTGATCTGCTGGTTCAATCCAAGTCATGGGCATAGAAAATACCAGTGTCCTGTCACCGCTTTTATACCAGGTCAATGACTTACTTTCTCAAAAATCGAGTTTTTAACATTTTTCCTTCAGCAAATTTTGCAGTATGGTGGCAGTACTGCATAACTGAACATACCTGCTTATCTCTTAGATTTCCTATATCTTTCTTTATAAAAATCAATAAGATCGGCGCCGAACACCTGGGGACGTTTCCTTGGTAGTCAAAATTAAAGTTATAGTTATCTTAATTAATCATAATGCTGAATTCACATTATAGTACATTTTGTTTCTGTGGGTAAGCGGCTATTTCCTTTCATTAACCGTTAATTATTATGTATATGACTTTTATGTTTTTGGTGACCCCTAATAAAATTTTTTGAGAAATATTTTTGTGGAATACTTTAATCCTTAAATGTCTCTTTTGAAAGAACATTTTTAGATTCCCATAAAAAACGGTGTCGCATTGACCCACAAATAGAGGAACTAAAGGGGTAAAATGTTCTACAGAAATGATCCCCGTAAAATTCTACAATACAATTTTGCCGATAAGATTTTTCTTTGTCATCAATTTATACCAGCACTTAGTATTCAGCTCCCTTCGACCAAAAAATGAAAACTTTGACCCACGGTAAAAAAAAAAAAACTGAGACGTGCTGGACTATAAGTTTATTTTACAAAAATGGTCTATATAACGTGCCTTTTCAAGATTTTAAGGTGGCTATTCTGTTGCAAAAATGCTGTTGGACTGTGTTATTATTTGATTTTTATGTTTTTGGACAAACGAAGAAATCAAATTATGAAAATTATTTTTTGAGTTTTATTTTTTTGAATAAAAATTAATTAAATTTCAAGAATAAAAATTAATGACTGAGTTTTCTTTTATTTTAAAATTTCATACAGCTTTGTTATTATTATTGTTGTTGTAGCGCAATGCGACCTTTAAGATCTATTGTGCACTTTCATGAACTTATAGTATTTCCATAAGTCCAGCCTCCAATAGAAATTTTAGTACGAATCCTACCATTTCTATGGAGTTGAAATTATCATTTGGTATTTCTTGGTCATCCCACATTTCATTTACTAATATACATAAGTGCGAGGCACTGTTCTAAGATGTGCTTCACAGTTTCCCTATTTTCTCTGCAAAATCTACATGATTCATTAGATGTAAAATCCAGTTTTGTTAGATGATAGTTCAACCTACTATAATCTATTAAAATTCCTGTAATAATTCTAACACTATTCTTTGATAAACTCATATATTCCTTGAAGCTTTTTAGATTATAGAATCCTAATAGTGCTTTCGAATGCGCTAGTCCTGCAGTGTATTCTCAGTATAATTTTCTTTGGCTTTCTTCTTCTTTCCTAATTAGTATAGAGAGTGTTCCTTTATCTATTTAAAGAAGTTGATACTTCTTTCTTTGCTAGTATATCCGCAGATTTATCCCTTAAATCCCAATTTGACCCGGAACCCAAAGGATCGAAACCCGATTGTATAGCCCAAGCGTATTTAGTCTATCAAGACACTTCATCACCAGTTTTGAGGTGACCTGGTGAGATTTAAGTGCATTGATAGACGCCTGGCTATCGATTAGGATCGAAGTGTTGTTTGGTTCCGGTAGTTACGCTTGAAAGATACTGGTGTATCGAACCATGGGCACAGAGTATTTTAACCTCGGCCCAGATACTCCGGTACCGGTTGCTTTCTCAGTGAGTCTGTGTACAATGTTATCATATGCTGGTCTATCTTATACGTTTTAGATATACCTTCCCATTTCATTTTGTTATTAAGTTCAGTTTTAAATCGTTTTTCAAAACTATACTTTGGCTGCATGTTGTCACTCGTTACAGCAATTTCAGGATGCTGTCTCTCTAGAATATCAAACTTCTTTCGATTAGGATTGCTCTCTTCATCTGGGATTGAATGTGAATATCAAAAGGTGTAAGTTCTAATAGGACCTTCATGGATGCCGTCGGACAAGTTCACATGGCTCCGCACACAAGTCAATCTCTGAACCTTATTAAGCACGTCGATGACTGTCTGCTGTCTTGTTATTTCCGCCTAGACTACTGATCCATAAGTAATTTTATACATCTATCGCAGTATTTTAGTATTACAATCCCAACTTTTTCCTGCGATCGATCTACAAGTCATAAATGATCTAGTAGCTTTTTTGATATTTCACTAGCATGTGTTTTCCTGAGTAGTTTTTGGTCCAGGGTTATCCCCTAAAATTTTACTTCCCTCTGAAATCCTATTTCTTTCCCATTTAGGGTAATGGTCTTGAGATTCTCCAGTCTTCGCTGGACTGGCATTCAGCCCCACTTTATTGCACTTTATTGGTTCACTTGCAACAGGCAAGCCAAGTTGACATTGTTTAGTCAAACATAATTATTTGTTCTTTCATTATTGTAGTAGCAGTCAAACAGTATCACATGTTGTCAAACTGTTTGACATTATCATTTTGCATCCAATCACGTAACTTTTGATGAACTGTCAAGTTTTCATTTTGGTGGAAAATGCTATCAAACAATCGTTTGTCGTAGGAAATTCGACGATTACACTGTTGACACACAAAAATGTCAAACGTTTGACGTTTTGTCAAAAAACATTGCTTAATCGTAGCTCTATCAGTACGCCACAACTGCAGCTAACAATCAAACTATGCCAAACGACTAAACTAATCATTGGTATCAAAATCAGTCCTGTCGTTTCAGTTTCATACCTATTAGCCTGAATAAATACTTGTTACCATCTTGCTTCCTTGGAATATTTTCTTACATTTATTTCGTATCGTTTCGTATCATTGATGAAGGTAACCAGTTACCAGATTGTTGGTATAATTTCGGTCATGTCGTACCGGTTAGTATGAATAAATTCTTATCGATCTGTAACTTTCAATATTCCAGCAAACTTGATCCTTTTCAATGTTTCGAACGTTCCATATTGCACTTTAGCAGTAAGCTTCTTTCCGTTTCAGCTCAAGTCGTATAATAGAACTTTATAAAGAACTTTCATGAATATTTTGTTATTGCTAAGTTTAAGTGATGAAATTTCAATTTAAAGCAAATAAAATATAAATAAACAACGTAAAATATTTTAATTATGCGAATTCTATTTGCTGTTTTTATTGTAACAATAAATTGGCAATAGGAAAATAGTAAAAATCAAAGAAATATAAATGATTTTTATTTACAAATATATACTATTTATGATAATTTAAATGCTTAATGTATAGGAAAAAAAGAATACAAAATTATTAATTATATAAATACTATAGAAATTAATAAACAAAAACGCAATATATAAATACAATTTAATGAGCGTCGCTTTTCAATGCATGAACCCAGTTAGCATTTTTCATTTCGAAAGATCATTTCATGTTTCGCGGAGAAACCCTGTTAAACCGTCGGCGAAAGTTTTGTCTATTGACGAAATTTGTGTGATTGTGTGATGCCCGAAGTGGAGTCTTCAATAAATCGCCAAGAAGGCTTATAGAAGATTAATTTAGAAAAGTTCTAAAAGCTTAGAAGACCGTAGAAAGCTCATCCTTTGTTTTTTATTGATTTATTAAAACTTGTGTCTGATAGTGGGCAAAGAAAACCACTTAAGTTAATTCAACTTAATGTGTAGATAAACAATTTTTTTAATGATTTTTTTTTTTTTTTTTACACCAATAATTACTAATTTCTTTTAATACTTCTGCAAGTATTCCATTAGCAAGATTTTTATTCCAGAGAAATATACTGCAGCAAAAAAATATCATTGTCATTTCAAATGCTATTCTATGTAGTTAAGAATCTTACCGTAATCTATACAAGTATAAGAAAAAACGGCGATTCATTTTCCAATCGTCCAGGCGTTTAAAAGTTGAGCAATGAAAACAGAAAAACAATTTTAATAACCAAATGGAAGAGTCTCGCATTGACCGCGCATCACGATCGTTTAATAATCTTCACAATGCTAGCTGAGCAAATGGAAGAATATCGTGCTATTCGTATTTTCGGCGCGAACATTCAATAATCTCCTTAATGTTTGCTGGGAATATGTGGATACATGTGCGTGTATGTGTGCATGTGCATTAGGGTGTCCCTTATATGAGCCAAATTTTTTTTTTAAGTTTGTGGTAACGCATACTCTCCAATTTTTTCAAGCAACTATAGCTTACCCTGGGAGGTTTATAGCTGGGAGGTTCGGGTTCGATTCCCGTCTTCGTCTGGTATTTAATTTTCATAACTTTCTTATATTCACTATCAATATGAAGTGTATGAGAATTATAAGATAGTGTACAAGTACACACATTGGTTGGTAATGGCAAAACCACCAAGCCGATAAAAAAATGCTACACCGCCGTTCGGAATCGGCGTTAAACTGTAGGTCCAACTATGTGGTATCACAATGGGCCGTTCAGGCCTAAGTGTGTCTCTCGACAGCCACTCCAACCTAACCTAACCATAGCTTACCCAGTCCTAAGGCCGTGGTAACCTGTGCCGAGTAGACCGCAAGGTCAACATGGAAATTCGGTATGAGGGATATTTCACTTTTTTTAAGCTTAATTAATTTTTATGATAGAATTAAATTTAAAAGAGAACAAACAATAGAGTACTGATAATTACTCAAAACTAAAAAAAAAAATAAAATTTATTATGCATATTTTCCCTTCAGAGTATTTTTCTGGTAGTCAGGATATAACTTTTTATGTTCTTGTACACAATGTAAAAGAAACTCGATTTATAGTTCGAAGAAATAACAATAATAACTGTAAAAAAGTCAAGGGCAAGTCCCCCTTTTTCCCAATGTAGCCATGTTGGATCTGCCATTTTGAATTTTGAAAATCTAGTGTTGGATTCGTAATCAGCGTAACCTCAAAAACCCCTTGATATCAAGTTTCACTAAATTCTACTAAATCAATAAAAAGAAAATAATTTTGTCGTCATAATTTAGCTGTTTGTCCCTATGTGCGTCGCTTAGAAACATCCTGAATTTTTTTTTAATTTTTTTGTAATTCTCGCCGAACTTGAGAGAAGTTCACAAGTTTTTTTACACAATTTGAAGTTGTTTTTTTTTTTTTGGACTTCTAAATTAAAATAAGTAACACAAAACAACAGAATTTACCTACAATACAAATCACATTCTCTTGTATTGGCCTGTTTCGGTGCTACTCGGCACAGGTTAATGAACTCCAAATGACGTAAAATTTTTTAAAAAAAAAAATAACATTGAAAAATAAGGGACACCCTAATGTGCATGTGTTTAAGTTTACGCATTTATCTGCATTTAGGTATTTTAAGCATTGAGTGTGGCTTTTGTAGTTAATTGCATTTAATTATTATTATTATTTGGCAGCATATTTTACTGTCGACAAATTTTATTAAATTTAATTTTTGTTTCATAGTTTTAGTTTTAGTTATGTATGCAAATTCTTTTGTGTTTGTATTTCTAAGCGAATTGTATTAAAATTGAAAATTAAAATGTATATATTATCTAAAAAAGACTTGAATAACATCGAAACGCACAACCAAAAACAAAATTATTAGAATCACAAGCATTTATCTCTTCAGTTCAATATCGTTAACCCGAAAGGTTTCATTGTTTGTTTGTACGTAACGTTTAAATTAGAGTTTGTAATTGAAAGCTTTATATTTTCTATATCTACCACTAGAGGGCAATGGAGAGTCTGCTTTCTACCGATGGCAATATTTTGGACTAACATACAGGAATAATTCATCTTTGGTAAAAAATTTGTTGAACTTTTATTTGACATTAAACTGTTCCGTGGAAAGGACTGAGACAAAGTCCTCGTGATAATTTTCCACGCCCTCAAATTAGGGCACTGAATAGTAATTTTCCATACAAATTTAAGTTTTTTTGAATCAAATTCTACTAAACTTTCTACTTATTACTGCAATGAATATCAAAAATCTCACGCTAGACGTAGAGATTTTAGACCACCTTAATCCAACCTTGGTAGAAGTTCCAATACCGAAACGTCCTAGTCTAATATCGGAAGGAGCAGCATATTTGCATCTTTTGACCTTCAAAAACTCTTAATACTTTTTTATTGGAGAATATTTTCACTGTGGATTGTTCATTATTTTTACTGGGTATTTAGTATAAAGAGAATGCTAACAAAAAAAAACAACTAAAAACCATTAAAAAAAAACAAACTTTTGATTTTCAAGTAGTCATTTTTTAAGAAAAGTTGAACCTAGGTAATTTTGATTTGCGGTGGCCGCAACTGTTGTTTTTTTTTAAGTAAATCCAGTATAAAGAAATTATAACAAAAAAAAAAAATTATTTTTCAAAGATTGATTTCTTTGATTTCTTCAGAGAAGTAAAAGAATGCAATCAATTTAATTGCAATACCTTGAAGTCACAGTTAATAAACGACAATTCATGATTGCAGTTACTGAATAACATATTTGACTCCAGAATAAAAAATGCAAATGGAAGCCTTTTTTGGAGTCGCCGATTGGTTATTCATTTAAAAAAGTCTTTTTTAGAGTCAAGTCAAGGGATTGCAATATTTTTTTTGAAATCATGAGGCTGCAGCCTTGTGACTCCAAAATCATGACTGCTTTCAATTGGAGTCAATTGGAAAGCAGTCATTCATTCATTTATCATTCATTTTATCAAATCCAATTGTCTAAACATATTGCGATTTTCATTATTCGCAACAACCCTAATATATAAATACTCAAGGTTATTCAAGTTTTGATAATTTCGTTTTTTAATGACGAAAATATTATGATTTATGAACACATTTCTAACTACATTCATACAACTCTTTTGGAAGACAAGACAATAACGCAATAAATTTTTATGAATAATATATAAAAAAATGAAAAAAATTGAAAAACTTCCGATATTAATATTTTAAATATTATTATATTTATATATATTTTAGGTACTTCATATTACAATTTCTTTCAGTTCTGAACTATATTTTAAATTTCAAGTCTCTAGCTCATCGGGAAGTTAGTTTAAAATCGATTGCAAAATTTGTACCGAACAGACTGACAGACAGACACCATTGAAAGCGAGTTGATATAAACGTAGTAATAAGTTTAAAATAAAAAATAGTTCCAAGAATATTTGTCTCTTATTTAAAATGATTTAAAAACCAATTTTACATAGTCTTTATGTACATTTATTGCGTTTTGTAGTCCCTTCCAAAAGTGGTGAAAAACTACATACGAGGGGTCAACGTATGACTATCGATATTAAAATTAACTTCACATTCTATTTGATTCGAATTGACTTCAAATCCCAATTGACTTCAAATTACTCCAAATGACTCCATTTGACTGTAAATTGCAATTGACTCCAAATGACTGCATTTGAGTTCAAGGGTATTTAAGTGACTCCAATTGATTTCAAGCGACTTCAAGTGACTCCAAGTGACTTCAAGTGATTCCAAGTGACTCTAAGTAACTTCAAGTGACTTCAAAACAGTCATGATTTTGGAGTCATAAGATTTGCAGTCTCAAAAAAAGATTGCATTCCCTTGACTCTACAAAAGACTTTTCTAAATGAATAACCAATCAGCGACTCCAAAAAAGACTTACAACTGCATTTTTTTGCTGGAGTCAAATATGTTATTTAATAACTGGAATCAAAAATTATTATTTATTTGTGACTTATATCCTCAATTGATTGCATTCTTTTACAGCTCTGGGGGAGGAGTTGCAGTCCTCCCTTCCATGATAATCAACTTTCTCTTAGCAATGAAGCATGTACAAGGTGAAATAAAAAAAAAATTTATACTGGCCCCACGTATACCAAAATTATGGATTTTGGCCCCCATAGCGCAGATCACAGACATGATAAAGAAAATCTGAGTACAGGGTCGCAATCAACGATCCGGAATTACTCTCAATTACCGAATTACTCGCCATTTGATTCTGTAAAACGCTAAATTGTTGCACATTGTAATTAAGGCTGATATTTCACTATCACCTCTACTTGTTCCTCATTCAAATAAAAGCCAGATTATTGGGCTATCCTGATATGGTCTCTGTTTCGCTGTTTGAATACAGAAATATTTATAATTTGTATTTCGCATTAACGATTTTTAAGAACTTTTGTCCGGTAAACGAGTTTCACTACTTAGAAGGTCGAAAATATAATGACATCTTCGACATTCATTGTTAGATATCAGCTTCCTTGCAAATACATATAAAAAAGACATCGGTTTTCACTTATAAACTTCACTTTAACGATTTTTAGGATTTTTAACAACTGATATAGACTTCATTGAGATTTCGAAATTCTCCGCCAATGTGCAGCTTTCATTTGTGAAAAAAAAAACAAGTAAATATAAATTAGAATAAATAGAAATGTAAAGCTGCTGAAATTAAAATCAATGGCGAACAAAGCCGGGAGCAATTGTGTGTGTGTGTGTGCGTAAAACTTTGCTGACATTTTAGCAAAAATATTTTCCCGGTCACGTTTCATTGATAATTTCCAAAAAATATTTTTGTTTTACTTTGCTTATTTTAATAAAATTTTATTATGCTTTATATGTAAATTATTTACAAAAAAATATTTATGCACACACACACACACACACACATACACATACAGGCAGGCAAATATGTAAACGTAGGTGTGATATTGCACATTTATGTGTATGTATACAAATTTTTGCATTGTATTGCGTGCTTTTTTGTTGCTATTGTTGTTGTTTTTGCTGTTAACATTTATATACTTTTAAATATTTTTAAGCGGATATTTTTGGTCGTTATCAATTCAAAAACGTTTAACAAAAAGTAAAATAAAAAGAAACCAACAATCCAAAATATAAAATAAATAAAAAATAAAATAATAATGAAAAACGCATACGATTCGATTGTGGTCGGAAATTCCAAATTCATATACACACAACACACTCTCATACAATTTACACACATATGTATCTGCTTACACTTGTACAAATACTTGCACTAACTAAAGCACAAACATTTTTAACCACAAGCACAAAAATTGTTATTGTATTTTTATATACTTTTTTTTTTTTGTTTTGTCGCGCGCTCGGGAAATTTTAAAATTCCAAAGGACATAAAGGACATGGGCATTGCTGTTGCCGCTTTCCTGTTGCTGTTGTTATTGTTGTTGCTGATTTTATTGTATGTTCTTTAATGTTATGTTTTTGTTGCATTACAAATACATACATATCCACTTTTTTTATTTCATATAAATTTTATTTGTTTGTTTTGGTTGTTTCTCTTAAGTTATGCAAAAATGAAAATTTAAATTGTTTCAATTGTTGTTGCGTTTTTTACACTCTTTTCTGTTCTTCTTCTTTTAGTTTTGGGAGTTCTCCAAAGCTATTATTCCTTTTCTTTTTTGCTGTCTCAATGCGCGTTTTCATCCTCAAGTATCTACTTGTATTTAAAATTTCATGAGATTCCTTTATTGCTTCTGTTTTTGTTGTTCCGCTATGTGATGAAACTTTTATGACATTTAAAATGCTTGTTTTTTAACGATTTTTTTTTTTTTGGTTTTGAGTGTACTTTCAACAATGAATGCATTTTTTGGGGGAGTTTGCACGTGTAGTTATAAAGTTGAAGGTTGTATCCAAAAGAAACATCAACTGGAAGACCATAACGTTGCAACATTACATTTATCCCATACTTACAATTTTCTAATGACATGGCAACCATTGAAAGGATTTGAGTATTTTATGAGTATATAAATAGTGATATAGATGTCGTCCTTGGCCTTGACTTGATGAAGACTTTTTGAAGAAAACTTCAAAAAAAATATATATATATATATATAGACAGTGGCGGATACAGGAAAACTTTTGGGGGGGAAGGGGAAATAAAAAATTAAAACTCTCCATATGAACCAAATCGCAGGCTGGAGCGTTACGTACGTAGGCATTTTTTTTTTTTGCTTTTTGTGTGAAGTGAAAACTTACTGGAACGTTATGCATTTTGGGGAAAACCTGTTCTTGTAGCCAATCATTTCACAATTTCTACGATCTATTTCCAAGGTAAATGATCTTAGAAAATATTGACAACAGGAAATATTTATTCAGTTTTCGGTTTTAGATTGGTTTAAAATCGGTCGAGAATTAATAGAGTTTTAAAAATAATTCAAGGTCGCTAATTCCTCTCTACTTGCTATTCTTTAAATCTACCAGATTTATTAATAAATCTTAGCAGATCCTGCGGTGTTAGAGAGCTCAGGTGTTCGTCTCCCAACACTCAAGTACCAAATATGCTTACTCTGATCTGGCAGAAAGCGGGGCAGACACTAAGAAAGTGGTCCGCCGTCTCTTCACATTCTTCCTCCAAACCACAGGAAGCACAGAAGGCACTAGCACCTAGGCCAATGATATGCAAATGTTTGGCCCAAGAGAAATGACCTGTATATAATCCCACCAGCTGCCTACAACTTTTTTCTGTTAAGTGATAACAGAAAGCCTGTTAGACGCTTCGAGATAACAGGTAACATGGTCTTTGTCTGTCTAAAGCCTCTCAGGTCCAAGAGGTGGTGCTGTGTAGAATATTTTTAATTTTTTTGGTTTTTGACCGTGCCGAGTCATGAACCCGTAAATCTCGCATGACAGTTCAGCACATTAAACACGTGGTCACAGCAGCCACTACTAATAAGATATATATGTAGTAGGATAGTTAATTCTGCAACAAGCTGTTTTTATACGCCTCAAAAGCCTAGAAGAAGCAATTGATAGCTAGTGTACCTCAGGGCTTCGTACCAAAAAACCTAGACTTAAAAATGCATTCTCAAGCGTTTCCTTCGGGCTGGCACAACTTTGTCACGCAGATATTATCGCTTCCGGAAGTAAAGTGAGTGCAACATTTACAGCTAATCTCTTATGCCGAAATCTCCAGAGAACGCGGTTGTTACAATGCGACTCATTAGCAGAGTAAGCAGCCCATCAATACGAAAGCCATGATCCGTAGCACAAAAACGAAAAGTGAATTGTACAAGTTCATAACCGCTACTTGGATGCC
The DNA here is from genome assembly GCA_963691655.1 of Toxonevra muliebris. Taxonomy (NCBI): domain Eukaryota; kingdom Metazoa; phylum Arthropoda; class Insecta; order Diptera; family Pallopteridae; genus Toxonevra; species Toxonevra muliebris. Next base: position 17,373,714 of record OY829327.1, on the reverse strand, counting down.
TTTCAACAAAAATGTGACAGCGGTCTATAGCGAAACGTTTTGAAAACGTACAGAAGAACTGAGGTGAGCCTTTGGCTTATTATCGAGTATCGCAGAAGTCCTTTAAAAGTCCTAATTTGCATTGCTAAAGAAGCAAGAAAAATATTACAGCTATAGCAACGTGCCTAGCACTGAAATGGAATATTCATGCCTGTAAAGTTATACCTTTAGGTAGTCACTTGATAGTACAGGAAACCAGGAAGTTGTTGAAAAAAAATTCAGATTGATAAATTTTGATCTCACAGCGAGTTTTTTTATCTGTTTAGTATGACGGGAAGTATTTTTTTTTTATCTCAAATTCAATTAAATTTTCCTGTTTTTCACAAATTTTTTACTTTTACTGTCGCTAACGTCTGTAATACGCTTCAAAGCTCATAACCGTTGCTTGAAAAATTCCATAAACGATATGATAAAATGTAGCAACAAGAAACTATTAAAGTAGTAATTACCCCCGTTTTGTTGAAGGTTGTCCAGAGACACGCTTAGGAACTAGAGGGTTAAAAAAACTACACTTATTTAAAAACGCTGTCATGCTAACAAAATCGATCCACTCAAATATAAATACATTTACAATGAACAATTTTTGCAATAACAATAATAGTTTTACAAAATTATTATTTATTATTTTAAATTTTTATCTATTTTACATTTTCAAACTTTATTGCTATAACTAGAAAAGCAATTTAGCAAAAAAATAAAACAATTAAAAGAATGAAAGAAATATTTAAAAACTATTTCGCACAAATATTAAGAATTTCACTGCAATGAACGAGTAGAAAACTAACAAAAGCAACAAAACAGTAACAAATTCCGAAGCAGAAATTAAACATTTTTTTTTTTTTTTATCATTTTTACTATGTACTTTACAATTTACACTCTAAATTTAGCAATGTATACTTTTCCAAAGCTCCATACTAAATAATATCAGTAAAAATGCAATTACAAAAATATTTTTATGGGAAAATGTTTTTGTAATTTTTTAGAGAAATTCTTCATATGCGAGTGTGTGTGTGTATGAAATTTCAATAAAACTAATATTCAAAGATTTAATAATATTTAAGTTTTATAAATATTAAAAATGGAAATAACTCTAATTTTCACGATATGTAGCAACTATCGTTTCTATTTCACAGGCTTTTAAACAGAAATCATTAAGTCCATTTTTATACATATAATCACTAGCGGATCAAGAAGAGATTCAATTTATTTGTAAATTCAAGTCTGAGAACAGATTATAGTTTACGACTTTTTTATACTTTGAACCTTACAGTGAGGAAACAAGATCTATTACACATAGGTTTAAATTCATTTTCGACTAAGGCGGAGTTTTGAACATTTTATTTCTCCTATGAATATCTTAAAATCTAAGTTCAAAATAGAAAATTACTATGTTTTCACATAGACTTGAAATCAAATTTTAATTTAGCCATTTCGAATTTATTTTACGATAATCAGTGGTGAAAAGAGAATGCGCCTAATGATCTGGGTTTAGCTTTCTACTAATAAGAAGTTTTATAAATTTTCACCTCTTTAAAGTTATACTAACTAAGCAGAAATTTTTGAAAATATCAGTTCTCTTAGGTGCATTTAAAAATCGAAACCTAAAATCAAATTAAATTTCACTCCTCTCTTGTAGTCTGAATCTTTTAGTGAGGCCTCTACAGACCGGAGGTTTTTTGCCATTTCTCTAAGGCATATCTTAGTAAGAATCTATAACAAAAGGTGAGGAATAATCGGGAATCATTGTTACAACAGAAAATCCGGGCTTAAATTGCGATTGTAACTTAGATCAAAGGCTTATCAAAGGAGAAACAGAATGATCTGTCAGCCTGTTTAAGCAACAACAATATCTCAAAATTGAAGCATCTTTCGCATATATAGCCCTAAAATCAGATTAAAATTTAAGTCACATATTCAAATTAATAACAATTAAAGGAAATTTAATATTTACACTGGCAGGCTTGAATTCTACCTATGCAGGGACGTTTAAAAGTTGAACTGCTCTTGGGATTGTTTAAAAATTCTAACTTGAAATGGTCTAGATCTAAGCACGGTGGCCCGGGTTATCAACTAATTAGTCTATGGATGGACTTATAAGCATGTCAAAGTCATAGGCTTAACATTAATCTAATCTTAACTCCAGGCCATACTGCGGACACATTCTATACACCCTTTTTTGTCTTCGCGCAGTCAAAATTTAAAAATAGAAAACTCGAATTTTTCTACCTGGTACAAAAGTAAAAGAAAATGTCTAAAATAATCTCTTTACTTTATCATTTGGATTAGACATAAAACTGTAGGTCCAGTTCATTGGCACACATTATGAATGGATTCGAAAAGCTCGGTATAGGCCCTCGATGGGCTGTCGTGCCTTAATAGAAGAAGTAAAAATAACCTAAATTGAGATTTATAGAATGAAGATGGAAAATATTCTTAATATCATGTTTTGAATCCAGATAATTTGGTAGAGTGGGGATATGATATCACAAATAGATTTTAGCTCTAATTGTCCTTTAACAATGGAGAGCGAAGCAACGGTTCCTACCCACGTATTTTATCTGTCACCATTATTAATAATATAATGGAGATTTGGTTTATGAAAGTGTTAAATAACTGCAACAATTTTATAATGTTTTTCTTACTTAATTACTGGAATTTGGAATTGATTGAATAATGATAAAATCTACAAATTATGAAATCAATATATTGATTTAGACTAAAATTTTCCATTCTGCAGCCACATTCGGCATATTCATTACGAAACTACATCAAAGTAGTGAGTGCTAAAAAGTTGAAATTGTAAGAATTTATCACTATGAAGCTAAAATTAAACTTATTGTTATTAACATTTCTGGTATTAAGTTCTGAGCAAATTCAAATGACTCTCTTGAACCTTTTGAATAAAGTTAAGTTGGAGAGATATTTCGAGACAATTATCATCTACAGCAGTGACATTGGAAAGCAGAAAATCTGTATAGAATCACAACTCAACTCAATCAATCGATTCAAGGGCCAATAATGCAGCTGGAATCGTCAAAGGAACATGCAAGTGAGAAAGAAATAGCAGGCGTAAACAGTGAAAAGGCAATCTTGGTATATTGTATTGGTAATGATTTCAAGATACAAACGCTCGATCGAATGCTTGATTTCTTGGGGCATATGCGAGCCATCCGAATTATACTCTACTGGTATCAACAGGAATATAAACAGTCGTTGCAAAATCAATTACAACAATTATTTACTTATTGCATGCGTAATTATCTACAACAAGTCATAGGCATTTTTAAGAACTTCTCAACAGACTTGACTTTTTACACCTATACACAATTTCCACAATTCAAAATCAAGATAAAAGATTTGTTAAAAGGAAATTGTTTTCCTATGCCATTTTTAAGTGATTTAAAAGGTGCAGCTATACGCATATTTCCGGTCGACTATGAACCACATTGTTTAATATATTGTGATAAAAGTGGAATGGTAAAGATCATAGGATTTGCTCCTAAGATCATACAAACTTTTGCGAATAAATTCAAAGCGACGTTGGTATACTCCCTACCACTTGATCTTAAGACTAATTTTACATATGAGGAACTATATAGTTCTATAGGAAATGTTATAATCGATGTGTCAATGAATTTGCAGGTACTAAATCCACCAGATGACTTGCATAACACTACAGTAGGTTTCAATCAGGATATCGTTGGTTTAATGATACCAGTGCCTAAGCCATAAGCTTTTCATCAGCTTTATCCATTATTATTCAAGTCATTATTTGTTTTAGTACTAATGATTTTATTTTTACTCTTAACAATTTTGTTAGTATTTGAAAAATTCTGGTTGCAGCGACAGCAACTACGACAGCAAATACTGATAAATGTAGCCACAACAACTACACTACGTGGTATGTTAGGCCAAACTATGCATTTGGAGAACTCAAGATTCACACTTTTAAAGAAATATATCTATGCACATACACCAAAGAGCATTCAAACCTTTGATGAGCTTGCCGCATCAACATTACAGATTTATTCAACACCAGAATATTATAATTTTTCATTAGAACTAAAAGATTCTCGTTTTTGGGCACAACAAAGAAACATCTTAATTACCGGCACAAATCGCACCGAAATTCAGTATCTACGTTCTTCATTTAATCAAAGCTATGGTTATATCGCCTCAGATCCTCTGTGGAGAATTATAGAGAAACAACAATCACGTTTAGTACGTCCACTCTTTAATATGCCTGAGCAGTTGAAAATGCCTAGTAACTTTATAATGGGTATTCCATTGCATGAGCATTCAATTTATCGTTATGCCCTCAATGCCCACACTTTTCTCAATTACTTGAGTCTGGTATATACAATTACTGGAAATGTAATGCTTATACGGATATGCTGTTAGCCGGAAGAATTAAATTCCATCTACCACAAGAACCTGAAACTCTAAAGCCTTTAATTCCGACTGATTTATATTGGGTATGGTGTATGTACGGCTGGGGAATATCATTTGCATTTGTTGCGTTTGCCTTTGAACGTATTTATTTGAGTTGGCGGAACAGCAGACAATAAGAAATAAAGTAAAAACTATAACCGCCAGGCATTAGGGTACTTTTTTCGAGTACCAGTTCTTAATTTATGCCTAAATTTACTTCAAAATTGTATAATATTTTCTGGGAATTTTTTTCCGAAAATCGAAATAAATACTGGAAATACTTTAAAATATTTGGAATACTTAATGATATCTTAAATATACTTGAAATCCTTAAAAATTCATGTAATATTTCAAAATTTAAAAGAAATTTTTTGTTCAGTTCTTAATAGTTCTTGATACACATCAAAATGCTTGAAAATACTTAAAAAGGCTGGAAAATTTAAGATTCTTAAAAATATTTATTAGTACTTGAAAATACTTGAAATACTTAAGAAAGCTTGAAATATTTGAAATAATTGAAGCACCTGAAAATATGTAAAAATTCACGAAATACTTAAAGAATTTTTAACATTTTTTAAACACTCGAAAGTTCTTAGCACTTATCAAAATACTTGGGTCTTAGGATTTTTTCAGGCACCATCAGTATGAGTATCTGTACCAGTATTCATACTGGTATCTATAATTATATAGCTCTACTTAAAAGCAAACAAAAAAATTTGTTGTTAATTAAATAAATAATGTATTGTCGTGTATAATATTTGAAATTTTTTTAGTTATAAGCATTGCTTGTAGGCTTCTTTAGTCGATTATTTGTTTGATGCATATGTGGCGGAGTAGCTGGTTCTAGATTGCGAATGAAACGAATCAACACAGCAACCCTGCTTCAGCTGCGGTATCCGTTAAGAAAATCTTCAGCATCGACTATCCACGAGGTAAACCACGCCAACTAAGTCTCCTGCGGCAGTGAGTACAAACGAATTTACTCTTATCAAGGCGATCCAGCATGTGTCGGCAGCCTAAACGCAATCCCCGTGAAGCCCTGCAATGGTACGGGGAGAATTCATTAATTACTTTGTATGTTTATGTATATATAATTAGATCAAGCATTGTATTACAAATAAAGTGAAGTCAAACGCATAACGACAGTGTTTGTAACGTCATCTGGAATACGCTGAGCTTACCTCACCTATAAATTTACTTAGCTATACCTTCAACAGCCCAATTTTTGTTTTCAATGAAACAATTATCATAAGAAAAGGATTGGGTAACCCTCCAGATGTTAATACATCTACTCTCCTGCCTTTAGATGGTGTGTGTTTTGTTGCTGTTGGGGGTTCGCATGTGCTTGAAAAACAATATACAAACACGTTTTCACGTTCGAAAAAAATTTAACATTCGAAAAAAAAACTGTGATTTTAACAGTTCATCGCTGTTGTATTAAACGAAATTTGTTTGATTCAACAGTTTTTTATTTTGTATTAATAATTTTCGTAAAATCTCTTCTGTTGAAATTATCTGTTGAATATTTAGTTCACAAACCTGCCAGACAGGGTTAATGGAAACTCCAATACAGTAACAGAATTTTTGGCTTTCAGTAACTCATTTTCAAAATTTTATACGTTCTATTTTTAGAAATAATGATAAACAAAGACAGCCTGATTGAGTATTTCAAATTTGTTTATCTTACTCTCTCTTGCATGGTTAACTCTTTAACCCTTCTTCTCAACTTTTTTATTGGGGGGTAAAAATTTTTTGTTGTTTTATATTCGTAGATTCGGACTTTTTTAAAAATAAAAACCAAAAAACTTATGAAAGAAGTTTTTGGGAAAGGCTGTAGAGCTTTTGGAATTTTGTACATTATAATGACCAAAATGCATGAAAGGAGTAAAAATTCCGAGAAAAAAAATTTTAATTTTTGAATTTTTTTTTGTGGAAAAAACAACAAAGGTTTATTTTGCAATGCAAAATAAACTTTTAGTTTAGAAAATACTTTTAAAAACACACTTGTTTACTAAGTATAAAAGGTGAAAATTTGAAACATTTTTGGAATTTATGTTTATTTTTACTAAAATCAAGTATACAGAATTTTATTGTTCAGTAGTCTATACTAAAATTTCATGGGCAACATATTTCTTGAACATATTAACCCTCTATCAACCCTCGTAATGGGTCAAAAAAGACACTTTTTCGGGAAAGGCAAAAAAGACCCCTAATGGTGGGTGCCAAAGGGTTAATATGTAGGAAGAAAATATTCTACGGAAAATTCTACTATAAATTCCTGAACATACAAATAAGCTCTGATGCAAAACTAACAAGTTATCTTATGGTTTATTATACTTAATCTGTTAGAAATGGGCAAATTTTGGGCCTACGAAAAAAAATATTTGACGTATACTTTTAAAACACTATCACAATTTTTTTAACACCCGCAGAAAATAATTCAAAAATCATCATGCTTTCATGTCTTTTGTACACAATATTAACCAAATTATTTATTGTACATTATGTTGTACATTAGAGTTGTGTGAATTTGTACACTATAATGTACAATTTTTTTAAGCATGTAAAACAATTTTTTTTAACAACTTTTTTTTAAGTTATTAATTTTACATTATGAAATGGAGTTTTAACTTTCGTTTTAATACTTGCTCAAAATTTTAAACATAGTACCTTCACTTCGCAAATTCACACAAATGTAATTTGGACTTTTTTTCAAAATCAAATAAAAAAAAAATGTACTCCCGTTTTTGCTCAAACTGAGATTATAAAGAGAAAAAACATGCTTGAATTAAAAAATGAGTTTTTATTTTTAAACTTCTCGATAGGTTTGAAATGAGAAGTGGTGAAATTTAAACATTTTTTTGTACAATATATTAGCCAAAAACTACGAAATGGTTAAGGTTAGGTAGGATAAAAATCGTCCCAACTTTTGCTTAATTTTTTATGCATAGTGGGATATATTTTAACCCACCTTGAAAAGTTGAACTTACTTATAGTCATATAGTTTAACATTTTATTTACAGTTTCTCATTTAGTTGTCAATGCTATAAACCAAAAAAAATTCTTTGCAACTGAAGTTTTTATTTTCTTTCAGAAATATTGCAAGAGTGAAAGAAACAAAATTCGATTAAAATAAAATTGATTGTGTGGCTCAGTTGGTAAGCGAGTCGTTTAATATTTGCGATGTGAATTTTTCGGCCACAGGCTCGAGCCTGGAAAAAGGCAACTCAAGAAACAATAATTTAAAACGATAATAGTAAATAAAAAAAATAAATGGAACAAAAAACAAAATAATTTTTTAGGAGACTGAGAAAATTACATCTAGAGGTTAATTTTCAAAGTCATGACTTAAGTTCATGTCAATTTCGTTATTTAAAGTTATATATAAACAGGCTTAATGAACAAATGTAGTCATCACAACAACAATGTATATAGAGACGGGGAAATCAGACGGCCGTTTCGGAATCCGCCACAATTCCTCATCAGTGATCTTAGTGATAGTTCTTAATCTTTCAATATCCTATATAAGCTACTAATGCAAAATAATTCAAAAATAAAAATTTTTTTTTTGATTTTAAAATTTATTAAAAAAAAAAAAATGCAAAAAAAAATTTGTGGGATTTGAACTTTAGCCACAAGTGGCTCCTTGCTTGCTTGTGCGCTAGACAACTAAGCTATAGTGTGAAGAATTTTGGTAGTTACTATTTTTTAGTTTTGTTTTTCAAAGCAACAGCACATTGTCTGTTAATATAACAGAGTTCACTTTTGGATGGGATTTAACAGCAAAATCTGTTGGTTTAATATGTCTTCCGTTTGATATAACAACATGTTTTCCCTCAGTGTACTGATAATTTTTTGGCGTTAATCAGAGTACTTGTTTCTTTCTACTAAAATTCTCAGGTATACAGGGTGACAATTGTAAAGTGACGCAAGTTTAATACTCTACTTTAAATTCATTTGAATTTTTGTTATTACATTTTGAAATTTCCATAAAAATGGACAAGGAAAATATTCGTCGTGAAATTATGAAATTTCATTTGGCAAATTATAGTAGCCGTCAAATTGCAAAGGCTTTACATTTGTCAAGTCGTACGGTAGACCGAGCTATTATTCGATATAATGAAACTGGGGGTTTTGGAGATAGAGACCGGGGAAAATTTTCAACAGTTGCCACTACTGGTTTAACAGAAAAAATTCGTAAACGAATCAAGCGAAATCCAAGGCGCTCTATGAGAAAAATCGCTAAGGAAGTGGGAGTAAACCGTGAAACAGTGCGAATCACTGCAAAATCAAAGCTTAATCTTAAGCAGTACAAGCTCCGAAAAGCTCAAGATCTGACACAAAAAAAGAAAGATTTGCGACTGCAAAGATGCAAGGCGTTGCTACGCTCCTCCGTGTTAAAAAATGTTGAAAATATCTTGTTTACAGATGAAAAAATTTTCACGGTTGAACAACATTTCAATGCGCAAAATGACCGAATGTGGCTAACATCATCATCGCAACAAAATAGGACTGTTGGCCGAGTTCAAAAGCCAGCTTCCGTTATGGTATGGGCTGGAGTTTCCGCTAATGCCAGAACCCCTCTAATATTCGTTGAAGAGGGTGTTAAAATTCACCAGGTGGTTTACCGGAGCATTTTAAATGAACATATTCTTCCCTGGGCCCAAGATACATTTGGAAATGAAAACTGTACTTTCCAGCAAGATTCTGCACCTTCCCACATGGCAAAAGTAACGCAAACATGTATAAAAGACAATTTTTCTGGATTCATAACATCTCAAGAATGGCCACAATACTCCCCAGACTTGAATCCAATGGACTACTCTATTTGGAGTATTTTAGAGAGCAAGGCTTGTGCATCTCAACACCACAGTCTGGAGTCGCTGACAAATTCATTAGAGAAAGCCTGAACTGAAATTGATCAGGAAGTCCTGCGGCGAACAGTCCTACGATTTCCGGATCGATTGAAGGCATGTGTGCAGGCTAAAGGAGGTTATACTGAATGAGGTGGGGTTCAAATGAATGCTTATATATTCAGCAATGTTAACACTTAATTGTACTTAATGGAAGTACGTCCTTTTGAAAATAACTGCTGAAATGTGTGCGTCACTTTACGATTGTCACCCTGTATTCAGGTGCAAAAGCTAATCGATAGCAAAAAATTTCCACGCTTTACGTTAATCCCGCCTTTAGGTGGTCTTGCCGATGCATTAGGCCTAGACCCTGACTAAGCAGAGTTATTTGAAAATTCCACTTATCTTGGGAATGCCAATACTTTCAAGCAAAGATTTGATGTTAGGATCATTGAAGGTTTTCTTATCTCTACCTAGGGCTTATCAGTTTGAGTCCGGATTTCGGCCGGATTTTCTTAGATACCCTAAAAGTCAAGCTTTCTTTACATAGACCTAAAATAAATTTAAAGTATTGACAACAAATATTGTACACACACACACACACATGTAAAATAATAATAGTTAAATCAAATAACAAATTTTTAATTATGAATATTAAATGCACATAAGTGCAAATATGAACAATCGAGGAAATTTTTATATATTTTATATATATATATATACATACTTCACCAACATATGCTAAATTTTAAATGTATAGAAATATGTATAACTCTCTTTTCCATATCTTTAAGCTTAAAACAGGAAATTTTGCCAATTTCCGAGGTGACAAAATCAGAAATTTACAACGCCGTCAATCTTTATCAGCGCTGTATGCAGTTCGGCAAACACTAACAAAGGCATTTAGTCATTTTACACAAAAGGAGAGGGAGGGAGAACTTGATAATGGCGTATTCGTTGTGAAGGGAATGAGAATGATTCGTTTAGTTTCAACGATAAGAAAAGTAAAGAAAATCAGTTGCCAAAAAATCTCAACTATTCAATGCAGAAAATTTTGAAGCATACAACTTTCTTGTTTTTCAATAATTTTTTTTTTCACTGTTCAGTTTTTGCACAGTATATTTATTTGTCGATTAGAAAAAAAATTTTTTTGCTGTAGTTGCAAAAGACAAACAGCCACAGCCAGGAAGAGGAGAAGCAGGAGTAGGAAGAGAAAGTGAGATAAAGAGAAAAAAAAGGGAAAAGCTTAAATGATATGAAAATCAACGAAATTTAGTGCCAAATATTTTTTTGTGTCTGATTAATTCTAAAGAAGAGAAGGTACAGAAGGATTTGCAAATCGTGTATGTTGAAGGGGAGAAAGTGTGAGGGTTTCACATTACATACATATTTGAAAAATCGACAGTTGGCATTTTATTTGAGTTTACTGCAAAAGCAAAACGAATTGTGACAGCGGGCGTTAACTATGCGATTCCATAGTTAAAAAAAAAAAAGGAATGAAATTGAAAAGTTCAACAATGATGACAATGAATTGAAATGGGACGCTGAAAAATTATAAAATATTGTTGAAATTCATAAATTTCCATTGAAAACAAAAGGATAATTAAGTGAGTAGTGAATGTGAAAGCTATTTTTGTTTTTTTTTTTTTTGTTCTATAATTATATTTTTGTTTCTTTATTATTTATTTTTAAAACAAAAGAATTTCAAAGAAAAATTTCTCTGTGTATTTTTTTTTTCGCTGGCTATTTGAACAAGTAAATTATTTATATTTAACTTTGACTTTTGGCAAAATTGTCAGAAAAAATTAAAAATATAACCGTGCTGCATTTTCATAAAAACTATATTTGTTTTTGTGTATTTATGTTTGGCTGTGTGCCTTTGTTTGTGTTTGTTTCATTGTTGATATACACGCATATAGTTGCAAAGTAGCGCAAGAAAAAAAGTATAAACAAGCAAACAACTTTTGTATATTTGACGAAAACTTCCGTTTCCGATGTGAGTTTTTTTTTAATTCTATGCTTTTGTCTTATTCTGCTTATTTTTATTTTTTCATGTATATTGCCACTTGAGTGATTTTGAATATAAAGCATCAGAGACAAAGAAGCATAAAGTTAAAGTAGAAACAAACTTTCTTCTTTTTTTTTTTGGATGTATAACAAAATTGTACAAAATAGTTGCTCCAGTGGTTGTGAGTGAAAAGGGTAATTGTTTGGGAAGGTATTACCTTAGAATATGAAAGAAAAAGTGTTGCTTGCGTACCGATATAGACAAAAAAATAATCCAATGCTGCCGCGTTTCCATTAAGAAAAATTACACTGTGCAACAATGTATGGGGTCTTGTTCTGATTCAGCATAACGACCATGATAGCTAAAAAGTACTTGACCTAACAATCAAAACTTTATATAGGATTTTGCCAAAAGTCTTGGTTGGGCGTTTGGTACAGCTCGTTGAAGCTGATCAGTTTTTGGTGCTTTAAATTGGCGTTTTCTACCGTATGAGAATCTATTATAGGAAAAGGTGTGGAGGAAATTATTGTCTAACACTGCAAAGTCATATCTCTCCTTCTAACGGGTCAAAATAGTGAATTTATTTATAAAATCCCAAAAACTGGCATTTGGAAAAGAAATCGGATGTATATGTATATCTATGTGAGATAAAAATATTTTATTTTTTAATATAAACTAGGGTCTCAGAACATGACTAAGTCTTAAAACCATTCATTTTTGCGGTATTTACCGGAAGCGGGGAAAAAACGATTTTCAATGTATTTTACAAAAAACAAAAAAAACGGGAACAAAAAACATTTTTCTTTTTCTGATTATACTTAGTAAATGGTAATGAAGTCTTTCAGACGGTCTTAAAAAAGATTTCATTGATAAGCAGTTAAAATCTCGAATTACAAGAATTTGGTTTTTCTTCAATAATTCAAACATCCGTAATAAGAACCCCTGTAACCTTTAGCAAAACCAGCAAATAATCTTGAAAGAAAATTTTTCCTATTGAAAGTAGTTCAAGTAGTCAGTCCTTCAAAAACAGAGGTTAGACACTTCACTGGGAAGTACAAAAAACTTAAATTTGTCCTTTCCAAAATTAATGGTACTTCACTTAGTCTTAGCAAAAACGTTAAATATCCTGGACAAACTTATGATCCGAAACTTCAACTGAAATTTTACATAGGAGAAAGGATGCGGAAAGCCCCTTGTGCTCTCTACTGTTGTTAGAGGGCCTTACGAGCGAGAAAGGGACTCCAAACTCGAATTATCTGCAGGTTCTGTATATCAGTGGTTGAGTAAAAGCTTTTTTAAGGCGCCGTCTTTTAGAGGCCAGCTACGGGGCTTTCAATTCGGTCAACTTGAAATCACTGGATAATATCAGAAGAACGGCAGCTATATTAACCCTTTCTTTACCGAATTATACAGAGAAGTCATGGGAAAAAGATTGAAATTGGGCCATTTTGAGTGAGGAGACTACTCAAAGTGATAATATATCAAACTTAAAGTGATTTCAATATTCCAGTGGATTGTAGGAGGTGAACTCCATATCAGTACGTTGGGATGTTATGAAACCAAATAGAATCTTTGTAACATTTCGAATTTAGTAAAACGTTTTTTAAACATTTAGGTAGACGAATACACTTTTTGTTTCGAAAAAATTTGAAACTTTGAAAATACTTGTAAGTTCTTTTATTAAAACGAATATGATAAAACACGAAAATGCAGAATGAAAGAGAGTTGTCAAAGAAATGTTAACAATTGTCAGTGTTGCCAATAAGAAAACTTTAAGATTTGGATGGAAAACTTTCGTGAAATATTGGCGTTTGACTGAAATAATATGTAAATGAAAATGGGTTGACAAATACAAGTAAAAATATTGAAATGTAAGTAGTATAGCCATATGGCTACAATGATAAGGAAAGGATTAATTACTCTCTGCTTCTAAAAATGATATTTTTGCAATCTTTTACAGAGTCTCAATTGAACTTCTAGTACCATATCTCGATAGACCAGGTTAGACCTGAGGCATACCAAAATTCTGATTCAAGATAGGTATGTCTGCACTGACAAATATCAGCTCTTATCACTCTTAATTTAAACCATAAGTTTTCTACCCACATCCTCACAGTAGCGAGGAATGGGCCAAATACAAGATGGTCACTGAAAATTTGATTGACTTCTACATGTATAGGCCGAAACTAATGGACAAAATCGGTTGTGGGATTTTCTCCAGCAAGTTTGGTATCAAACTTTCTTTCCATCTTCCAGACCTTCAGGTGTAAGTAATAGCAATATATCAAGAGTATAATTGGATTATTTGTAGCATTTTATTTGGTAGGAATATGAGCCATTCGCAGGCTCACTTATACGGAGCACATGAACAGTTGAATATCTCAGGCAACTACGAGACCGACGATTAAGTTAAATGGAGCTTGTTGGTTTCCGATTTTCTACCCTCCTGCACTGTCGGTGTTCATTTCATAAGGACCTGGACCACCACTGCAACAATTTCAGTTCTCACGGGATATTGCTTAATGGGCAAACATGTTGCACGATTAAGGCAGACATTTAATGACTTCTGCCAAGGTTGCGGCTCTGAGAAAACGGAAGAAATAGTCCCTCATTTCAGGCGCCAATTCCCATCTCTGGCTTCTGGAGGAGACTAAAGCACATGACACTTCTATTATCTTATCATATATAAGACATAGCTAGATTTGCTAATGAAATATTTGTGGTTCCATACAGAATACTCACGTTTAGGCCTGAATGGCCAATTGTGATACCACATAGTTGGACCTACAGTTTAACGCCAATTCCGAACGGCGGTGTGGCAATTTTTGGTTTGTGGTTTTGACATTACCAACCTAGGTGTGTAGTTGTACACTATCATATTCTAATAATTCTCATATACTTCGTATTGATAGTTATGAAAATTAACCACCAGACGAAGACTGGAATCGAACACGAACCTCTCAGAAGAAAGTCTAATGCACTATCCACTAGACTATCGAGATCGTCAGAAGAAAGGTTAAAATCACCAATAATAAAAATTACATTTTCAGTTTTAAGTTTTCAAGAACTAATATAGATATTTGCCATACAATTTTTCATACCGAATCCAAATCACAATACAAATATACATGCAGATTATAGCAGGATAAATTTTTTACCCCACAACTCATATAGTAAAAAAAATAATTTATGGGCAATTTGAAGAAAACATGTCCAAAAAACCATAGGTCTAAAATTATTTTCGAGCATTAGCATTTTTTTATAATTATAAATTTTTTTTTTTTTATATATATAACTTTTTAAATTTTTCCTTCTGCTTTCAATTGTCGCCATTACAATCCTTCACGATTTACATAAAAAAAAGAAATTAATTCAATAATGTAATTTGGTGGAAATTTTTTTTAATTTTCATTTACTTTTTTATGCCAATTGAGCTCTTTTCATTTCGTTCTGTACATACTGTTCATGTTTATTAAAGAGCATTTTCATTTATAATTTGTTATCGACAACTGGAGTGAAGGCAATAAATTGACGTTCTGATTTGTATTAAAGTATAGCAATAATTAATTCAAACATAAGCTTATTTTACAGCTTAGTATGAATTGCGTGAAAAATTGCAACATATTTTTAGGTCAAAAGGCTTCATAATAATTTTTATTTAATCATATTCACTTGAAATAACTTAACATTTATGTACCTGTGAACTTATTTACTTATATACATATATCAATTTCTACGTCATCACTAGTAGAGAACATATAAATTTTCAAAACTTTTGTATAGTATCAACTAAAACTTTTTACTTAGACATGCACTTACAAAATAAATATATAAATTACGAGAGTTAAATACTTCTTCTTTTATTTTTTAAAATATCTTATGAAATGAAATGAAACGAAGCGGAACAATGTTGAATTGAAGCGGAATGATATGAAATTATATACGAATCAGCAGAGTTGCTATAATACTTAGCAGTTGCAACTGTAAACATAGCGCAAGTAGCAAAAGTAGGAACAACAAAAGTAACAACAACAACAACAACAACAACAGTAACAGCATTAGTTGCATATTGCAGTCAGTTATTGTTCAAGTTAAACTTTAAGTGGAAATGGAAATGGATGTATAGTGAAGGAGGAAGTGATGAAGGAAGTAAAGTTACAACAAATAATGCAACAGCAACAAAAATGCTTGCACTGCATTTATCAGTGCGTTAAGTTCGTTGAGTCGCTAAATATTTTCTAGTATTCTTCTTTTGTATTTTTCTTGTATTTGAGTTTGTGACAAAAGCATAAATAAATAACTAAATAAGATGGATGCTGCTGCTGCTGCTTGCTGCTAGTTGCTGCTGTTTATGCTTGTGCATAGAGATAGAAAAACTTTTAGATACAAATTCACAATTACACGATGAAATGTTGTTGAAATAAAATATTATCTAACTACATTTCTCTTATACAACAATCTCCACTACTCCATGACTAGCTACAGGGTGTAGGAAGTAATACAGGGTTTAAGAAGTAGACGAGAATTGAAGTGGACTATTTTGGTATTGTCGAGTGTTGACAGTGTTAAGAGCCTGTAACAATTTGTGATTAATCCTTGTCCCAAATGTGCAAAGGGTATCATTTAATTAAAAATAAAAGGTTTAGTCGAAAGTTTGATTCGTATACCATTGAATATATGGAAAAATTTAGTACATGTTTATGTTTATGTTTGTGTACATTAGTGTTAATTGTTTTATTTTTATTTACAAAAATCATATGCATGTTCACGAATGTACAATTGTAGTATATTCCTTTCTCATGTATATTTTCATATCTATTCGGTTTACTTTCATCCATGTTCGTTTACAGAATCTTCAGTGTTCATATTTGAAAGTTCATGTCTTGAACATTCTTGATTCTTTCAAATGTGTACATGCTAAAGAACGTAAGTGTTCATTCACATACTAAAAATCTTTTATATTTTCGGATATAAATGTTAATGTGCTGAACACACTTGATTTCTAAGCAGATTTACATGTTCAAGAATATGAGTGTTCATTTCATGTTCTAAAAAAAAAAAATTGATATTTTCGCAAATGTACAGTGCACATGCATATGAAATTTCCAATAGCTTTTACTCTGGAGCCTCCTTGCCATATTTTTTAGATCAAAATTTAGGCTAAAAATGGATTTCTTAGCCCAAAAATTCATGGTGCATAATATTTTAGCAAAATCGATCGGTCTGTAAATCCCGTTCCAGCACAAAGAGAAATTCAAATTTTCACCAATTTTTCTATTTTTTACTCCGGAGCCCCTTTTGTAATATATTATAGAATAAAATAGAGGTTTTGTTAAAATTAGGGATTTTTTGGCCCAGGAAAAGGTTTTTGGTCTAAAATGGGAGGTGGGATTAAAAACAAGAAAAAAAACTGTAACTTACTTGTATATACCCCTTTGAAAAAGTCCGCCATCACTAAAGTTCCCACTCTAATGTACACATTTAAGAATATAACTGTATCTATGTGAGTGAGTGTATTTACTAAACAGTCTGGATTTTTTCATATGCACATATGCACATCGATTCTAGTATGTCGATCCACGTTCGATATACACGTTCAAAAATATGGCCATTCATATTTGATCTCTTCACATATTCACATGTTCAAGATCGTATCACTCATTTACTAAAAGACTGTCATAACTCAAAAAACGCGATTTTGCAGAAAACGCGTTTAACATTTTCAATTGACTCCCATTTTGCAGTAAAAAGAAGAAATCTTATAATTCTCACGCGCTGAGTATACAGGATATTAATATGAAATTTTTACTCAATATGAAGCGTGACATAATGAATAATTCTGCATCATTAACCCAAAAATAGTGTTTTTTGACTTATGACAGTCTTTTAGTAAATGAGCGGTATGTGAATTCTTGTTCCTTTCGCACATGCACATGTTCAAAAATGCTTATCAAGTGTATGCTACACTGAGAGTTCGTTCATAGTTGATGGTCGACTGTTTGACATGTCATGCACAGGATCTTTAGTAGATGAGTGTTCATATTTGATGGTTCTTGTACTGTACAATATTATGAGTGTTCATGCAGCTGTTTTTCTTGTTCAACAACGTGACTGTTGTTATTTGAGTATTAAATTTTCTAGATTTCTTGGCACATATGCATATCCAACGTTATGACTGAATATTTTTGATCTCTTTGTATATGTTCAAGAATATTAGTATTCATATTTGAGTGTTCATACACTGAACTTATCTTACCTATTTGTAAATGTTGAAGAATATGAGTGTTAATGCATTGAAGATTTTTCACCTCTTGACTCCGGTACATCTTCAAGAACATGAGTGTTCATGTACTAAAACTTTTGCTATTTTTGAACATACATTTGAAGGATTCTTGTACATGCAGTGTGTTTAACATGTGCGGATACAGTACTCTTGACCAAATTGAAAAATATTCCCATTTCTTGCTCGTCAGATCTTTCAATTGAATTTCGGCTACCAGTGATGGAATTATAGGGTAATACCATGTTCCCATTGAGTCGAAATTGTTGTCGTTTCGATCATTTTGTGGTTTCGGCTCAAACTGCGTTGAAATGTTCAATTTCGGTCGGCATACAAAAATATATCAAACGAAACCACGTAAATGAGGTGGTTTAAATGAAACCGCGCAAAAATCGAATGCAACCCTGAATGTGTTTTCTGAAATAAATATTGAAATGAATTTATTTTGACATTTCTACTTTGCCATTTATATTTTGAATATATAAAAAATACAAAAAAAATGATTTGTGCCCGGGAAGAGGAACTCATAGCCCAAGTATGGGCAGAAAAGGTGCAGGAGCTGCGTAGGGCAAAAAAAGAAACGGCCATACTTAGGAACAAATAGCGGAGGAGCTGCGGTCAAAGTGAAACAAATTACATAACAATTGACGCGTTCCCCTATACACTTTCATTTTGTTGTTAAATAATTCATTTATCATTTTGATTCTCTTCGTGTTGAAATTTATTCAATATTAGCAATAATTATATTAGCCGCCGGAATTTTACAACAAGAAATTACATAAACAATGAACAAGCAAACGAAACCAGCTGAACCAATCTGAACTATTGCAGTTTCAATCGAAACCGTTTGCCGAAACTATGACATTTCGGCTCAGTGGAAACATGGTATAAGACATTTGTGCTTGGCTACAGCAAGCTCCTCTGTCACTGTCATTATTGCATTGTCCTAATTATTATATTTATCTATTTCTCTTAGTAATAAATGATATAAACTATTACAAAAATGAGACAACTTACTTTAAAGTCAAACAAAATTAAAACGAACACAATTTAAAAATAACTAAATAAAATAAATATTCGTACTCTCCGACTATAAGGAGTGAGATCGAAAAAATCATAACATATATAAAATTCAATAATTTTTATACGGTTGATCTTAGAGTTTTGATTTTTTTTTATTTAATTGATAATATTTTACAAATTACAGAAAAATATAACTTTTTATGTGTTGAAAAACAGTTTCATTTTGCTCAAACTTTGATTATAAATAGATCAATGTTGTTAATTTTACTTCGGTGTACCCTCCGATAATTTAATATTACATAAATTGGTCTAATAGAAAATTAAAAATATAGCTTTTATAGTTCTAACCACCATTTATGAACTCGTGGACCTTTTTTGGTAAGCCTTCCATTAGAGATTTGATAATTGTTTCAGACACCTTTTTGGAACAGTTTGCCCATCTCCTTTTTAAATTTTCGATATTTTGGGACACCTTTTTTGCGCTCTTTAAGTTTCTTTTCACAAGAACCCAACGTCTCTCCACTGGTCTTAGCTCCAATTTGGACAATTTGGAGGATTGGCCTCTCTTGGTACAAAAACTATGTTATTACTTTGGTACCACTCCAGAGCTTTCTTGCCGTAGTGACATGATGCCAAATCGGCCCAAAAATATGTGGACACATTGTGCTCTCTTATGAAAGGAAGAAGTCTTTTTTTCAAACATTCTTTGATCTATATTTCGGTATTTATAGAGCCCACTGTAACAAATGACTTGCTTCTTTTGCCGCAACTGCATATAGCTTGCCATACCAGGAATTTTTTAGGAAATTTTGTCTGCTTTTGGATTCTAAATTGTTCTTTGACATTTAATCAAGCATCAGCAACATAAAAATTTTGATCCGGAAGCTACGTAAAATCTGCCAGTACATACGTTTCGTCATCCATTATGCAACATGAATATTTTTGTATGAAATTCGATTTTAATTTCCGAGCCCTGCTTTTGGCGTCTAAATTTTTTGCAGCATTCCTGTCTGGAACTTTTTGGACTTTGTATGTTTCAAACCTGCATTGGCTTTAACTTTTCGCACCAAATAGTCAGAGCACTGTGCTAACCGGGCAGCTTTTCTACCAGATGTGTTTGGAGATCTTTTCAATATGCTTTCTATTTTCTTGGCTTTCCCAATATCATGTGGTCTTTGTTTTCTTCCCGAACCAGGTTTCGTATCGATGGTCGAATTCTCCTAAAACTGTTTAATAACATTGGAAACAGTTTGACGACAGACCTTCAATTCTTTGGCCAATTTTTTGTAGGACCAATTTGGATTTTTTTGAAAATTTTTAAAAATTTTAAGACGTACTTCTTTTTCTTCACAACTCAGATCTAAATTCATACAAAAAAAAGGGCAGAAATCCTGACAAAACTCAGATAAAAATTTAGAACAAATATTAAGCTAAAATTCGCAACAAAATTGAAATCAAAATGAGAAGAAAAGTAACCAGGGAACCCAACGAAAAACGAAAACTCAGACAGATGCTTAGTACCAAATTTTCGACCAAACCTCAGTAAACCTCAGACAGTAACTTACACAAACTCAAAGTTCAGACCAAAAAGATAACAAATTCAGAATAAAACTCAAAACAAAATTCAGATAAAAGATCTGACTCAAAATCAAACCAAGTTCTGGACTAAGAGACCGAAATTTCGACAAAACCTCAGAATGAAAACAGGACCAATTTGGATTTTTTTGAAAATTTTCAAAAATTTTAAGACGTACTTCTTTTTCTTCACACATTTTGATCAAACTCACAATAAATCAACATGTTTGTCTTTAAAAATAACAACTGACATATTTTTCAAAGATAACCTGATCAAAGAAATTTTTAAATTTTACTCCAAAAGAAAAATTATTAGTTGAAACGTGTGTTAAGATTTTTTCAATCTCACTCCTTATGGTACAGAAAAAGTTAAAAGTTTTTCCTTATCAAATGTTGTGCGAGTAAAGTTTATGATTTAAATATATATTATTTCTTGAGAAGTTTTTAAAGTTGAATTTATGCAAAAACCCAAATAGAAATTATTTCATATTCAAGCATATGCATTTAGACGTAGACTGTTATACTTTCAGAGCCAAGTTAATAGTAGGAAGAAAAAAAAAGTGAAAAATAAATTACAATTTAGAAATTGATTTACATGAACATTTACATATGATGAAGTTGACTTGAGACGAGAGTTGAATACAGAACATAACAAAAACCATAACAAATTTGAAATGGTTTTTCGTATTGTTGTCATTGTTTGTTTTTCCTTGTTGTTGTTGGTGTTATTATTGTTGTTGCTACGACCGCTTTGATTTTAGTTACCCTCTATGTGTACTGCCAACATATTTGTCAGTTAAAATGATAAAATCATCATCATCATCATCAAAAGCAAACAAAAACAGCTACCTCAAAAACTGTAAAGAAATAGAAAAACACAGAGAGAAAGAAAAAGAGAGAGAGAGAGCATCAACAACCGCAAAAACAACAATAAAATTCGATGTGCACTGCAAAAAAGCATACAGCAACATGAAAACAACAATTTATTAACATAAATATGCATATTTTTTTACAGTGTATTAATCCTTTTACGTGTGTCCATCTAACAGAGAGAAAACCCAATGATATTCTATAGGAATATTTGTATTCATTAATTTCAATATGAAAAGTTTTTTGTTTTGTTTTTGTTATAATGCCGAGCAATGTCTTCTTTATTATGGAAAATGGCAAATGAAAGCCACAACAACAACATCTACTACTACGATTGCTGGCAATGCAATAATAAAAACAAAAAAAAAAAAAAAAAAAAAAGAAAAGGAAGGAAGGAAAGAAGGCATCTGACAGCAACCACAAACAGAATAGACTCAACACGAACAAAAACAAGCTTAAAATCATAATGCTAAATACTAAATGTCACTTTTTGTGGTAAATATATGTGCGTATATTTGAATTTGTGTGAGTGTGTGTGACAGCGGGTGAAGCTCAAGATAGCAATAGCTTTTGTATATTTGAGGTTTTCATAAAAACAGATTTCTACACTCAACGACGACGACGACATAACGAAACGCCTTCCCTTCTGTCATATTCATGAAACCAAGAATTTTCATTCTTTCATTTTTTTTTTTTTTTTGTGAGATTTCACACCGTAGGTAATCATTTTCTTGTTCTCTCTCTTCTTCTAGAAGATAGACGCTCTTTTGCTTCATACTTTAGATTTTGTTATATTCTTGAGATGTTTTTACTTCTTCTTCTGCTTCTTAAATATCTTCGTAACTTCCTTTGCACTTTTTGGCCTCTGCTTGATGGTTTGCCTGGGAGCATGCATGTCTGAGCTTGAGTGCTTGCCTCACTACTTGCTTCACTGTTTCCCTGTCCGTTTCCCTGACTGCCTTTTTTCCTAGCTGCTTTCATCTCGAACGGCCTGCTTCCCTAACTGCCTGCATGTCTTTTATATGAAGTCGACTTATTGTGTAGTAAAATGAGCGTATGTGTTAATCTGACATTTGCTGTCATTCACTCAGCATACTTGAGTTGAGTTTATTAATGTTAAGTTGGCAGCATCCATATGTGGCAACATCAGCATCATCATCATCATCATCAAAGTTATTCTCATCTCCATCAGCATCATCATACAGTTGACATTCTTTAGCATACTTTCGTGGGCACATATATAAATTTGTATGCTCATTTCTGTTGACACTGCTGGAGATTTATGTCGCGCACTGTGAGAGTAATTATGAAAATATTAAAAGAACAAAAAAATACGAAAAGCTTGTACTTATGGTGTGTAAATGTAAATGGGCGTGGCTGCATGAATTCAGATTTTATTTAAAAGCCATTTTCATTTACATTCAAAAGTATGTGAAGGATGTTTTCTTTAAGCTTTAACACTTTTTCTTCTTTTGACATTTTATAATCATTAAACTAGAAGCTGCTTAAAAAAGGAAAAATGAATGAATGAATATTTCCTAAAATATGAATAAAAATTATTATTCTATAACTAAATAATGAAGAGGGAAGGAGTAGAAAAACTTATCTCATTGATGACTCATTTAATTTTACTGACATCAATTTTATTCAGTGGTTTCTTTGGTTTCACAGTATCGAATCAAGGATTGGGTTTGGGGAGAGTCAGTTTTGCGAAAGATTCAATATTATAATTATTGGGATAGACCAAAACCCAGACAAACATTTATGCCATAATCTAGAAAATGATTCACAATATGGATCAAAATCAGACCAAAAATTAAACAGAAAATTTATATCCCATTATAGTAGTAATAATAATAAATTTCAAACCAAAATTTGAAATAAAATTTTTTTACAAAACTCCATTCTAAAAACATACAGAAATTGAGACAAATCATCAAAATCATTAACCTAGACCCGGATTCGGAATAAAACTCACCCCGTAATTCTGGCAAAATAGAGATAAAATTCAGAACATGAAACCAAAAATTTAGACTAAAGCCCAGATCAAAATTTAGGTCAAAACTCAGATCAAAATTCATACCAAAAGAAGGGCAGAAATTCTGACAAAACTCAGATAAAAATTTAGAACAAATATTAAGCTAAAATTCGCAACAAAATTTAAATCAAAATGAGAAGAAAAGTAACCAGGGAACCCAACGAAAAACGAAAACTCAGACAGATGCTTAGTACCAAATTTTCGACCAAACCTCAGTAAACCTCAGACAGTAACTCACACTAACTCAAAGTTCAGATCAAAAAGATAACAAATTCAGAATAAAACTCAAACCAAAATTCAGATAAAAAATCTGACTCAAAATCAAACCAAGTTCTGGACTAAGAGACCGAAATTTTGACCAAACCTCAGAATGAAAACAGCACAAAAATCAAACTACATCTCAGAACAAAGCTTATACCAACGTCTAGACCAAAATGACAGCAACTTCAGAAAAAAACTCAGACAATAATTTATACTAAAACTGCAATGAGAAGAGACCAACTTCACACCAAAATTCAAGTAAAAAAATTATACAAAAATCCAGACAGATTATAACTCAGACCAAAAGGATGCGAAATATTCGGACCGAAATTCAGAATAAAATCACGCCGAAAATTAAGACAAAATTCAGACGAAAACCTTGACTGGAATTCTAATCGGAATTCAGACCAAAACTTATACAAAAATTTAAACCAAAAAACGACTAAAATGCTAACCAAATTTAGGCCAAAGTTCCGACCGCAAATTGGTCGCAAAACTCAACCAAATTTAGACAAAAACTCAAACCAAAAATCAGATAAAATGAAACAAAAACAAAACTTTAAACCCAGAGTCGGCCAAAAACTGGCTAAAACCCAAACTAAAACTCAGACTGAAAAGAAACAACCAAAACTCAGTTAAGAATTTATGGACAAAATTCACACCAAAACTTGGACTAAAAAGAGATACACCAAAATTCGGAACAAAGGAAGACAAAATTAATATCGAAACTCAAACCAAAAGGAGATCAAAACTCTCACTAAAATTCAATACAAAACTAAGAATAAAAGAGAATGAAACTCAGACCAAAATTCAGATCAAAAACAGCCCGAACTCAATTCAACTTCAACTAGAGCACTGACTAATTCAGTTTAAAATTTCTATCAGTAAACGGACCTAAAATAAGGCTCAAAGCAGACCATAAGATCAGATGAAAAGCAGACCGAAAAAGGTTATAAAACTTTAAAAAAGCGGAACATCTATTAACTAGTTCTGAAATTTTAAATTTAATTTATATAATAAACCGTTGCATTGTAGAAAGATTTTGAAAAGTTATAAATATTCACATCTTTAGGAGCTGCTACAGCCTCCACAATTTCCCTTAGTAAAACGCCACTGCTTATTTGCATATACATACAAGCATGCATACGTAAGCATATAGATATTTAGATACGAAAGTATACATATAATAGTTCTACCTTTTTGTTGTAAAACTTTAATATCCTGGGAGGATATTATTATTTTGTATAGTGTATTTGTGTAGGTATTATATTTAAGCTTAACATTAACAGTTTGTCATTTTGTAGTGTTTCTGACACGTAAGAATATTTGCTTTGTATGCTCGTATGTGTGTGTGTGTGTGTGTTAGTTTGTGTTGCATGTAAAGTATTTGCTAAGTAAACGTTGAAAGCTACAGACACGCACACACACCTCCGCATAAGTAAGTAAAAACATAAAGATCTCAAAATAAATAGAATAACTCACAGTTGAAACAAAAGTGCCTTATTTGGTTACATACGTTTTCAGTTCCAGTTGCTGCTTTTCCTGCAGCTGCTTTTCTCAGCGTGAAAATGTTGAGCATGTTGATGGTGCTGTTGGTGATGCTTTGCTGCTGTCAGTTACTGGTGATGGTGATGATGATGATGATGATATTTTCTATGAATTGTGGTTTGCATACAATACTTACTTTATGTGTTAACCATATTTCATTTGCATTGTTAGTTTAAATGTCTTCTTCTTTTTCTTTTTTGTAATTTAATTCAATTTAAATTGAGAAAAGAAATTTTGTCTTTCTTTAGTTATTTGGGGTTTTCACAAAGCCATATAGAAACTGTGTATTTGTGATAATTTATACTTCCGGTTTGTTTCTATTCCTACCGATGTTTTTAAGTTCCCAGTAGTTGTTGTCTATGATGGTGGAAATATTTTTATTGAAGCTAAATATCGACCACTGGATCACTGACATTACATTGAAGAAAGTAAAGTAATAAGTCCAAAAGAAAAAATCATCAATCAGAATTGCACTTCTTGGATAGCCATTCGACAAAGCTTCAGAAGATTACAATTGAATCAAAATATTGAACTAATTTCCACTCTAACTAAATATATCTACTTAAATAATATAAATAAATACAATGCAAAAATATTAAAAAAAAAATGATAAGTGTTAGCAAAATATGCTAAGTATTTTGAAAAGCAAAAACAAAACTTGAGCTTTGAGAACTTGAACATAAAAAATATTTAAGTGTATCATTTCTTAACTTTTTCAAAAGTAAGTTGCTTCATTCCATTCCATCAAGTTCTCTCATAAATACTCAATAAAATAATGCAAAATAATAAGATAACAAGATTTTTCTATTTCCTTCCAAGTAGGAGAAGTAACAGAGCCAAAGTATGCTAAGGTATCAAACAAAAAGTACGCTCGCAAAGCTAAAAGTAAAACCTGTTAAATCTACAACGAAAAAACTTCAGCCAAGTAACTCTCTAAACATATTTTTTAATGTACTTTAACATTTGCGCAGAGGCAGAGGTAACGGCAGCGACTATTGTGGGCTTATTGCTAGAGATAGCAAAAGAAAAACTCAACTTCACCTTGTTTTGCAGCATAATAATAATAATAATAATATTGAAAGTTTCCCAAGCGATGTTTGGTTATTCCGAAAATACTCAAGCGACTTTAAAAGTCATGAACTCTATAGAGACCAGATTAATGTTGACCTGAGAATGTACGAACTATAACTTGATGAACTCCTGAATATCTGGCAAACTTAATTACTTTGTTTGCAACAATGTTCTCTTAAGAAGGAATATCAAAATGCGATAACTAGTAACTAGCGATTTATTTTTTCTGTGTCATCACTTTTTGAACTACGTGGACCCAGTTATCCTCGGTGAGAACGCAGCAGCGAAAGTCTTCTTGAAAAAAGGGAATGACTAAGACCTTTCTGGGAAAAGAGAAGAAAGACTGCTCTTGGGAAAAGCACGAAATGAGGAAAGCTTTTTTTTAGAGAAGAAAGAAAATTTTTCCTAAAGAAAAAAAAACCTTGAAAATCTCGCTAAGGTAGGGGTAAGTTTTTTTTTCTGAGAAAGAGGTGAAAAAAATTACCTTCTAAGCAAAGTAAACGATGAGGCTTTTCGAAAAGAAAGAAAAGAAATAGGCCACAAATAAGACCAAGAGTCAAACCTAATTTGAAGATCTTCATCGGCAATTTCTCAAAATGCTCTATTTTGACAGACAAACAACGCTGACGTTCCAATTTAGGTATGACTGAAAGGAACATAAAAGACACTCCTGGAAGAGAGAGTAAAGTTCCAGCAATGAGAGAATGAATACTGCCCTCCTTAAGTAGAGAGTGAAGAGAAGGGAACAAAGAAGACTCTCTTCAGAGAGGGGCGAGAAAACACCCTCCTGAGAAAAGGAGCAAGTAGAAATTTTGTGAGAAATTTATGCCAATAAGGCTTCTCTGAGGGAAGTGAGAAAAGTAGGCTCTTAGACGAGATGAAATGGATCCTAGAAAACCTTCTTTAGAGAAGGAAAGAAAGAATGCCTTTCTGAGATAAGAGTAGATCATTGAGAAAGCGAAACGAATAATGCTTTTATTTTTGCGGTGGGTATGAAAATAACTTTTCTGAGAAAAGGGTAAAGTAAAAGGCCTTTCTGAGAGAAGAGAACGAATAAGACTCTCATAAGGAAAGTGAGAGAAACTCTCCTGAGAGAAAGGAGTTAAGAGGTGGTGTTTTTAAAAGAAGGGAACAAATAAGACATTTCTAGGAAAAGGAAGAAAAACAAAGATTTAATAAAGCTTAAGACTTCTACAACTAACATAAACAAGTTTCAAACCTCTGCATATCCTTGTTTGACCTCTATTTGAAGGTTGAACAATTATACTCCTGAAGCTATAGACAAAAATCCGTTAACGCTTTTTCTTCCATTTTAGAATTTTTATATTCTTTTATCTTTTATGAACATACTTGGAAAGTTATATTTTCACTTAGCAAAGAATTATTAATTTCTTTTATTAAAATAATGCAATCAGTTTTGATGATAAATTTTTGCACATTACATTTTTGACTTGACTTCAAAGAAAAAAGCTCTTAAAAAATAGCATAAGCTCTAATAATCGGTAATCCAAAAACATAAAAGTAGTTAATAGTAGGTTATGTAATTTAAAAACTATTTACTTGCTGCCAAGATTTGTTCTCTGTTGAACGAATGGGATAAAAGCGATTGTCCAATATATTGTACAAAATCGACCAAAAGGTTAAAGGTTTTCTTGAAAGAAGGAGGGAACTGTGGAGTCCCTCCAGATCAAGGCCGTATTTAGGGGGGAGGTTTTGGGGGTCTGACCACCCACCGAAATGTGGAAACTATCTACTATTTTTTTATATTAATTGCCAGTGGATGAAAAAAAAGTCAAAATAAAATCTATTGAACAGTTTTTAAATATTTTTTACATCCATCGGTTTCTTTCTAAAAAGTCAAATATAAAAAAATAAACTTGAAATCTTAGTTACACTATGCGACCAGATCCGATTTGTTTTCTTTGACATGAGATTTGACTTTGGGTACAAAAAGAGAAGGTGATGCTAAGCAATTCTGCATTTATAGTTTTTCTAGGTCAGTAGCTGTTTTTGATTTACAGTTTCGGGTTTAGAGCTCATTTGGAAGGGCATGATTCAGCCAACAGTTTCTGGATTACGAAGTTTTTAATACGCCAGTGTTCAGCACTCCAATTTTTAAAAATGACCAAAAATTCTATTTCCATCCCATTTTTTCTAAAACGTGGCGTGATGGGAAATTTTTGACCTCAGATTCGTGTTCAGTATAAAAAATTCATTAACAAACACTAGGAATCATTTTATTCGCAAAGCCCATGCAGGGCAGTAGTAGTGGATCAGCTCCAAAGTTCTGGGAAACTATCTTAAAATGTAATTAATTCTTTAACCCATTATTTCTCAGAGCACCCCGACTCGGAAGACCTCTTTCAATGCAGTAACTGCACGAATTTTGGGAATATAAGCCAACCTCATCCGGATTCCTTATCATGGCTCGAATTCCCACTAATAATCATTTGAAAAAAATTAGCCTCGGACTATTTTCAGTATTTTTGGTAATTGTTTTGAGGTCGGGCTCATCATCAGTAATGGCAAGTCAATGTCAATTTTCTTCGAATGAAAACCCCCCCGAAAAAAACGGCCCTGCTCCAGATAAAGGGAGTGAAGGAGGGTTTTTTGAGAAAAGCGGACGAGAAGGCCCTTTTAAAAGAAGGAAAGGCTTCCTGAGGGTAACGGTGGATAAAGCCTTTTTGAGAGTTGAGAGTAGGGGAGAATAAGGCGGTTCCGAAAGTAGTAAGATAATTAAATCAAACTACCATCAGATCACAAAAAAAAAATACTGGCATTAGTGGGCCGACAACTAACAAAATTGATAAACACATCACAAATTAGCAGGCGCTATATTCAGATCCACTGCTACTAGCACTTTTAAAAATTAGCTCGAAAAGAAAATGAAAAGTAGTTTGAAGCTATGGTTTGAAATAGATAGAAAACCTCAAATTATATAAAAGTCATTTATACAATAACTACGGCAACAACAATGAAAAGAAAAAAGCAATTGCTTGTATATGGTATATTGTTGAAGCATACTTTGCACAGTTTTGCGTTCAGTGCTTTTTTGTCTTGTTGTTTGTTGCTGCTGATGCTGCTCACACCGAAGTCAATTTTCCAAATGGATTTTTGTGAAATGCAAATAAGCTGAAAATCATAAACTTCGTAGAGTAGCAACACAAAACGGAACCAATTCAGGCGAACATGATAAAAAAAAAACCAAAAAGCGGGAGGAAGAAGAAGCACAAAAAAAAACGCGCGGCAATTGGGGGAAATTGGTGAACTGAAGGGTTAAGCAAAGTTGTTGTTTTTGTTTCTTTTTGTGGGTAAATTTTTGAAGATTGCTGTTTTATTTATTATTTGTATTTCAACAATTCTCAACTTTTTGTTGTGTTGTTGCTTAGCTGCTGTTGGAGCGTATACTTTTCTCTAAGGAATTGTAAGCTTTGATTTCTTTTTTTGTTTTTCTTTTTTTGTTTGGTATATTTATCATAGTCGTCATAGTAATTATTATCACCACCATTACCAGCAGCAGCAAAAGTATCATCATCAGCATCATGATTATCATTATGGCGTAGCGTGGCACGGCGGGCAACAACGTAAGCAACTGACAACTGAAAACAACACAAGAAAGCGTTGAAATCAAAAAACACTTCACCATGAAATTTTCATGAAATTAGCGTAAAGGCGTGGCACAAAAAATACTTGAAACCAAAAGCAATAAGCTGTGCGCCAGTAGCTGCTTTGGTTATGTTTTTTTTGTTTTCTCCCATTTGTTTTAATTTTTTGTTGTAGCATAATTACACAAGTTAAATGAGGCCAACACCGCAAAGCAAGCAACATAGCTCAGCCCCACTCAAGCCCCTTAACTGCCAAACCAACCAACGTTGAGTAACCGAAAAATCGCGTCGCTATGGAATTTGCTCATGGAATTCATTTTGGTATTTGCAACAAATAGCAAGAAATATGTAGCAAAAACCTTGAAAAAACAGAATAAAAAAAAAAATGAAAAAATGAAATCAGAAATTTCTCTCAACGAAACAATTGATGACAAACATGACGGATGAAAAATTGTTGAAACTCGGCAACGGATGTTGAGATTGTAGCTGCAATGTTATTACATTTTTCTTCTTATTTATCTAGTTGGTACATGGAAGATGAAGAAAAACTGAAACGAATGAATGCACAAGAATAAAAAGGAAGGAATAAAGAAAAAAAAAATGTATAAACAAACCGCATTAGCGCATTTCCAAACAAATGAAAAAGTGTTCCAAGTGTGTGTCAGAGAGAGAGAGAGAGAGAGAGAGAGAGAGAGTGAAGTGGTGCAGTTGAAAATGATGCAGTAGTTGCTAACCAGTCATTATTAAATGATGAAAGTTTATCGTACGTTGACAGTTTAGCAAGTTAAATGCTAAAAAATTTAATAAATGTTAATTTTTCTATGCAAAAGAAAAACGACGAAATTTCGATGGGATAAAAAAAACTATAATATTTAATGTGTTAAAAAAAACTAAAAAAAAGGCGAAAATATTAAACTTAATTTATAATGTTTTCATGTCAAGGCATTTTCGTTTGAGAGCAATGAAAATTTTCTGGTGATCGTTATCAAATCAAATAAATTGATGAATCGCAAAGGCTTCCATTTCAATGCCTCAAAAGACATAAGAGAGACAGGAGGGACAGTTGAAAGCTAAGAAAAGCAATGTTCTTTACAGTGCAAAAGGAAGGGAGAAGTCATTAAAGATCGGCAGAGCAGAGAATAGGATATAAGAGACAAGAGGAGGGATGAGAGACGAGAAGGAAAGTGAGAGAAAGAGAGAGGATGATGAGGAAGTTGAAGAGAAAGGGAGGGAGGAAAGTCAACGACAGTGGGAGGAAGAGGAGAAAATGAAACTGGAGGGAGATAAAGACTGGATAAATTTTGTAGGGAGTTATTGAGAAAGAGTCAGAGGGGATAGGAAAGAGTGTTTAGAGAAGAGTGGTGAGAAATAAGAAATAAAGAACAGGTGAGAGAGAAAAGGCGAGAAAAAGGGAAGAGCGAGATAGACAAAACCGACAATGGCGAAAGTGAGGAAATTGATGAGATTAATTGAGAAAAGGAAAGGAAAAGAAATGAAATAGGGGGTGATAATTGAGAGAATTGAAAAGGGTGAATAAGGTAAAGTAAAGAAAGGAGAGGTGGTCATGAGTTTGTATATAGTAATGTGGGTAAATCTCGTGTAACTGGGTCAAAGGATATATTGAAGATTTGCGAAACAAAATGGCTGATGTTGGGTCGTGAACCCAAACCTGCATTCAGTAATGGAATGTTTAAGGTTATAGGCACAAATACTTAAGGTCGCAGTGTCCGGCAATTATAAGGCATATAATTAAATATAAAAATAATAAAAGGCAGCATATTGGATAAGCTCAAAGCATCTGAAGAGAATTTGATGGGATTTTATCGACAAACGAATGCAAAGCGAGAAATATTCTCAGCTTTGAAGAAAAACTCCTCAGCTCGCATGCTGTAATGGCAACTTCAGGAATAATTTGAAAAAGGTGAATATTTTGAAGGATGGTGCTTACAGACAATGTTAAAATAAGAGACAGACATTTATGCCCGCACTGTCCTAATGATAACGTTGGCAAAAAGGAGGGTAAATATATGGGGGACTTAATGCACAGCTGTTAACGGAATATAGTAAATCTCTTTTATATTAGCGAATGGTTCAATTATTAAAAAGGGAAATAGAGGTCTTCAAGGGCGACTCAAGTAAAAATATCACAAATAGGAGCAGAAAATGAACTCAACATTCAGTAGTCTACATTTATACATTTAATAAATAAAGAAGGAGTGAGTAAGAGAAGGAAGTGGAGAAGGGGGAAAGAAGCCGGAAATGAAGTAGAGAGAGAATGAAAAAACTGAAAGAGTGTGAAAAACGGATACAAGAGAAAAAGGTGACACAGTAGAAATTGAGACCAGAAATCAGTCTAAAATTTTAATTTAAACTCAGACCAAAGCTGAAGCTAAAATTGAGACCAAAAATTAAGCAAAATTCAGACCAAAAATTTAGACCAAACTTCAGACCAAATTTAGATAAAAAATTCAGACCAAAACTCAAACAAAATATCAGATTAAATTCAGACCAATAACTATACCAAAAATTGAACTAAAATTCAGACCAAAATCAAACTAAAACCCATATCAATATTTATACCAAAAGTCAGATCACAAGGCAGACCATTCAAACTAAACTTCTGATCCAAGCACAGATCAAAACTTAGACAGTTATGTCCGATTTTTGGTCTAACACAAAACCATCACAATATTTAGACCAAAAATCAGATGACAACATTCAGATTAAAAGTTAAGCTAAAAACCAGACTAAAACTCGGACACACATTCATGCCAAAAATTTAGACCTAAGCCCAAAACCAAAATCACGACAAAACTCAAACCATTATGGAGAACTCAGACTGTAAATGAAACTCAAACTCACACCAAAAATTAGGAGCTAAAACTAAATTGAAATTTAGACAAAAGATTTCTCTAAAATGTAGACCTTAACTCAAACCTAAAAGCAGATCTAAAATCAGAGTAAACCGATACTGGGACCTTAAATAAGACAGAAAACCAGAAAATACAATCAGATAAAAAAAAAAAAACATTATAAAGCTTTATAAAAGTAGAACTATAAACTGACCCTGAAATTTCAAATTTTTTTTGTAATCGACGAGTATATGAAAACAATGGTGTTTTAAAACAGTTTCTGAAAAGGGTCATAACCCCACTGTGGATCTACCACTGGCTTTCTCTTTCTTGCATAAAGTAATACTTCTTTAATAAAATAAATAATACAATGACTATGTATATCTGTACAAAAGCAAGATAATTTCGTATAGCTTAAACCCCTTGGGTAGATATTTATAAATCGATTATAATTAAAACTCTTTCGTTTGCCTTACTACTTCCTTGCTTAACTCTTTCTATCCAGCATTTGAAAACTTTCATTTAATATATTTTTTTTTTTTTCATTTTAACTCAGTTGTATGTAACTGTAAATATATATTATGTATGTAAGTTTTATACTCAATTCACAAATGGATAAAATCTAATATTGTCCAATGTGCAAGATTCAAGAACGTCCCAGAGGTTATAATCAACTCAAACTCATTTAGAGCGTATATGGCAATTATATATTTTCATTCAACATTGAAATTAAAAAAGAATTATATATATATAAAAAAAAGAGAAGAAAGAAAAGCAATTAGTGTGTCGTCTCCTACTTAGGATTTTTTTTTTTTTACTCCCTCAAACCAATATCAATACATACATACATATACATATATATATTATATAACCAAGTAATGATTAAGCACGTTTTCGCCCCATCTCCAGTATTTTACTGAGCTGGCTATGAAAGAAAAAACCAAACTGCAAGCAAGTAGCTACGTATGTAAGTATGTAAGCATAAGCCAAAGGGGACTTTGATTGTGAGACAAAACGGAAGTTCATCTTTGAGTTTATTGCTGGCGCCATCTTATACAAGAGGCAACTGACTGCTACTACTACAAAAGCAAACAAACTAACAACAACAGCAACAACTAAACTGAAGTACTTCCGACAACAACTCAACACAGACACGACAGACTCCATCCGATAACTGACTGAGAAAACAGAGAACTAACTGAGCTATGAGCTGAGAACTGGAAACGAGACGTTAATACTTTTTCAATATGCGATGACGAAGTAAACGAAAGCAATTAACGCTAAACGATAAAATATGACCAAAGCATCACCACCATCACATGAGAAGAAAAACTTAAGTTGAGTTTGAAGTATGCATGTAGATGATGACGATGATGCTGATGGTGAAGAAGAAGAAAACGAAGAAGCGGTTAAGCAAAGGCATAACGAAAGAAAAGAGGAAGTATTAGAAAAAAAATGAAAGCAGAAAAGTTTTTCCATCAGCAAAATTGTAAAAGAAAAAGAAGAAGAATTCTTGGTCAAGTTTTTACAGCTTTTACTTTATGTGTTGTTGTTGTCTTTACACTCTTTGCTCACTACCACCACTACCGCTACCACTTTTCATTTCTTTTGTATAGTACGGTTTAAGAGCGGAAGGAAGTGTTGCGTACATGTGTGTGTGGACGTGTACGTGTAAAAAGAAAAACACTTACACACACACACACACACACATACACATAAACAATGTCAAAATCAACTTGAATCAATCGTTTAAAAATGAGCGGCAAACGAAACGAAACGTTAAACGTAATCCAAGCTGAAGCCAAAAGGAAATTGTAGAAGGCACCAAGCGGCTAGCGGCTACCAAGTAAATGTTTAAACGGAAACGGAAGTTTACGAAAAGCCGTCGTCGTTACTCTTATTTTTATTCGCATTCCACTCGTGCATGTGTGGGTTACCCTATGGTGAAATTAAGTACGCTGACACTTTGCCGTGCGTGTCTTAAACGTTTCTGCAATTTGAAAACTGAAACAGTGTATGAAATTTAATTTTTTTTAGTTTTTTTGCCCGAATTTGGTGGGAATTTTGGTGTGAATTTGGTACATTTGGTTGAATTATTGGTCTGACTTTTAGCCTGATTTCTGATCGGAAACTTGAACTGATTTTTGGTCTGTTTTTGGCCTAACTGTGGGCTGAGTTAA
The DNA here is from genome assembly GCA_963691655.1 of Toxonevra muliebris. Lineage (NCBI taxonomy): Eukaryota > Metazoa > Arthropoda > Insecta > Diptera > Pallopteridae > Toxonevra > Toxonevra muliebris. Next base: position 17,339,080 of record OY829327.1, on the reverse strand, counting down.
GCCTAAATTTTTATTCTGTGTGTTTGGTCTGCTATTAGCCTTTGTTTCTGATCAAATTTTTTAATTTAGTATTGACCTAAATATTAGTTTGAAATCTGATCTTGGTTTTCAAAATGAATTTTCATTTGTGGTCTGCGCTTGAACTTTTCTGATATATTTTTAGTCCGAATTTTGCTTAAAGTTTTGGTTTGTATTTGCTCTGAATCTTAGTTTGAGTTTTATTCTGCTTCTGGGAAACTTTTTGTCTGAATTTTGGTCTAATTTTGGTTCTATCATGGTCTTTTTTTAGCCTAATTTTGGTCTGAGTTTTAGCCTAAATTTTGTTAAGACTTTTGGTATGTATTTGGCTTAGCTTTAGATTTGATTTGTAGTTTTATTTCTAGCCTTATAATAGCTCTGCTTTTGGTCTAAATTCCGGCCTTTATTCAGCCATAGTTTTAGTTTAATTTTTATCAGGATTTTTGATTTATTTAATCTGACCTTGATCTGGATTATCTTTATTTGATCTAAGCTTTGGCTTGAGTTTTGACTTGCTTTTGTTTCAATTTTTCGCCTTAAATTTCAGACAGACTTTCGATATATTTCCAGCCTACATTTTAGTTTGAGTTTTGGCCATAATATTAGTCTGAGGTTTAGCTAAATACTGGTCTGAGTCTTAGCCTGTGTTTGATCTGAGTTTTGATCTGAATTTCGGTTTAATATTTAGTCTTATAACAGATCTTATTTTGACCTTCATTCAACTTTTGTTTTGGTCTAATTTTTAAACTGAGTATTGACATGAATTTAAGTTTGAATTTTGGTTTGATTTTTTGTCTGAGCTTAATAAACTAAGCTTTGTTACATTTGTGATCTTATTTTGGATTTGTTTTTGGTCTGTATTCTGGTCTGAGTTTTGAAAGGGGTTTTGGTCTTCTTTTAGTCTGATTTTATACCATGATCTGAATTTTTGTCTTATTTAATCTGTTTTTTATCTGAATTTCGGACTGTTTCTGGTCTGAGTTTTTGATTCAAAAACAGGTAAAAACTCACTTGTTTTTGATTTAAATTTAAGTTTGATTTTTTATTTGTTTTTTTTTTCCTATTTTTCGACCGAAATCGGTTTAAGTTTTGATCTGCTTATAATCTGGTTTTTGGTTTCTATTTTAGTCTAATCTTTGGTCTGAACTTGATTTGAGTTTTGTTTCAAATTTGGTTTGAAGTTTAATATTCTCGGTCTGAGTTTTTATCTGTTTTAGTTTAAATATCTGCTAGATTTTTAATCTGCTGTTGCATCGATTTTTTTTTTTCTAATTTAAACCAATATTTGGTCCGGATTTTCGTTCAACTTCTGGATTGGTTTACGGTCTTATGTTTCATCTGATTTAGCTTGTTAACTAGTTAATCGTTTTTCAGTTAGTTTTATTACTTAAAAAACTCTATAATCGAAATAAATTTGTTTGATTTTCAGTTCGTGTCTTTTTTTGTCGTTGTGCAGTTACATGAAAAAAAAGTGATCGCTGAAAATTTGTGGAGTTCTCGTGCTTGTCTGTGTTGATAAAGCAATGCAATCCAACGTAGTCACAAATCATTGCACGGCTATGAAACTGAATTCTGAGCTCTTGTTTTGGGCCAGAAGAGGTACTTATATTTTTCCGGGCATGACAGAAGCATATCAAATCAGGAATTGAAAGCACTTTCAATGTAGAAAATGTGCACATCAACACTTCCACAAAACCCCCGCTGATGGACATATCACCACCGTTGGGTAAGTATCATGTTGCATTTGTATATATGTATGTGTGTGAGTGATGAAACTTTTCTACACTTTTACGACAAGCAAATAATAAAAGTTTTTGATATTTTTGCTTTATTTTTACTAATTTTTTTTTTGCTTTATTTTTACAAATTTTTTTTTTTGCTTTATTTTTACAAATTTTTTTTTTTTTTTGTCTTTTTTTTTTATTTATAAAAATGATGAAAAAACTTTCATTTTAGTAGTTTGCATCCATCTTGAAATTGTGTGTTTCGCGTTGTTTCCTGTCACTCTCGTCGTTGTTCGTTTTTGTATTTCTTTCATTCGTTCAGTTTTTATTCGTTAGCTCTTTATTTGTCGTTTGTCATTTTGTTATTGTGTCACTGTCATTTATGCATCAGTTTTTCATGTTTTTTTGCAAATTTTTTTTTTTTTACTTTTGTTTTCTTATTTTATTTTATTTTAAGTGTACATATATATCCTTATTGAAATTGTCTTGGAAGAAAACTTTTTCACTATCTTTACTATTTGTTCAAATATTTTTCCTGTTTGGCAGATAGTTTTTTGTTTCAATGAGATTTCAATGACTTTTTTGCTAATGTGCACACAAAATTTGTTTGTAATAAAATTTAGAGAATATTATATGGAACTGTACTTAAAAATACAAAGACAATTTTTAATACTCAGTCAGAAATTGAGATATTTCTATATTATTATTCGTAATGGGCAAGACTTAGTAATTAAGTAATGTGACTGGAAAGATCATTTGTGCTGAAGCCCCTGTCGGAACAAAGATTTTCTGATATTTTAAGAAAACCTATAGCATTCTAAGAAGAATTAGATTTGTATTTCAGTAAGCGGTAAAAACAACTGGTTAAATTTTCTATGTACAATGAGCTAGAGTAAAATAACACTGACTTTAAGTTTCTATTTCGTCATTTTTCACACAAACAACTGTCCGAATGATTAGAAAACGTCCTGCGGACTTGACTTTAATTGTCATTTAGGCTCACAGTTGAGTATAGGTTAATGTTGCATTATTGTTTGAAGGTGAGCCTTAAAATTTATAAAAACTTGTTTCAGTTATATCAATTATCTCTAATCTCACCAAAAAAGTTGATGTTCCTAAATTTAATAACAAGCAAGTAAATTAAAAACGGCAGTCTTTATTAAATTTTATTTCTATAAACCTAAAAAAAAAGGTTAAAATTTTCATTATTATGATTCTAATAAAAAATTCAAATTAATCATACAAAAAAAAAAAAAAATAATAATACTAAAAAACTGTAACAAATTGCTTTTGCAATATTTTGCCATAAAAGTAAACAAAAAAAAAAAAAAAATTATAACAAAAACCTTTAAGCTCAAAACGCCCATATGAGATTCCTAATATTTATACAGCTCAACTCAACTCAACTGAACTTGTAGTGGCCTCTACAAGTTAATTTAATCGAAAGCATCGCCAATCAATTTCAACACATGTTAAAAAATATATCATTAATCAAAATTACATACATATTTACTACGTAAAAAAGAAAAAGAGAAAACACACACACACAAAACAAGTAGAACAAAAACTACAACAACATTGAGTTGGTAGTGCTGAGATTAATATAATAATAAAATTACTAAAGAAAATTAAACTATGTAAGCAAAAGAAAATATTACGATGAAAAATGATGCGCTCTAAAATTTTTTTTTTCATTTTATTAAAAAACAAACTTAAAAAAACATTAATTAAATTTAGATAATTTTGTATTTATTTATAATTTAGCTGCATGTATTTTTTATATATAAACACACATAATGAAGTAGATTGGCATGAAAAAAATTTACATTTAAGTATGTAAAATATTGCAACGCATTTTTGTGGTATTTTTTCCTGTTTTTGGAACGAAAAACAATGGAATTTCAGTCATTTCTGATGACTGACTCATGATTAACTCATTTCAGAGCGTCCACACAAATCATTTTTTTTATTTTTTTTAGATTTTTCTTAAGACTATTTCTCTTTTCTGTTATCAAAAAAAAAAAAAACAAAAAAAAAAAAAAACAGAAAAGATACAGCTCTTTTCATATTTTCAAAAGCACCATAAAAGTTCAACATCATTTGCAAAATTAATCTTTTTTAAATTGATATCATGTCCATTAAATTTTTTGGAGATTTGAGTTAAAATTTCGTAGAACAAAGGAAATAATGCTGTCATGGCCGGTTTTTGTGATTTATACTATGAAGAAATTAAAATGTTGATAGAAAAATATTCCCTTGACTCAAGAACAAAGACTCAGTAAAAAAAAAAAAAATTAAAATATGAATTCCAATAATTTTGAGTAGATAAATAAGAATTCCGAAAATCCAAAACCAGACCAAATCCGTGATCCCACTGCATTTACAAATAAATTGGAGAAACTTTGTAATGTTTCTAACGGTTTGGTGGTGAACTTTAGTTTTATTTAATAAAGGAAAATAATGATCATATAAGAGCAGATATGACTATTAACCCTCGGATTAGTGGTAAGGCCCCTGGGGACCTTTTTTGATTTTTGATTAAAAAATTGCTTATATTTCGGCCAAGGCAAGGTTACCTGGACCAGCAATGTATTCCAAGAATATATTATTATGCTTCGTTTAAAACTTTTTACAAAGCAATTCGTAGCTTGGTTCAGATTGTATGGTGATTTTTATGTGCTAGGGGCGGAATTAGTGATATGGTCCGCTGGGACTTATCATAACATTGTGCGACACTAATAATATGAATCCAAATCTCTCAACGGTTTCTAATAGCCCACTTACTAATATTGACATTGCGTTTTGCTACTTTAAGTCAAATATTACAAGGTCAAAGTCTGCAATAGAGGTCATAAATATAAATTCGCTTAACTCATAAACCACAAGAAATTTCGTATTGATGTTTTCGGCGAAATTGGGCCTCTAAAACAGGTCTACAATATTGCAGAGCACTCTAGCAGCAAAAAGTTATCACAGGGTATGGAATTTGAGACTAAATGCAAATTCATTTAAGTGTAAACAATAAACATGTTCATGATAGTTTTTTAGAAGACTATGACACTCTCTCATGTACTAGACTTTCAAATAACGAACTGTTGTTATGCAGACTAGCAACAATGGAAAAAAACAACAAAATAACTATATATAACGGTAGTTGTACTTTCTTTCAATATCTCTATTCAGTGAAGATATTTGGAATCAAATCCGTAATTCTGGGTTAATGTTTCAAATATCAGTAGCTTATATAGGATATTGAAAGATTAAGAACTATCACTAAAATCACTGATGAGGAATTGTGGCGGATTCCGAAACGGCCGTCTGATTTACCCGTCTCTATATACATTGTTGTTGTGATGACTACATTTGTTCATTAACCAGTTTATATATAACTTCAAATAAACATGTTCTTTGTGACATGAAGCGTGAATTTGTATGGTGGTTGTGGCACGCCTGGTGTCTTTCGAACTTTTTAGACTAATTGATTTTAGAAGGTTCAAAAGAATGATAGGCAAGCCAAATGCCCCAGAGATGTCTTTGATTTTTTGTTTTAATTCCTTGACCCAGATATGCCCCTTATGCTGTTGAACTACACTTGAGAGATTTTTGATTTTTTTTATATAAATACAAGCTGACCCGGCAGACGCTGTTCTGACCTTTCTACGAAGAAGCTGTAAAATTTAAGTTTATTTCAGTGAAGAAGAATGAAGTTTGTTGGTGTATAAAATTGAACATTTGTAATGACAATTCGAGCTTAAAGGATGTACATTGAATTTGATAAAAATTTAAAACTGAGGCATCAAAATTAACATTTTTAAAACTATTTAATTGGCAGAAGAATATCAAAAACCGTTCTAGAAGTTATATATAATTCCAAAAACTATTTAAAAATATGGACCCAGCGCCACCTATCGGACTTTGACATAGCTAGGCAGGTTCTTGTGATATTTCACAAATTAGTATAAATAATAGTAAAAAATAATAATAATAAAAAAAAAGAAGTAGAAAAAACAGTGAAAAAGTAGTAGAAAATAACAATAAAATGTAGAAAAATGTGATAAAAAAGTGGTAAAAAGTATAAGTAGATAAAGTAGTAAAGCAGTAGTCGAAGAAAGTTTTGAAAAAATAAATTAAAATAATAGTAGAAAATAGAAGTAGCACATGATGCAACATTCATTAATCCAACAAACTGAGAAAATTTATTAAATCTGGTATTGACAAATAATACTTCCATACTAAGATGTCCCGTAATGAAAATTCAGTGTATATGGAAGATTTCACACCCCCTTTGTCTACCCACCCATATTTTTGTTGAAGCATGGCATTGTTAATTCACGTTCTTGTACCAAATTTCTGTACTGTGCCATAAATGATTCTTGAGATATACCCAAAAAAATATTGGGATTAATTTTATTATGGTTCAGTTGAATTATACTGAGAAACAATATTTCAGGACGCTCTATATTCATATCAAAGACCATTCTTGAAATTCTTTAAAAATTTGAACTAAATTCATATTTGTTATAAATATAGAATTTGTTACATCGCCACCTATCTGATTTTAGGCAGGGTCTTAAGATATTTCATGAGGTAGTTGATATAATAGTAAAAAAGGAATGGAAAAAAAAAGAAGCAAAACAGTGGAAGAAAATAGTAGTAGAAATAGTAGTAGAAAAGGAATTAAGAAAGAGAATAGAAAATAGTATTACAAATTGTTGTAAAGAAGTAGTAAAAAGGAAGCAGGAAAAGTAGTAGAAAAATAGTTAAATATAGTAGTACAAAAATAGTAAAAATGAAGTAGAAAGAGTGGTAGAAATAATAGTAATAAATAGTAGTAGAAAAAACTGTAAAAAATTAGTAGAAACTAGTAGTGAAAAATAGTAGAAAGTAGTGGTACAAAACTAAAAGAAATTGTAGAAAAAATGTATTAAAAAGGTAGTAGAAAAAAAGTAGTAGAAAATATTGGTTGAGAAAGTAATGGAAAATAAAAAAAATTTGCAGAAAAAAGAAGTTTGAAAGTAGTAGAAAATAGTAGTAGAAAGAGTAGTAGAAAATAACAATAAAATGTAGAAAAATGTAATAAAAAAGTGGTAAAAAGTATAAGTAGATAAAGTAGTAAAGCAGTAGTCGAAGAAAGTTTTGAAAAAATAAATTAAAATAATAGTAGAAAATAGAAGTAGCACATGATGCAACATTCACTAATCCAACAAACTGAGAAAATTTATTAAATCTGGTATTGGCAAATAATACTTCCATACTAAGATGTCCCGTAATGAAAATTCAGTGTATATGGAAGATTTCACACCCCCTTTGTCTACCCACCCATATTTTTGTTGAAGCATGGCATTGTTAATTCACGTTCTTGTACCAAATTTCTGTACTGTGCCATAAATGATTCTTGAGATATACCCAAAAAAAATATTGGGATTAATTTTATTATGGTTGAGTTGAATTATACAGAGAAACAATATTTCAGGACGGTCTATATTCATATCAAAGACCATTCTTGAAATTCTTTAAAAATTTGAACTAATTTCATATTTGTTATAAATATAGAATTTGTTACATCGCCACCTATCTGATTTTAGGCAGGGTCTTAAGATATTTCATGAAGTAGTAAAAAAGGAATGGAAAAAAAAGAAGCAAAAAAGTAGAAGAAAATAGTAGTAGAAATAGTAGTAGAAAAGGAATTAAGAAAGAGAATAGAAAATAGTATTACAAATTGTTGTAAAGAAGTAGTCAAAAGGAAGCAAGAAAAGTAGTAGAAAAATAGTTAAATATAGTAGTACAAAAATAGTAAAAATGATGTAGAAAGAGTGGTAGAAATAATAGTAATAAATAGTAGTAGAAAAAACTGTAAAAAATTAGTAGAAACTAGTAGTGAAAAATAGTAGAAAGTAGTGGTACAAAACTAAAAGAAATTGTAGAAAAAATGTATTAAAAAGGTAGTAGAAAAAAAGTAGTAGAAAATATTGGTTGAGAAAGTAGTGGAAAATAAAAAAAATTTGCAGAAAAAAGAAGTTTGAAAGTAGTAGAAAATAGTAGTAGAACATAGTAGTAGAAAGAGTAGTAGAAAATAAAGGTGAAGCATGGTGCCATTCCAACTAATTCAACAAACTGATAGAATTTAAATTTTAGTACCGTACCATAGATGCCTCCTAAGATATCTTATAATGGAAATTCAGGTTATGTGGAAGGTGGCACACCCCCTTTGTCAATCCCACCCATATTTTTGTTGTAGCATGGCATTGTCAATTCTCGTTATTTTACCAAATTTCTGTACTGTGCTATAAATGGTTCTGGAGAAATACCCAAAAAACTATTAGTATTGTATGTGAGGTGCCACGCCCACTTTCCTAAAAGCCATTATGAATAGCTATGTTTCATCCTCTCATCCAAGGAAATATATTCTGAAAATATGACTTCAAGTCTTTCAGAAGTTACACGCTTACATACACACAAAACTCCACGATTTTATATATAAAGATTAAATGAGAATATACTCGATCAAAATCACAACTTTCTAAAGTGTACTATATTTATGGCATTGGGCGCAAATGGGTTAGTTTCATGACATTTGGTGTCTTGTTTTTGATCTTTGGACTCAAAAATTTGATATATATTTTTTTTTTCTAAATTTAGGTCTTTTGCCTTTCATCTCGTCTTTAGCCTCTATTAGTGATGTAACTAATTGCATTTTAGCAGATGCAACTACGAATGTTAAAATTATGAAAATATGTAACAAGTAACGAACGCGAATTCAGACATCCATTACATCACTAGTCTCTTTACAATGGTTTCTGTTTCCAGTATTTTGAGCAATTGTCAAAAACAAAACAAAAAAATACTAGGAATCATGCCTCAAGCATTTTTGATGTAAAAAACATATCAGTTGACCAAATAGTAATAATAATAATTTTTAGGAAGGATGTAAATGAATGAATGAATGAAAGAGAAAAAATGAATGCAGTAATTACAAAACCACTTAAATTTAAAGGACGAAGAAAACAAAACAGCAACAACTATTCAAATAGTTAGTTATTTTAACCAAAAAAAAATACAAAATAAAAGAAAAACAATTTTAATTGCAATAAAAATTGTTTTAAGTTGATATTGTTTTGTTGCTCGCAACGACAATAACAAAATAAACCATCAGCATTACCATCAGAAAGCTACAATAACAGCAAAGCCAAAAACAATGAACCACAATATCAGCAACAACAACAAAAACAACAACAATGTAAGTAACGACTTTATGAAAAAATGATTATCCTGCCACTCAGCCAACGCAAAGAGAGAAAGAGAGAGCTAGAGAAAAGTCTATTAAAATAAATGAATTTTGAAGCAAATAAGCAGAAAATCTGTTGCCAAAAAATTATCAACCATAGAAATGGTTCGTTGGTTGTTGGTTGCCTCAATGGAGGATGGTTGCAAAATAAATAAGGAGAAGGTTTGTTTCGTTGCTTGGGAAAATTAAGAGGAAATTGGGTGATGAAAACACATGGAAATGGAAATGACCAACTTACAATTGTTTGTGTATTTTTAAGAAAATAAAAATGCGAAGTTGTAAGTTTCAAAAATAGGTCCATAGAGAGTACTAGTTGAAAGTAGAAAGTAGTAGAAATATACAAATAAGGGAGAGGAAGAAGGTGGGGAGGGAAGATCTGGGAGTGTAAACAAACACAGACTCACATATAACAGAGAAAAGTGATTCAAAGATGTGTCTATCTTTTGGTGTCATCAAAAGCAATGACTTTGTTTTTGGTTCTTAGCCAAATTATTATGAAGTCAGTTGTATGTGAATTTATGTCTTACGTATATATGCACATTGATTGTGAAAGTTAGTGTTTGTGTGTGTGTGTGTATAGTATACCTACATAAGTAGTTTTAGTTGATGCTAAAAGCATTTTCTCGCTCAGAAATGTTTGTATTTGTGCCAAAGAAAATGCGGTGTTGCGGAAATTTAGATAATTTTCAAAGTATTGCACATTTCGTTTTCTTCTTCTCCTTTTTTTTTTTTTTTGTTTTTGTTATCTTAATGAAACGAATAATATAGAATATTGATGTTAAGATTTTGAAATTTAAATTTTACGGAAATTCCTATATTTCTAGTTATGTAGACATTGAAATGTTTAGCGAGCAATAACTTTCAATCTCAATAATTAAAAAAAAAAGGAGCGATTAGAAGCCCAAACCCAAATAGTATATTGTAAGAGAAATCATAGAAAACCGAGATTACGGTTGAAAGATGAAATTAAAGAAGATCTCTAGAAAATTAATGTGAATGGATGGAGAAGAACCGACAAAATCTTCTTTTTATATAAAATCGTAGAGTTTTGTGTGTATGACATCGTGTAACTTCTGAACGACTGTACCGATTGAAGTCATATTTTCTTTAGCGGGAGGATGAAACATAGCTATTCATAATGGCTTTTAGGAAAGTGGGCGTGGCACCTCCCATACAATACTAATAGTTTTTTGGGTATATCTCAAGAACCATTTATAGCACAGTACAGAAATTTGGTACAAGAACGTGAATTAACAATGCCATGCTACAACAAAAATATGGGTGGGATTGACAAAGGGGGTGTGGCACCTTCCATATAATCTGAATTCCCATCATGAGATATCTTAGGAGGTATTTATGTTACGGTACTAAAATTTAAGTTCCTTTCAGTTAGTTAAATTAGTGGGTGTGGCACCATGCTTCATTTTTAGTTTCTACTACTATTTCTACTACTATTTCTACTACTATTTCTACTACTATTTCTACTACTATTTCTACTACTAGTTTCTACTACTTTTTTCTACTATATTTTCCTATTTTCTACTACTTTTTCAACTAATATTTTCTACTACCATTTTTTACTACTTTTTTCTACTACCTTTTTAATACATTTTTTCTACAATTTCTTTTCATTTTGCACCACTAGTTTCTACTATTTATTTCCTACTATTTTTTATTACTTTTTTCCTTCAGTACTTCATTATTATCGCGCTTTTTCGCAAAAAAGGCGCAGAACAACGTTTGCCTGGTCAGCTAGTAGATAATAAAAAAGCAGAAAGGTAGAAAATTTTGTTGTTTTAATCTTGTCGTTTTTGGAAAGAAATGCCACCAGCTTTATCGAGTTTTTTTGGCTTAAGTTGAATTAACCATAAAACTAAAATTACAACAACAAAATATATGTAAAATAAATATGTAAAAAATTATTGTTTTAAGTTCGGGCTTTAAAAAAATTAACATTTAATATTGTAATGTAAGAGAGAAAATATTTCACTCTATGTTTTCATATGACGAATCACAGTCATTGATATCACATAGATACAGAGAAAGACAGAGAGAAAGCCAAAGGGGGAGAATCAACTATACTCAATCAATTATACTGCGATCTAACCCCGAGTAATTAAGGGATCGTAGGTTGTTGAAATGCTGATATATCAGTCGTAACGTGACACGATACAACCGAAAACTTAACGAAAAAATAAATTTTGTCCTCTCATTTCTTATAGTTCAGTATATTTTAAAACCTATACGGCCAAATAACTTAAGCGTCTTTAGAAGGAATTTGTATATAAGGGCAAAAAGAAGAAGAACATGCTCACAGTACTTGTTTTAAAGAAGTAATTTGCCTAAACCAAACTCCAGGCAAAAATAAGTATTTAGAGTATTCAAAATCATTGAATCAGTGAATTTTCGACTTCTCCCCTTTGCATTGAATATAAATTTCTACTCTATGTTGAAAAAATTTGGCCAACCTCTTGGCATTTCGTAG